>CM060903.1:506376937-506976937 GCA_030737815.1 Allium fistulosum | reverse complement strand
TTTTGTTTCTCTCCTATTCAATTTTGTATGTAGTCAATCTTAATGCATGTGTACAAGCACAAATATAGTCTATTTTCATATTTTAACTAATCTAACACTTTGACACAAGAGGGTTTAGTACTACTTTACCTTTGTTCCATAATACTGGAAAGATAATCTTGTACCAATCTATATATGTACAGTACTTGGAGTTGGCTAGAATTACTTTGAATTACAGATCGGAAGGTACTGTGATTGTATTTTTTTATTATTTCTCCACTTTAATAGCAAACCTACATTGCTCAAGTGAATAGAGCCATAGAATCCAGTAAAGGGTGCCTTTAAAGTAAAACAATCCACTACTGCGGCAGCCTGTAATGTGCTTCTTCTTTACCTTTTGAAAGGGGTTAAAATAAAATTAATACAATATCTTTAATGATAAATCACACTTGCATTGAGTTCACTTTTTCAAGATATCATGATTTTATAATAACATTGAACATTTGATCCGGTTGTCTTAAGTTTGCATTGAGTTTGCTTTCAGTACATTTTGCATAGAAATAGAAAATACTATCCCATTCTTTTCTCTCAAATTTTAATGAATATAGCATTAAAATTTAAAACCACTAGTCCTGGTGCTATTTATATGATTTGTATTAAAACTTCAGCTTTAATTTCTTAGCTGTAATGATATTCTCAGTCATATGTATAAGTTATGCGTACGTATCTATAATACTATGCTTGCTAATTATCTCTTGAAATACCAGAGTTTGAAAACTTGAATTTGACAGAGACTGATGGTAATTTACTGCTTCAAAATTACCATGCTTGTGGGATTGACAATTATACCATCCTCAGTGTTATTCACATGTCTTTTAGAGGACTTTAATATAACATAGAAACACTTTGTAGTGTAATCTTGCTTTTAACTGAGCTTTTCAAAGATAATAATTGCTTTGTCGGAGATTTAAATGATTCATGGGAAAATACAATGTTTAATATTACAAATAGCCTTTTTGCTGCAAGAATCATATACGTTGAAATTTGTCAGTTTTGATATTCAAGAACTTAGTGCTTGTGATAATCAGGGACGTAAATTTTTAATTTTCCTTTTCTTTTTTCTAATTATATACGGTATCATTGACATGTAGCTAATGGAGCAGCTTCACTGGCAGATCATCCAATCAAAAGGAACACATCATTTCTTTTGGGAAATGAATGTACATGGATATCAGAATAAGAAATAGAGATATGTGAGTACTTTGTGTACATTCTGCACTACGATTTTGGTACTGCTTTGTTGAATCTGACAGTAGCTGCATATACTACTGTATATCATTGTGGAGTATGGGCTAAATTTCCTAAAAGAAGTCACCAAGGGAGCAAAATTGATGTAGAAAAGAAACCCATAAAGCAAGGAATTACTCTATTGGTAATCAAGCAACGAACATGAATTTAATTATTATATATGTTGTTGATTGTTAAACTCGTTTGCAGGTAATTAGCTATTTCGAAGCGAAGACTGTCGACAACAAAGAACTATTGGTAATCAAGCAACAAACATGAATTTAATTGTCATATATGTTGTCGTATTTTGTTAGTACCATTTGTGGAAACTTGTCTGTGAATGCTTGTAGTATGTGACTTATTTTGTTGAAAAACTACTATCGAATTGATTATGGATATTATATTTGATTGTGAGATTAGCATATTTTTGCAATTATTTGAATATGATGATCATATGATTGATTGTTTGTATATGCTAATTATGTGATTTAATTGTTTGTTTGAATATATGAAAATTATGCGATTGATCGTTCGTTTTAATATGAATAGCATATAAGCGATTGCTGGAAATGGTATAAATCAAAAAATGCAACCAAAAAATGAAGACTTATGGTAGCGTTTTTTTAACCCTACAGAAAAAACATATAGCTGCATTTAAAAGTGACTTTTGGTAGCGTTTTTTAAATCATACAGAAAATACCTATAGTTGCATTTAAAAGTGATTTTTGGTAGCGTTTACTACAACGCAACAAAAAGTTTTAGACTTTTAGTTGCATGTCGTATAGCAGCGTTCTCTAAAACGCTACCATAAGTTATGGTAGCGTTTTTTCAACGCTACCAAAAGTCTTTTCTGGTGTAGTGTATTTAGCTTTCTCCATACCAAATTGAGCGATGACCTTCTCAATGTACTGCGCTTGAGTGAGTCTCAACTCTCTCCGCTTCCTATCTCCGTATATCTCCATTCCTAAAATTCTTTATGCTTTTCCCAAATCCTTCATATCAAACTCCTTGCTGAGCTCCACTTTCAACTCTTTAATTCAGACCATACTCCGAGATGCAATCAACATATCATCAACATATAACAAAAGATATATTTATCTCCATCGCACCTCCTGAAATAAAACACACTAATCTTTGAAGCTTCCAGAATATCCTGGTGAAAGCATAAACTTATCAAATCTATTATGCCATAGTCTAGGAGAATGTTGCAGTCCATATAGAAGTTTGTTAAGTTTACAAACATAATCTAGCCTACTACTATCAATGAACCCTTCCGGCTGCTTCAAATAAATCTCCTTATTTGGGTCACCATACAAGAATGCAGTTTTAAAATCTACTTACTCAAGTTTCATGTCATAATGAGCAACTAATTCTAAAAGAATACGAATGGAAGTATGTCTAACAACTGGAGCAAAAATATCATGATACTCTACCCCTTTCTTCTGAACATATCCCTTTGCTACTAACCTTGCTTTATATCTGAATCTCCACTATTGCCGTCTTTCACTCTATAGATCCACTTACATTCAATAACTCTCTTGTCGGTGGGAAGAGGCACCAAATCTCAAGTATGATTTTTCAAAAAAGATTCAGTCTCCTCCTCCATAGTAACTAACCAACTGGAACTGTCAACTAATGTGATAGCTTCTCTATAATCACTGGGCTCATTATTGATAACATTCAATACATATGTTACCATGTCATCAAAGTCAATATCTTCGATGCTCAATCCAACAAACTCATCAAGACACTTAGGCTTTCTTCTCTGTCTAACAGGCCTAGTCTCTGATCGAGCTCCACCTTGTGTCCGATCCTTTGTACTATCATAGGTACTATCCTCATGAATCACGATGCCATTGGAAACACCATCTGAACCTCAATGAAAATATTTGAAGGTGACTTACCTTGTGTTTGGTATCTTGAATCTGTCCTCACATTATCATCGGACGAGGAAGGCTACACCATCAACATAGCCTTCTCATCAAAAGTCACATGCTTGCTAATAATAATCTTCTTGCTGATAGGACACTATAACCTATATCCCTTCACTTTTTTTCTATAACCTAGAATGATACACTTGCGAGGTTTAGGTTTTAACTTTCCTCTGCTCTCATGTAGATAAGCTGGACATCCAAACACTCTGAGAAATGAATAGCTAACAAGCTCTCTTTTCCATACTTCTTTAGGAATTTTCATATATATGTCAGTAGAAGGTGTGTGGTTGATAAGGAAAGCCGTCATAGATAAGGCTTCAGCCCAAAATCCCTTCTTCAACTTAGCAGTCAATCTGAGGCAACGAGTTCTCTCCAACAATGTATGATTCATTCTTTCAGCAACTCCATTAGACCGAGGGTCGCCGGGTGTGGTGTAGTGCCACTTAATGCCTTCAGACTCATAATAATTGATGAATTAATGTGATACAAATTCACCCCCATTATCCAAACGGAGAACTTTCAACTTCTTTCCTGACTTCTTCTCAACCACAGATTTCCACTTTCACAACCTGATAAAGGTTTCACTCTTAGACAGTAGGAAGTATACCCATACTTTGCGAGAGAAATCATCTATAAATGATACGAAATACCTGGCTTCACCTAATGATGGACAAGGGGAGGGAACCCACACATCTATGTGAACATACTCCAAGACAGTCTTTGCTTTGCGCTCTCGTGTATCAAAAGAAATCTTGTCTGCTTTCCAAGAACACACTCTTCACAAAAGCCAAGCTTTGAATGTTGTACTCCATCAATCAAACCTCGCTTTCTCAACTCATCCAAACTGCATTCACCAATGTGACCCATCCGCAAGTTCCATAATTTGGAAGAATATGAATTACTGAAGTAACTGAAGCTGATTCACTAACTACAGTAGTGCCCTTCAATATATAAAGATTTCCTGCCCTCACTCCTTTCATAATAATCATGGAACCCTTCAATATCTACATTTTCTCTCCCTCAACTACAATCTTCAAACCAAGCCTACTCAAAGCCCCAACAGAAATCAAGCTCCTTCTCAAAGCAGGTACATACCTAACATTAGTAATAGTACGAACAACGCCGTCAAACATCCTGACCTTCACTACCACCACCAACCATATGGCAAGAAGCATCATTTCCCATAAAAACTTCTCCTCCATCAATCTCATGATAAGTGGAAAAGCAGTTTCTATTCGGTGTCATATGATAAGATGTGCCAGAATCAATCAGCCATAAGTTGTGCTTCCCTAAAAAGCCAAAAGCTGTAAATACATCGGTATCACTCTCTATATCTGATTTCTGTGCAGTAGATGCTGAAGCTTGCTTTGGGGCTTTTCTTCTTCCTTCGAGCTTGGGACATTGAGCTATAAAGTGCCTGACTTCTTACAATAATGGCAAGTCAATCGCTTTGGCCCCCTAGACTGAGACCTTGAATTACTTTGACCTCCACCATTCTTTGACTTGCTTTGGCTTCTGCCTCTCTGTACAGATAAGCCATCTGTATCACTATCCAAACCAGTGCTTGCCAATCTACCTCTCAACATTTCATTATAAAGAACAACCTTTACGTCAGATAGTCTAATCTTATTGGAACCATATATAATGGAATTAACAAAAGCAGTATACTACTTAGGCAATGAACATGAGAGGATCACTGCTTGAGCCTCATCAATAATATCAACTTTCACTGCCTTCAGGTTCATAATCAGAGTGGTCAAAGAATCTACATGCTCCATAAGAGTGGCTCCAAACTCCATCTTAAACGAATAAATTTGTTGCTGAAGAATAATTTGATCAGTGAGAGACTTGTCTTGATATGCATCAGATAATGCATCCCATAATTCCTTCGTCGTCTTCTTTTGAGAGAATTCTCTTAGAACTTCATCTGAAAGACTCAACTAGATGGTTGTAAGAGCTTTTTCTTCCATCTCTTCCAAAACATTCCTCTCTAGATCTTCAGTTTATCCGGCTCAGAAATAGTCTTAAAAGTCTTCTCCTTTTTTAGTACGGCCTTCATCTTCATCTTCATGTGCCAAAATCTCCTTTACCATCAAAATGAGTAACAGTTAATTACCACCGGACCTACCTATCTTCCATGAAGCCATAGATGCTCAAATATAAAACAAATCGACTAGCTCTAATACCAATCTGTAGCGAAAAAATTCGTTTTTTCACTAATGCGTAATATTCTAACGCCAAGATCTAGATTTGCCGATTGAACACCTTTCAATCCAATATCAATTATTTACTACTCAACAATAAATAAACAAAATAGAAAATAAAGGGAGACGATAAAATTTAACGTGGTTCAGTCTAATTGACCTACATCCACGGACCCAAAAACTCACTATAATTTGAAGAGAGTACAAGAGATTTTCTTATTACAAGATTATAGCTACCATATTGGAGCAAACAAAACTATAATCTCTGAAAAAAAACTAGAAGAGATAATGTTTTTGATGATGATAGAGAGGTTGAGATTCCGCTGCTTTTATATAGATGCTGATGGAGCATATATTTTGGATGTTCAAACTTTTTCAAAGCAAAATATATGGCTAATTTTGATTTTGATTGGATTACCATATCCAATATATCTCCACGTTACAAGCTTTTGATATATTCAATATTAGATTTGACTTTGTATGCAGTAATAATTTTTTGAAATAAATTTATTTATTTATTTATTTCAAAACACTAATTTGCTTGTAACTTTCGCATATGAACTCCTTTTTGCAAACCATATTCTTCATCGCGTCCCACATAATCTCCTCATCAAAATGAGTATTGTATCGCTTATTTTCAACACACGGTGGGACCCACTATCCCTTACCTATTTACTATTATAAGGGAATGCTTCTCAATTCTCAAGGATTTAAAACTATGCAGTGTTAAATTTAAGCATGTTCACAAAGTAGATTCTGAGATAACACACCTCATGTATGCATATGATCAGCGTCTTTTTCCATAGCAAATACACAAGATGCAACAACAATCAAGAAGGCTTTTAGTAAAATGCATACAAATGAAAGTCTACAAATGAATGTTGCTAAAACGAAGATATTTTTAGCAAAGGGTGCATATAGAAAGATATGGTTTGTGACATGCTTAGGATTCAAGAAGGAGAGTTACCAGTAAAATACTTAGGTTTTCATTTATCAATTCAGCACCTTAAAGTAGATTCATGCAATAATTTAATTGGCAAAATAAGGAGTAGGGTAGATGGTGGGGAATGCAAATATTTAAGTATTGTAGGAAGAATTGAACTAATTCATTCTACTATAATGCCTATGAGAGTGTTAAGGGTGTCCTAAAGGCAATTATGTAATTTGTTACATACACACTACTCTATAACCAACCTTGTTCGTAATTAAGGTATCTAATTTCTGTTATATATCTTGTTATATAATGATACAACTAATTAATTAATTAATCAAAGTATATAAATAGAAAAGTCTTAAATGATAAGTCATGTGATAGTAGTTACAAATTGTTACGATCATGAGAAAATTATCACAACATCGAATAACATATTGTTTTAAACATTCCTAGTCAAGATGTTTCAAGAAATGATATCGATACATCATTGAGACCATAATGTATAACACTCACTAAATGTTGGGAAGTGTATTATTCATGGCTGTTGGGCACCACAGGGTTACGTACTCGTAGTTATTGGATAACTATGAAATTACCCATTCGAAGTTTCTTATTGGTCAATAACAACTAAGTCAAACAGGAAATCTCATATTACCAACGTTACATAATACCCTCGAATAAGGAATAACATGGAACTTCAATGTGAATATTCTACTATGATTATAGTTAAATCATGGCATAATGATCCATCGAGCAACTATATATGGGTCTGAATTGAAACATTTGAAGTGAAGCATTTTTCAATAAATAATGATTCTCCTCGGTTATATGAGATTAGTATTGTAGCCAACTATAGTCAACTCAAAGTCAAAATCTCTAGCCAAAGTAGTATAGTTAACAATAAATGTTATTGTTGAACTGACAACTTTGTTTATGGATTAAATGAGTTGAATATGGATGAAGCTAGAATTTTGATCCGAATAAAATTCTATAAATCTAAAGTGATATAGTGTTGATGAAGAGAATGTGTGTAGATAATCGTTGTTGAAAGATATCGCTTAAGAAGTTGATTTTACTAAAAGCATCTATGAGTGATGAATACAGCCAAACCATCACATCACTAGCTAAGGTAATGCATGAATGTTAATATTTGCATTATTCAAACAAAATTCACACTACTGAGTCACATAACCGTATTTGTGAATTCTTCGAAAAACTACATAATTTAATTAATTTATAAAATATTATAAATTAATTAATATTTGAGAAATATTAATTATTATTTAATTTATTTGATGTTGGGGAGTTGTTTGTAATTATTTGAGTGCATATATTAAAGTTACATTTGCATGTATCGATATACGATATTGGTGTAACTTTAGATGAGTCTAAACAAAAGATAATTGCACGAAGGGATATATGGAAATTTTGTGCCATTTGGTGGCATGTTTGGTAGGCCATATAGTGGGAAGAGAGAGGTGGAGTGAGAGAAAATTAAGTGATTAATTAAGGAAGTTTTAACTTAAAGAATGAAAAATGTTTCATTCTTTTAAACAAAATAAATCCACTAATTTTATTCTCTTTAATTCTTTTATTCATTTTCATTTTTTCTCCTCTCCTCTCCATAGCCATGGTCGAAAATTCATTTATCCCTTCCACAACAAAATCAACTCCAAATAAAATGAATACAAAAAATAAAATAAAGCTAAGAGTTTCATCCTTTTTGTGCAAAACAGACAGTGGATCAACTTTGAGATCTAAGGAGTAATCTCAAATCATTGTATTGCAAAGGGCATGACTTTTAGGTTCGTTTTATTTTTATTTATACTCATTCATGACGTTTAACCTTGACTTAACTCAAATATATGTATATTGAATTACCACATGTTGAATCTATTTTAATCCTCCTATGTATTGTCATTTGGACATAAATTCTATCTTGTGTATGATTTATTTTGTGTATTGATATTATTGTTGGATTTGAAATCATTAGTTTATATATATATATATATATGATTTACTTCAAAATTTATTTTTTGTTATCATAATTAAATTAATTAATTATTTAGTCTAAAATCCATTTGGGCTTGATTTATTTTGAGTATCGATATTGTTTTTTAGAACCGAGATTATCAATCAATGTAAATCTTATTTGCTGTAAAACAAAATTTACTTTTGTTATCACAATTTAATTCATGTATAAACATAGATTTAGTATTTAATTAGTTGAATCGCGTAAACACACATACGTACGTACATACATATGCTTCAGTTTCGAGTTTTCAACATTATAAACCAACATAAATCAAATCCTTTGATTAGGTTAATTTGTATAAATTAATACATGCGAGTTTGTTGTTTAGTCAAATGTATGGTTTGGAAATTCGTCCGCGGGTGCGGCGCAGTGGAAAGGAGGCTTGGATTCTGGTAAAAAGACCCAGGTTCGATTCCTACCATGCGCTTCCCTATCCTATATAAATTTACCCGGGAGTATGGGGGCTTGGATCAGCGGACGGCTTTACTATACCCTCCTCAGGAGTTTACCGGCCCGCCGGGTTCTCCTGGGTTTCAAAAAAAAATGGTTTGGAAATTCAATCTTAAGTTATGATATATGTGTGTGTGTATGTATGTCTGCAATGTTTCCGAATTAACTGTTTCATTTTAAGTTTATATATATATATATATATGTATTGTTTGCGCCAAAAATGGTCACAAACCCCGAATGTTGTGAAAGCACCAGTGTATGAATACAAATCAGCAATATTCAAACACAAATCTCAGATCTAAACAAACAACAAACAGCAATTCAGAAATAATGAACAAAAACACGAGATTTATAGTGGTTCGGCTATCTCCGGCCTACGTCCACTCCAAAGTTTTTATCTTTTATTGATCGATGCTTGAAGATTACAGTTTCCTATCGCGCATTACAACGGATTTTATGATTATAATCTGAATCTAAGGCAGCAATGGTGATCTGGAGTAAATCTGGCAGAGTACGGGCGCTCTTTAGCTCTCAAAATTGTCCGACCCCTTTTCTGAATGACCAGGGGCTCTATTTATAGGTGTAGGAGGCTGATATTTCGCCTAAATTGAGGGGAGACCAGTTCTGGCACGTGAGGGGGCCCACATGCCCGCTTTCTGGAAATCCGGGCCCACTTTGGGATCGATTCGAAGCTATGTTCGAATCGATCAAGAAATTGTCCAATCGAGCTGAAATTTGGCGTGAACATTCTTCAACATGTGCTCAAGCTACTGTGAAAATTTCATAGCATTTGGACTTGTAGATATCAAGTTATGATCGATTCAAGTTGACATTCTTCGCCCTATGGATTCGTTCGAATCGATATGGTTCGAATCCATAGGGTCGAATCCATGCTTCTGCACGTGAAGAAGGTGACGTGGCGCGCAATCTTCGAGTTGATCCTCCTTTTTCTCCGAGTTTACTGGGTCGAGTCCTTGGTTTTAGCCGCGTTTACCTGGTGGACTCGAGACGTTGGATTCGAAGGTTCGCTTCCTTCGAATCGATGGAACTGGCACTGGTTCGAATCGATCAAGACGCGCTGCTGTGGATCGATTCGGAGTTGTCTTATCCTGGGGATTCGAAGGTTATGGAGTCGAGGCACCCTTAATTGCATGGATTCGAAGTAACAGTTCCAGATGGATACGAAGTGACCAGCCTTTGTGGATTCGAGAGAGTGTTCACCGAAGGGTACGAAGTAGATGGAGTCGAACTTGTTGGAGTCGAGCGTGATGGATTCGAAGCTGGTGATGCGAAGTCCATGAATTCGAAGTATTATGCTACTTCTTGATCGATTCGAACATGTTGTCCCAGAGCAAACGACTGATTCCATCTTCATCGATACGAACCATATCGATGCGAAGTGCAGTGAACTTCAATCGATTCGAACCTTCATCGATTCGAACCAACATCCATCGATGCGAAGTACATCGATTCGAACCGTGCTCTGTGCATTTTAATTCATTCATATCTTGTGCGTACGAACTCCGATCGTCCTGAAAATTGAAACATAGCCTCTCCTAACCTTGATTGTCATTCCCAATCAATTATGCCTTGATCGGAGCTCGGCCAAATTTTGACGACATCCATCGCAGCCTTGTTTCCAATCGACTTCCAATCCTGATATCCATCCTTTCCTGTCGATTTGTTTGATATTCCGGCTTTGACCAAAAAGCGGGATAACATTTTCCCCCCAAAACATGTCTTGTGATAAGAAGGCGTGTTTTGAATAATTCCGTATCCGATATTCAAAGTCCATAGCCAATTCCATGTCCATCCGTACTCGAAGACTGAGTTATTAATCCATCCTTATCCAACAACTGAATCCAAGACCTCTCCGGGTCGATATCCAAATCCGTAACCTCTCTGGGCTTTTGCCGAGCGCAATCCACACCTGACGACCGTGGTCCAGTGTCCCTGGACGTTGAGCTAACCTCTCCGGGTTCTTGCCAAGCGCAATCCACACCTGACGACCGTGGTCCAGTGTCCCTGGACGTAAGTAATGCCATGGCTTAAGTCCTAAGCCGATTCCTGGTCGCTCCAGATCCTTGTTGAGCATAGTCCATACTCAACGACCTGAAACAATAATCGATAGTAGGGGGCTTAAGTCCTAGGCCGAATCCTGGTCACTCCAGACCCTTGCCGAGCATAGTCCATACTCGACGACCTAAAATGATAACCGATAATATATGGCCTAAATCCTAGGCCGAACCCTGGTCTCTCCGGACCCTTGCCGAGCATAGTCCATACTCGACGACCGTTTATCAAAAACTAAAAAGAATCCAATCAAAATCCAATCCAAAATCCAAATCAAATCCGAAAATCAGAAATCCAAACCAACATCCAAAACAGAAAACCCAAAACAAAAACCAGTCATCCGAACGAAAATCCAAAACAGAAAGCAAACAAAAACTAGGAGTTCAATCCAAACTCCAAAACCAAACCAGAAAACCAAGTGTCCAAAAAACAAAAGACAGATTTCGCAAACCATGGCTTTGCGGTTTATCATCATTCAGAGCATGCCTATGGGCTATCTCCGTCCCCATACATGTGTAAATGACTTGGTTGCTCGCCAATGGTTTGTTACTTATTTCATAATATCCTGGTCAATGGATAACCAATCGACCATCATTCCTGGGCCTCATGCCATCATGGCTTGAGGTGGGCGGTGGTTGCTCCTGCTCCACCGCTGCATTCCAAGCCCCAACATACTGCGTCAATTGTCCATTCCTCACATGCTCCTCAATTATGTCCTTTAGGTGCCTGCAGCTGTTGGTATCGTGTCCATCCAAATCATGGAAGAGACATTGCTTTCCTGATGCCCTTTCTCGTTCAGAAGGTTCTCTCCTAGCTGGCCTTCAGTAAGGAAGGCGATTCCGGGTTTCCATGTATATCCGCTCCTGCGTCTCGTTTAATCTTGTGTATGTGAAAAACTTTGGATCCTTCCATCGCTTCCCGACTTTTCCTGAATCGTCGTCTAGCTTCCTTTTTCCTTTGTCTTTATCCGAGGTTTCGTTGGATGGTCCTCCACTCCCAGTCACATTCACCTCCTTTAACTTTAAATCAGTACATGCGTCTTCTTACCGAAGGAACCTTTCAGCTTCATGGAAGAATTCCCCAAGATCCAGTGGTGGGTCTCGTACTAAAGATACCTTAAAATCTGAATCCTCTCTGACTCTCGATACTGCCGCCATCAAAACCATCGATGGATCCGGCCGATCCACCGAAGCAACCGCCGCATTAAATCGAGTTAAAAATGCTCTAAGCGATTCATCCGTTCTTTGCTTTACCGATGTTAACGTCATCACGTTCTTAGGTCTTTTGATATGAACCCGAAACTATCCCAAAAACCTATCCACCAGTCCCCTCCAAGTCCTGATAGATCCTTCTTCCAGCTGCCTAAACCACATTGCCGCTAGGTCTGTCAAGTATAAAGGGAAACACCTGGCCATCACTTCCTCCGATGCCCCCCAGCACTTCCATGTGTCTATTGTATCTCATCAAGTGATCAGTCGGGTCAGCCTTTCCATTATATACTTCCACGCTAGGTTACTTGAACTTAGGTGGATTCTGAGCTATCCTGATTTCCCGAGCGAACGGACTCCTGTTCACCCCTTCCAAGTCTCTATTGGTCGAACCTCCACGCATAGTCTTCCTAATGATTTCCATTAATCTAGCATTGCCTGTTAGGTGTTGCCTCCCATGCTCCCGAGGGAACTCCGGCACATATTCTTCATGTGGCTCATTAGTCGCAACGTTGGCTCTAGCCTGCTGAACTCCTTCCAAAGGTCCTTCTGCGTTGGATCCTGTGGGCCTGCCCCCAAGCCCTTGTTGATTGCCTTCCGATTCTGTATTCTGTCCTCCATTGGGTTCTGCAACCCTAGTTCCACATTTGCAGTCGCTATAGTTGGTCCAAGGTTCTGTGTTCGTGCGGCTCTCATCTGCTCGAAGAAAGTCTGCATCATATCCTGTTGACTCTTCAGCAACCTCTCATGCAATGAATTTGCCATAGCTTCCATTTCGTCTCCGGTAATGTAAATCGGAGCTTGTCCTTCTCCAGCTCCGGAGGATGCCTCTTGACTTCCTCCTTGTTGGCTTCTCTCAGCTCTTTGTCTTGTTTGTCGAGTCATTGCCGAGTCAATCTGAATCCTTCAAACTTTCAAATCTAAACTTCAATCCGATGTAGCGGGTGCTAGTCCTTCTCAGTGAAAGCACCAAAGTGTTTGCGCCAAAAATGGTCACAAACCCCGAATGTTGTGAAAGCACCAGTGTATGAATACAAATCAGCAATATTCAAACACAAATCTCAGATCTAAACAAACAACAAACAGCAATTCAGAAATAATGAACAAAAACACGAGATTTATAGTGGTTCGGCTATCTCCGGCCTACGTCCACTCCAAAGTTTTTATCTTTTATTGATCGATGCTTGAAGATTACAATTTCCTATCGCGCAGTACAACGGATTTTATGATTATAATCTGAATCTAAGGCAGCAATGGTGATCTGGAGTAAATCTGGCAGAGTCCGGGCGCTCTTTAGCTCTCAAAATTGTCCGACCCCTTTTCTGAATGACCAGGGGCTCTATTTATAGGTGTAGGAGGCTGATATTTTGCCTAAATTGAGGGGAGACCAGTTCTGGCACGTGAGGGGGCCCACATGCCCGCTTTCTGGAAATCCGGGCCCACTTTGGGATCGATTCGAAGCTATGTTCGAATCGATCAAGAAATTGTCCAATCGAGCTGAAATTTGGCGTGAACATTCTTCAACATGTGCTCAAGCTACTGTGAAAATTTCATAGCATTTGGACTTGTAGATCTCAAGTTATGATCGATTCAAGTTGACGTTCTTCGCCCTATGGATTCGTTCGAATCGATATGGTTCGAATCCATAGGGTCGAATCCATGCTTCTGCACGTGAAGACGGTAACATAGCACACAATCTTCGAGTTGATCCTCCTTTTTCTCCGAGTTTACTGGGTCGAGTCCTTGGTTTTAGCCGCGTTTACCTGGTGGACTCGAGACGTTGGATTCGAAGGTTCGCTTCCTTCGAATCGATGGAACTGGCATTGGTTCGAATCGATCAAGACGCGCTGCTGTGGATCGATTCGGAGTTGTCTTATCCTGGGGATTCGAAGGTTATGGAGTCGAGGCACCCTTAATTGCATGGATTCGAAGTAACAGTTCCAGATGGATACGAAGTGACCAGCCTTTGTGGATTCGAGAGAGTGTTCACCGAAGGGTACGAAGTAGATGGAGTCGAACTTGTTGGAGTCGAGCGTGATGGATTCGAAGCTGGTGATGTGAAGTCCATGGATTCGAAGTATTATGCTACTTCTTGATCGATTCGAACATGTTGTCCCAGAGCAAACGACTGATTCCATCTTCATCGATATGAACCATATCGATGCGAAGTGCAGTGAACTTCAATCGATTCGAACCTTCATCGATTCGAACCAACATCCATCGATGCGAAGTACATCGATTCGAACCGTGCTCTGTGCATTTTAATTCATTCATATCTTGTGCGTACGAACTCCGATCGTCCTAAAAATTGAAACATAGCCTCTCCTAACCTTGATTGTCATTCCCAATCAATTCTGCCTTGATCGGAGCTCGGCCAAATTTTGACGACATCCATCACAGCCTTGTTTCCAATCGACTTCCAATCGTGATATCCATCCTTTCCTGTCGATTTGTTTGATATTCCGGCTTTGACCAAAAAGCGGGATAACATGTATATATATATATGTATGTATATGTATATGTATATGTAAACACACACATATGTGTGTGTATATACATGTATGTGTGTGTCTATGATAGTAACATTTTATCAATTTTGTCTGCATGTTGAATGTGCATTTTTTGATTTTTAATTTTAAAATTTTGATATTCTATTTTGATTAAGCATGAAAATTTTCTCTATGGTATTGAATCCATTGTTAATTAGTGTTTGTAAAAAAGGAAATTTAAAATAACAACTTGTTTTATTTCATTTTAATTCTGATTTGACTAAATCTCGATTTAATGTGAAAATGTATTTCCATTTCACTTCCAATCAAGCATTCTCTTATTTTGAAATTATTCTAATTTTATTATACATATTTGTTTTCGTATTTTTATTTATGTGTATCTGTATTCTTAATATATAAAAGTGGCAACAAAATACCACATATGTATATGTATGTCTAAACTATATCTATACGGCACTATAAATAACTGTATACAAACCATATACACATGTTATAGTATATTCAAACATATGTACTTAGGCATTTATATTCTTGATATTCATGTGAAATTGTTATATGCATATATAAGTATTATGTATATGTATATGCAATAGATATAAATTCCAATATCTATATATGCATATAGTTATACGCATGTTTATATTGCATTATGCTCTTATATCATTGAATGTATATATGATGCATCCAAACAAACATCTAATTTAATTAGTTAATTTGCTTAATTAATAAATGTAACATAAGTTTAAATAAAACATGATTTTATTTAATCAGGGTTATACTATTTACACCCACTAAAATACTTCTCTCACCTATTTATCATCTTACCCAATCAAATACTTTACTCATCCACCCACACTCACCTTTTGTTTTTTTAGTTTTCTCATAACCATTACTCGACTTCTCCTCTCTCTCTTCAAAAAATGAATCAAAATTTATCTGCATTCAATCTTTTTTTTCTCGTCTAATGCTTCCTCACTAACTAATGAATACATTCAATTTTATTGTGACTATGGTGTTATCAACTTTTGCTGTACATGAATTTTCATAACTTTTTTTATAAATGGTGTAACCCTATAAAGAAACTTCATTATACTTATATATAAAATATCCAATTATTATTATTTGGTTGTCATTTCAACAAAAAAAGAAAAAAAGAATGATGAAATTAATTGTAATAGAAATCAATATGATATAGTTAAATATATTTAGTTTTCATTATCCTTCCTTATAACATTAATGGGATCACAAAAATATTGATTTACATTCATATTCTAAACATAATTAAATACCTTACCTCATCAACTCCAAATATGAAATTGATAAAATATTTTACTTACGTTGTTTATCTCATTTTTTCTACCATTAATGATTGAGAGGATTAGGAATAGTTATGTTTGAGGTTTATATTTCATTTTAATTCTACATTACTCGGCTATGCATAATCGATCATGTTTATTTCTAGATCTTCTTCTAAGTTTAAAGTGGGTTTTTGAAGTAAATTTTATGTAATATTACTAAATGGTTAAGTGGCATTGGTAAGTGTTTAGGTGGGTGTAACTAATAACATCCTTTAATTAGTCGATCGAATCTATTGTTAAACATTAGACTTCATAGACCCACTATGATCCAAATAGAATTTTTTTTTGAAATTCGTCCAATTTACCTGCTATAGACCAGCCTGGTTGTTTCTAATGGTATCAAAGTTAAATGGCCTATGCGGTCTAATTACCAACTTTATGTCCAACTAATTAAGTCTAACCACCCGATAGGTGTCAAGAAAAGTAGTATCTAGGTTTGGAGTTGAAAAATCAAGTATTCTTCCCTCCTTAACCGCTGGTCTAGCCCAATAGATGGAGTAACTCCAAAGGGTTGGTCCAATTGTAAAGGGCCAAATTGATTTGGGCCTTTCGCTATTTTTCAAAATTAAATTTGAAAATTCAAAGAATATTTTAACTTTAAAGTTAAGTTTAAAGCATAAAAGGAAAATTTTAAAAAGTTATAAAATATATTCAAAATTTTCAAATTTTTTTTAAGGAACTAAAATAATTAATTTAATAATTTTAACATATTTAATTAATTTAATTAATAAAATAAAATAAAATAATTAATTAAAAGTTAATATACATACACATATATATACATATCTATATGGATATATGTATGTAACTATAATTTTTATAGTTGTATAACTATTTTAAATTTGTTCAAAGTAAATTAAATTAGAATTTTCAAAGTAATTTAAATATTTAATAAATTGTTCAATTAAATAAATAAATGAATTTATCTGATAAGATAAACTAAAAGTTAATTAATTGAAATGTATACATATATTGATATGTATATACTAACAAACTTTAAATGTTATAGTTGATTATCTATCATGAATATTTTAAGATAAATAATATAAAATTCCCGAAATTTTATATGAGTTAAATATTGCCAAGGATCTCTAGCTCGAGTGTTAGAAATATAACACTTTACACAGATGTTTTAGAGGTATCGGTTTTAAGCACATGATATATCATTATAAGTGCCCTACTTGAATAAAGTATCACTATTGTTATCAAAATATATAAATTAAATTAACTAAATATTTAATAAAGTAAAAATTAAAATTAATTAAATTTGATTTAATTAATAATGTATATATATATATAATATTAATTAATTAAATTATAGAAGTCATAAATAAATTAAAACTTATATAACTATATATGTATAAACATAAGTGGAACCGAAATAAAAGCAATACATATTATTTGAAAAAATACATACATAAGGTACATATACCATGATTTCAGATGTGTTTGTCACTTAAACCTCTACGGTATTTTCATAAAAAACACATTATTCCTTAAATCGATATCACTCAACATATATACATACATACATTTATGTTAAAGATTATGAAACTTTAATATAACGTTGTCCTCCACCATTTATATACTTATAGATTACTTGCTTACTTTTTGATTGTCAAGCAAACTCAAGCTAGAAATATTATGTGTATTACTATTAATATACTATTAGACAGGGTAAGATACATGCACGTGTTTGTTGAGCAAACTAATGGATGTCCATTATACTTACATCATCATGAAATGGTGGATGCGAGGGAATAATCTCTTTTGATTTGTTGAGCAAACTCAAGGTCGAGATTGAGATTAGGACAATGATCATAGGTTAGATATTATATAAGGTACAACCGATTAAATGTTATCCATAACTTGTAAGGTTACGGTTTGTTGGGCAAACAAAACGTTAGAATCCCTAGACAAGCAAGTCCTAAAACACACTGCGAAAATCGAAAGATTTCTATATTTTTCTTAGGGTTTTAAGAAACATAAAAATGTAGTGGGAGGATTATTAAAAAATAAAATGGTAAGATTTAACCATTTTAATATTGTAAGAATATATGTTATGTAAAGTTAAAATAACTTACATCGATAAATTTATGTAACTAATATAAATTGATAAAATGTTTATTGGTCAAAATATACAAATGAACTACATTAAGATTGACATAGAAATATAAAGTATACTGCTAATAAATCTTTTGGCATGTTGTCACGTCGAGACCCATGTAAGAGCCACATTATACAACTACTAAATATATTCATACTTTGGTTACTTATGTCTTTATTCGCCCTAGACTGTGTACTGTCTTCCATGAGTTTTGAACCCTACAACAATGCAAGAATATGGATTTATCCATATTCAATAACATATAAATGTTATAGGGTGTACATTCGTGATTCACAATGTACGAAACCTCGATGAAAATTAAATCATTCGAAATGAGCAAGTAAACCATAATGCAAGATGATGTGTTCAATACGATAGAATACAATGAGTATCTTGTAATGTCATAGGCAACATGGACCAAGAACTACTAGACAGACCTAGAAATTTGTGCAGTGAAATGTAAGTTTGATTAGTTTACGTAAAGTGCAACTTTTTCGATTCTTAAATGTTAAGGATGATTAAATGCACTTTCACAAAAGAGTTTGGTGTAATCCTGTAGTAAGGATTTCCTTTGAAAGATTCAACCATTTGGAAAGCAGATGTACAAGAGTGGATGTAACCGAGGCACAGTTGGGATGAAAAGAGTGAACGGTTATCTCTGCTTCACGAAGAGACATTGGAAACAAGAATTGTATAAAATACTAGTAGATACTTAATATGAAATAAGAAATATAATTTCTATTTCAAATGTAATTTTACTATAGAAAATTATTTTCTACAAAAGTTATTTATTTTAGTTCAGATATTTAATCTGAAACTCTCGACCATAAATTAGTTACAATAGATAAAATAAAAATCTCATAATAAGTGGTTGAATGAAGCTGCGTATTCATGAGCTATTATTGTGGTGGCAGAATAGTGGAAGCATGTTGTTACCATAATTATTGTTTTCGAAAAAAAGCGGCATGCGATATAGCCGTGACACCGCATTAATAATCAATGCTGAAAGAATGGCAATGAGCCAACGCCGAAGGCCTATGATGTCGTCCCTCATCAATAAACAATAACAGGTCCGCGGGTGCGGCGCAGTGGAAAGGAGGCTTGGGTTCTGGTAAAATGACTCAGGTTCGATTCCTATCATGCGTTTCCATATCCTATATAAATTTAATCGGGGGTATGGGGGCTTGGATCAGCGGACGACTTTACTATACCCTCCTCAGGAGTTTACCGGCTCGCCGGGTTCTCATGGGTTTTCAAAAATCATAAAAAAGAAAACTGACAATGTCGCAGGTCATCAATGAAGCCAGCAATACCGGATATCATCAATGCGCATGTTAGTTAGGGAATGTCGATTTTGAAAAGCTCTATGCCAAAGGCCATCAATGTTATATAACAACATGATATAACATTGATGCCGCATCACATTAATGTCGTAATCCATTAATAGAGCACTTCTTTCATGATCGATGTGTTAGCACGCAGAATGATCAAAGCAAAGCCAAGTGTTTACTTAAGACCGAAAAGTAAAACGTTTTTCTAAAGTTTAGACCTAGTTCGAAAGTTATTACAAATACATGTCTTGTTTTCACCGGTTCAAATTTTGTATTATGCAATTTAAAATTGCACAGGCAAAAATTACAGAATTGTACCCGTAGAATTTAAAATTATGTAAATGTGGTTAAAAAAGAAAAAAAAGTGTACGTGCAATTTTAAATTGCACGAGCGTAAATTGTTGATATAAAAATGTCTATTATTTTAGTTAATTTTGAAGAAGAGCTAAAGTTGAGATATGTTTTTTCTGCCTACCATCTATAAATTAAATTTATATTATGGTCGAAACTTTGAATAGTAATATTAAAAATAAAAAAAAGGTACAGTTATGAATAACTGGGTGTTGAAAAAACAAAAGAATGGTGCCGATGTGAAAGTGAAAATACAACTAACAATGCAAGAGTAAGATGGTAAGAGCTAGAAACAGAAATTGGATTACCGCTGAATTAATATTAGAATTGGAAATATGCTAAGGTATATCAGTAGGTTGCCACTAGTACAGCAGTTGCACTAGTCGTCTGGCTATATGATATGATATATGGTTTCAAATTCTCGATTTATTCTCCAAGGCGCCTAAATTTCTTGAAACAACGCATACTTCCAAAGCTAATTTGCATGGAAATAAATTTATATATTATACGTAAGTAGAAGATTCGACAAATTGGCTGCATTAATACCAGAATGGTCGTCTATGCATTTAATTTGACAATGAGAAACACACTTGTCATTGAATGACACTCACCGTACAGCATGACTTACCAGTTTGTGGAAGGTTAGTAGAATTGAATTTTAATACCAATTGAGTTTCTTTCCAAGTTCATTGGAGTCAAACACCTGCATTGATTTTTCCCTTCTCTTTAGGTTAAGTTTGAATCAAACTGTTTGACGGACGGGGCGAGAGAAACGTAGAATTGTTTCCTTCCCGTATTATTGGCATCTTAATCTAGCTTTAGCTAGGTTGAATATCTTTTTTTTTTTCTTTTTTCTTTTCTAATTCCATTTATACCCCGCTACTTATTCAAGTAAAGACAAATCTCTCTTTACTTTTACGAAAAATTACATTTTTCGTTAATTCAGATTTCACTTTCCCAACTTATTTAATCCTAATTTTTAAATCAAATAAATTCTTACTTTTTTGATTGATTTTAATGTTACGATTAGTTCATACACATAAATACATTTGTATTCCGTACAATTTTATCATGGTATTTGAAGTTTTGAATATTTAAAGAATTTAAAACGAGAGAATGAGCTTAAAGAAGAAGATGATGAAATGAGGACAGGTATCGCTTGACTACGATAACTTTTTGTGATAAGGCAAATTCAACATTTTAATTCAAGTTGTTTAAGAGAAAATTCATGTTACTATTTCAACAATGAAGAAAGTTAATTTTATATTTAAAATAATTCAAGAAAATGTTAGCACAAAAAATACATTATTTGGTTTATGGATAGAAATTATCCGTTTTTTCTTTCTCGTTTGTTTACCATCAATCTTACTACGAGTCACTGACTTCAATTTGTGAATTTTGGTTTTACTTTTTTCGTCTTGTTTTTTTTGTCTATAGAGTTAAGTTTTGTCAGTCCGCTTCAACTCATGACATCTATAACCCTCTATTTCAATTTTTTTGGGGAAGCGTGTGCAATACATGGTTCGAAAATGGGTCTATTACCAGATCTAGACACTCATTTTTCATTGCACCATACCTACGGACTTGGTTTTACTATTCTAAACCCAATTTACAAACGATAAACTTATTACAAATATTGGTTCATGATTACCAAAAACCAAAATCATTCGCGAGCTGATCCGTTCGTTAAAAGTGGTAGTTCGCATCAGACGCATCAGATATGTCATCTAATGCATACTCGAACGTATAAATTCTCATTTTGGATGAAGTAAAAGATTTTCACAATGCACTGTTTTTATTTATTTCTACACCATTATTTTCTGTTTTTTCCCCGCAAATAGTTATTCTCCTTTCCCACAGCGTAAAAAAATGCATAATTCCTTTCTTCGAACTTATCACTTTCCAACTCCTTTTAAATACCCCTTTCCCTTCCATTTTTCTTCGCCAAGAAGACATCCTCGGCTTATACGGATGCCTTTCGATTTGACTTTAGTCAAGAAGCATCAATAGTAAGGTTTAAGTTTATGTTGTTTTCGAACTATTCAATCCACAAAATTAAACGAGTTCAGATGATGTGACGTTTTATATCCGAATTGAACATGTTAAGTTGGATGTAATGTTTTTTTTTTGGTTGGATGTAAATTTGCTTATTTTTTTTTTATATGAACTAAATTAAGTTGATAGAAGTAAATGTTTAAATAAATATTTTAATATTAAAACTGTTTAAACAAAGTTGTAGTTTATTTAAAAGTATTAATCATAAAGTATCAGTTATAAACTGTAAATTATTAATAATATGGAAATTCGTGAGGAGGGATTATGCAACACTCCACACTTAAAAGTAAATTTACTAATAAAAGAATCGGGATGGGCTTGAAATTGATATAAGAGGTAAACTAAACCATGTAAAATAGGTAATGAACTAATGAAAAAGAGTAAGACGGCCAAGATTCAAATAATTGTGGGACACTAAGCATGATTTGTAACGACCGGCAAATTATCAATTTGATAAATTTATTTATTTTTAAAATACTCAAATATATGTTTTTACATAGATTTTGTTGTCTTGAATAATAAATAATGATGGTAATCTTATTTTGAATAAATATTTACAAAAATATATGTTTTGGAAAAATATCGATAAAATGGTCGAAAACCGTTTTATCAATAATCAATTCTATAATTATCAGAAGTTACGCACAGAGCTGAATAGATACACTTATTTATCCATTTAAACAAGAATATGAAATAAAATTATTTATTTTATTTTTGAGAAACAAAATGTATTTATGACATCATTAATAATGACATCATATTTAATAATTGATTTATGAATTTAAATTGAGATTTAATGATTTAATATATAATTATTCAAATAATTGTTTTTAAATGATATTAATTCATTTTAATTAGTTATGAAGTGATAATAAATCATTTATAACAGTTTTATAAAGATATATACTTAATTTGAAAATATAAGAAAATTTGTATTGTTTTATCGATATAGGCGAACTTTTTGTAAACAAATGTTTAATTAATTTATATGGTTTTACTTTTATACATCAAATGTGGTCATTTTAATTTGTTAAAAATGATAAGAAATTAGTTTCCAAATTTTCTTTACATTTATATAAAACTCAATTAAGAAGTAAAAATAAGATCGGAAATCGGAGTCAGAATTCGTAACGGTTTAACGAATCGAAGTTGTAAACAAATCAATACAACGTTGTGATACATATGCACATACATGAACACATATACAAATGTATAAATGTATACATTTAGTTAAGTTTAGGAATTAGTCAAATCAAGCAAAGAAAATATCCAAACACATATGTATATATACAAGCTCCTTATGTGTAAACAAGAGATAAAAACAAACCACCACATCATATCACAAGCCAAGCACATTGAGGGGGGGAGTGGGCTTCATGAGTCGACCGAAAGATGATGGGAGGGGATGAGGTGAAACGGTGATGCAAGCATGCTTAGGTAATGAGATAATATCATGATATTTTTGGTGCAAAACTTCTTGTAAATACCCACCTACATTCACACATTCATTCACACAATTCCCTTCTTCTTCCTTCTCTTCTTGATGCTCATTAATGGCTTCTAGTTCATAGAAAAAATGTAGCAAAGCTATGGCAAAATATTCCAAAATAAAATAAAATATATACATATGTATATGCCATGTCAATCCACCTCCAAAACCAAGTCAAACGCCTCCTCTCCACCTTCAAAACTCATGGCCACCACCCTCCATCATTTTGGTCGAGCACTCTACCTCTTCCTTGCTTAGGCCGTGGCTTTTCAAATGTCCCAGGCTCGATTCCATAAGCTTTGATTTGATCATAACGAAGCTATACCGAATTTTGTAAATTTAGAAACCATTGAAAGTGAGAAACTTTATTTACAATATGATATATTGGTTGGATGATATATATGTTTGGTTATGCTTGGTTGTGATGATTATAAACCATGCTTGGATATGATAAATGTTTATTTGGATCTGTAAATAATTCACGTTTAATACACATCGAATATCACAAAGGAAACCACTTTCCTTTAATAAATGAAATGGTATATATAAAATTGTTAAACCTCTTTAAAATGGTTTAAAATAGCTTATAAATATTTTATAAACACTAAAATCTAATTTGATGAAGTTTGGACAAGTTATGATAGTTGAGTCAAAAATAGGCGCGTCGCGTAACTGTAGTTCGCGATTTCGCGCCGAAAAGTTCAAATCTATTTATACGATGGATTCAGAATTCTTTGGAATTAGAATGTCCGAACCCTTATAATCATTGTTTTCAAACAAAAGAAAAGGATCGAGATTTCCATTAGCAGATCTTGAAATATGAGCAAAACAAGTTTTCAAAATAGTCGTGGTTTGGTAGTTCGGAAACCAAAGCGATAAATTCTTTAAAATTGATATTTTTAATTCTTTAAAAATTTGGAATAAATTCTATAAATACTTTAAAATGTTTTAAAAGAGATTTGAGTTATAAAAATAGATTTCTAAATGGTAGAAAACTTGTTTTGATCAAATAAGCCTTAAAAGCACTATACACATCACTATTCGCAGCACTTTTTGTAGTACTTTTAATAACTTTTGAAATATGGCTTTAAACTTAAGTATTCTTTTTAAAATATTTTATAAATGTTTTCAAATAAATAATTAAGTATTTTAAAGATGACTAAAGATTTTATAATTTATTTTAAAAAGTTTAAATAAACGATTTAAAGAAAAACTATTATAATCAAGTGATTTAATCTTGGCTTCAAAATCCGATGAGTAGACTGGATTTTTCTATCATGAGATCCGGAGGTGAAGTACTTAAACTAAGGAGATGTTTAGGAGCAACAAGTGCCCAGGCTAACCTGGCCTTTTTCCCGGTCAAGGAATAGAATCAATAGATAGGGTCAAAATGTCAGAAATAAGGTAAGTATAAATGATTAAATTTTTCTAAATTTAATACAATATGGATTGTATAAAAATAATCTTCTTACACTTGGTATTAAATTCGGAGGAGGGACCTGTACTATCTATGTGAATTTAATAGGTGATTTCACCGCTATTCGATGGATAGTAAAGGTTGAATACGAAAATTGATGTTGAGTAGAATTAGTATAATTTCTATGGATCCGTTTTACTCGAATACTAACTAATTTGGATTTACCATCTTAGATAACATTGTTTCAACCTATTAAAAGTTATGTTTTGAAAATAAGAAATCTTTTGTCAAGATTTAAATAAATGATTTGGGTTTATAGTGAACGATGTCTTAAATAACATTGTTTTTGACCCATTTAAAAAGTTATGATTTGGAAATAAGAAATCTTTGTTAAAAATTTAAATAAATGATTTGGAATTATTTTAGTTCCTATGGATCCTTTTACTTAAAATAAATTGTTTTGGATTCACAATAAACGATGTCTTAAATAACATTGTTTTTGACCCGTTTAAAAGTTATGATTTAGAAATAAGAAATCTTTATTAATATTTAAATAAATGATTTGGAGATATTTTTCTAAATAAAGGATGAAATGATTTGGAATTACTGCAAGATTTAAAAAGGTTTTAATTAAACAAAGATTTGATAAACGAGGTTTAATGATCCCATGTATAATGAAGAGAAATGGTTTTAAAAAGATATATATCTTTAAGAAGATATTTTGAATAAAAAGATACTAATTAATGGAATATTAATCACCTACCTACTTAACATTCTTTTATCGATGATTGGTTTGGAGGAACCAGGATCGGATTCGGGCAAATTCCTATCCGAAAACCACTTCAAACCAATTTACGGGTTCGAAAGTGAAGATATGTTGAAGACAATGAAGTTGAAGGCGGGAAAATTCATAGCAAAAGCACTACTTGTTGATAATTTCATATTAGCTCCCGAGGTAAATTAATAGCATTGGTCCCTTCGTTATAGGATCTTCATATGCAAGGCTACTTGCTAGTAATCCTAGGGTTGATTCCCGACATGATGTAGTAGGAGAGTGCCTTCGGTTTGTCATGTTCTAGACAACTTGTATGGATGTATGTTTGACATTGAATCTCTAAGATCACAGTGCATTGATCTCTACAAACGTACATCTATTTGGTTGTGTAGGAGGTAACCCCTCTTATCCTCAACACCCTTCTCTGAGACGTATGAGTTCAGAGGTTGTACTTTTGTTGAAATTAATAGTATGCTGTTGAATATGGCAATGTGGCATTTTAAGTGAAAATGTTCTAACAAAGGTAAACGTTACCTCAAGCCTTACACCTGGGGGATTGTGAAACAAGGGTTGCTTTAAGGCTAAGTGGATCACAACCATTAGGGTATGATATCCCCTTTCTAGATTTATTTATTTCTATTCGCTACAACGCCGGGTTTAAATTTTCTGGTGTATGTTATGAGACGTCTTGGAGAAGTCGGGAACGGCCGGGGTGATATCATATTCGGTGCTATCTGTACCATCTGTTGGTCTCGGGTAGGCCGGTCTTAATTCGCAGAGGACCATCTGTTGGTGGCCTCGGTATATCCCTCTAGAAATGTACTGTATGGGAGGTAGTCCCTTACCTCGCTATTCATTGGAAATCCATTCTCCAATAAGTGCATTTAGACTTAGTTGTAAAACTATTATGCTGCCAAATTTAACCGATGTATCAATTTCGGCTATTTGAATATGTTTATTTGAAAGGTTTCCAAAGAAAGTCAGTAAAATTAATATCATTGGATTTTACGTAGAAATTATTTGGTTATCATAAGGTAAAAACTCATTCTGGGTTTATGTGCGACGTGGTCTTATGAGACATCCTTTGTTTTCAAATACTCGTATTTTAAGTTTCTCATAGCAGTCTCATAACTGACCCGAAGTTTATATTCATTCCCTTAAACTCTGGGTGCCCTGTTTTTCCAAACAGCCTAGTAGTCAGGTTTAGTTTGGAGCATTTGAAAGAGCTCGGAGCATGGAGCTAGAAGATTCTTCCAAAGATTGTTATCCATTTCCACCACACTTATGTACTATTATATTTCGCATTTATAGGGATAGAGATTTATAACTGTCCATGTTGATGTTAAGTTAAACTCTGTTAAATGTATTTAAAATTTTCCACTGTAAAGATTATATGTTGAAATAATATATGTTATTCTATTCGTGTAAGATTCTGTTCAATGTCTTTATTTCCTTTTCCCCATAACTACCCACCTTTTCGTTTAAATTGAGTTGGACATATGTGGTTTATTGTCAACTTAAAATGTACAGAATTGTGGGCCGTTGCATTTGGTATCAGAGCTTAGGTTGAGCAAACACCTGAGCCTGGTTGGGGTGTGTCTCATCAGAGATAGGGTTAGTAATACCCTAGGATGATTAACTCTTAGAGATAGGGTAAGTGACACCCTAGAATGAGTTGAGAGTATTATATATAAGCGCGTATTTGTTAATGCTAAAAATGATTTTGTTTTGGAAAATTTGGGTAAATAGAATAATTTTACCTAAGATGATATTTTATATATAAAGAATTAACTTTCGAAAATGTATAGTTATTTGTGGTGTGATAGTTTGTAATCAAGGAAATAATAATATTCAGTTATTATCATTCATTGATTGGTTATTTGATTTAAAAAAAACATGAACACCAAGTGAATTAAGTTTCATGATTTGACTATATGATGTTTGGTAATAATATTGGTTTAAAGTTAAGAAATTTATTTAAGATAAATAAATTTATGAGCCTAAACATGTAAAAATAAGATGATCCTAAGAAATGAATGTATAAATCAAGTTCTATAAATAAAGGAATTGAAAAGAAGAATCTTATAATGACTAGTTCGAGTGGCTCGGAAGTAACTAAAAATGGGCAGGAGATATGTTCGGATGGTAAACACTTCTCTTAAGTATTACCCTTCTGGTTAAGGGGATATATGATACTATTGATATTACCTAGTTTCTTGGTATGAATTTGGAGTTACTCGATCTATAAAATCTTTTAAGACAGTCGAAAATTTACGAATTACACCTAACTCAAAACTAAGAAGTTTTTGAAATATAAAAGAAAAACAATTGTGAAATGTTTTGAGTAAATAAAATTATATAAGTATAATTTATAAATGTGATTTATAAATAAAAAGGATTTAAAAGCCGATAATTTCAGAATTTAAATCTTGGTGATTTTGAAAATTGTTCTCACTATGCCATAAATGGCCTTCTGCAACACAAAAAAAATGTTGGCTCTTGCCCGAAAAATGTTTCCATAGGTCTATGGCAACACTTTTAGGGTGATGCAATTTTTGCCGTTGCCTTAGACCTCAAAGGCAACATTTTGACTATCTAAGGCAACATAAGTAATATTGTTGCAATAGAACCCTATTTGGGTCTATGGCAACACCCATAGGTATCTGTAGCAACATTCCAAAAATGTTGCTATAGATATTAACTTTCTGAAGTTGTGGGGCCCACATCTTGTGGGGCCCACAATGTGGGGCCCACGACCCAACTAGGTCCATCCCTATGGCAACCTTGAATGACTATTGCAACATTATTTTAAGCAACATTTATAACCCGGTGGCAACACTATTATGAAGCTACTACAACACTATTCTGAAGCTACTGCAACACTATACTGAAGCTACAGCAACACTATACAGAAGAGACACTAAGAGCACATAGAACAGTACAATATCACATAGAACACTTGCATAATACACAGTACAATATCACATAAAACACTTGCATAATACACATCATAATACACAGTACAGATAACAATTCATACAGCAGTACACATCACAATTCATGTCAGTTACCCCAAAATATCCAGTTACCCCAAAATACTACAAAGCTACCCTAAAATATCTGGTACACATAACAATTCATAAATGAGACTTAAGAGCTGGTGCCTCCAGTCAGATTATCAGTCTTACTGGACATGATTGTGGAAGTTAGATCCTCTACATTGATGTTCATCTCCGGGTTGGCATCACCTAATTTCTTAAGCACCCTAGCCAAATTCTCTTGTACCTTCTGATTTACCTTGGATTCTAGCTGTGCTTCCATTTCTTCGACAAGCCTTTGCCTTAAGTCATGTACGTAAGCATTTGTTAGAGCCTCGGTTGATTGTTTTGCACACTTTGCACGCCTCCCTATAAGCAAAGGACGACCCTGTGATTTTCCATTCGAAATTATTGTTTCAACAGTATTTCCTCCTTCTCCACCGGCCATTGCCTTTTGAACTAAGTCCTACAAAATAAAGCCACATCAAAATTACCCTACAGTAAATGCAGAGAATGTAACAAATGCTTACATATGGATTGTGTACAGCAAATACAGAGAAAGCCACATTTTGGAAAACAATTTGTTTATGTGCATGTAATTAGAAAACAATTTGTAACATATATACTAGTAAAAACTGGAAAACAATTCCGTCGACAGCCAGCTACGGCTTCATCATCTGGATTCTGAGGCTTCAAACGGCCATTCATTTTATTTATGCACATATGTGTATTACTATAGACATATATTTTTATATAAACCAAGTCAGTAATCCCTTTAACCAAATTCATTTCTTCGTTTCCAGTTTTTGTGTCATTTCTAGCCAAACGCAAAAGCAAGTCCTCTTCATTCGACTACAAAAGGAAAAAAATGGCTGAGGGTTCAAAATTCTTAATCTCATAATATACTCAATTACAATTTCCAAAGCAAACATCTATGCCATTAGTACGTTTGTGAAACTCAGGTTCAACAAGTGTTTCAAGGACAGTTTCAAGGACATGTGCATACATGCACATGAGCAAGACATGAACAATGTGCAGCATGTGCAAAACAGAACAAAATTATTACAAAACAGAATTATTACTTACAAGTTTGTACTTCATTACTTGAGGATTAGACACGTACTCACGTCCATCTGTTCTCTTACGACTTTTAAGAAAAAGTGCTGCATCGGATGGTGTCTCCTGATACAAGTTCAATAGATAGTTTAACATACACTCTCTTCAGTCAAAAATGTAAAGTATCACATACCATCTTATGACGAAGCTGGGCAAACGACTTTGGACGAGCGGTGTGTGTGTCTTGATACGACTTACGACTATCAGAATTTTTCAGGGCTTTTTGCTAAAAAATACACAAAAAACAAAGTACTCGTTTATCTCACAAAAAAAAGTACTCGTTTATCTTGCGAAATAAATAATATGTACGTATACCTGAATCTCATCATCTGCCCAATACCTCAAGAGCACTTTAAAATCCTCCACTGGGATGTTGTCCGGCTTGTTTTCTAGCCTCTCCTCATCAGTCTTATAAGCTTTATAATGAGCTGTTTTTATGCGACTCTTGTACCCCCTCCAACAGTCACGAATAGACTTCAACACCCAGTTTTCACATTCGTCACTAACTTCCACCCACCCTTCTCACCATTTCTCATATAAATTCCTCCTATTTCGATGTATTAAAGGTCATCCTTCACAAACTCCATGAGCACTGTGTACGAGAAGTAGTCAGGATCAACCCTCTTTACCACAGTATCGGTTCCACCAACATATTGTGCCTTCTGAAATGCACCCTTGTGATGAAATGTGAGCTGCATGAGTTCCCCCATCCTATACAAAATGGATACAGAATGGTGAGTTTACATTGGAAGCAAGATATGAAATAATAAAATGGGTAGGTATATTAAGTACATATGTGTATGCAGGTATATAAAGCGCTAGAAACAACAAGGGAACACATAAAATCAGAATAACTTACAAGCAGTCAAGTAATTAAAAAGTAGTAAATTAATTATGAAAATCAACAGATACAGAAGTCGTCCCTTAATTAAGAACCAATACATAAATAGAAGTCACTTGATATTGCTACATAGAAATCAAGAGGAAGTTTCCTCTATGCTAGGCGGAATGAGGATTTGTGTTGCCGGGACGTCATCTCTATACCACCTAACATCATTAACTTGATTTCCTATTCCATTACCACATTGAATATTATGTAAAACTGGATCATCTTCATTTCCATTTTCATTTTCGACATCACACCAGTCCCTCGGCAATTTCTTGACAACATTATAAAGTGTCGTATCAGTTGGATCTTGTACATAAAATACTTGTTGTCGGGACTTTGTGAATCAACTTCTCTGGATCATTGTCACGGGTGCCGGGACTTTGTGAATCAACTTCTCTGGATCATTGTCACAGGTGCCTTTCTTTTCCTCTTCCCACCTCGAAATACCACAAGAGTTACAGACATCTTTATCTTCATTTTCTACCCAATAGAGCATGCAATCGTTTGGACATGCGTGTATTTTTTTGTAATCAAGACCTAAATCTTTAATGATTTTCTTCGTGGCTATAAAAGATAAAGGTATATGGGCCTGTGGAAAAGCCTCTCTCATCAACTCTAGTATATCCCCAACTGCAGACTCTGTAATTCCATGTACATATTTTAAAGAATAAACCTTATGATAAAACTTAATCTCGAAAATTTTGAACAGCCAGGATATAATGGCTGCTTTCCATCTTCGACAAGGCGATAAAATCTTTTAGCATCGACATTTGGTGCATCAGAATTCTCATCTTCACAGTTCTGCATATTTCCACGAGTACGGTGCAACATTTCACCTAGATTATCTCCAAAATCACCAGCATCACAGTCTATATCTTCATCACTCCTTCCAAAATTTGGGTGAGAAACCTCACAAATCCATTTCACATACAATGGAGATGGACCATTGCAGATGAGATGATCATAAATTATATCTGGATGACGCCACTTGCTATTTTTACAATTCTTGCATGGGCACGTCATTTCATCGCCTACGGCGAATTTAGAAAAACCATTTTGTATAAAGGCTCTTATCCCGCTAATATATCCTTCACTAAACTTTGGAAGTTCTATCCAAATGTTTTCGCTGTCCATCACTACAATTATGAATATGAGTATTTTAACATAAAAAGATAAAATTTGTGTGTGTGTGTCCAACAAGAGGAAACCTAGACAAGTCGAATTGTTAATTCAGGTTGAATTAAGAATTTATAAGTAGTTTAAATCGAAACCCTAAAGTGATGGGAGAGAGTGTTATACCTCAAAATCGAAATTGAAGCCCTAAAGTGATGTGAACAATGCTTGAACCCCCAACGAAGCGAAATCGCTGAACAAAGCTTGAACCACCAAATCGAAGCCCTAATCAAACCGAAATCGCTGAACCCCAAATTAAGAATGTTCGCTTGAACCTTTGTAAGAAGACAGAGAAGAATGAAAATAAAAAGTTATTTGTGGGGACTTTTTTTCTTCGCGGCTCTAAAAGATCGAGGAGTGGTGTTCGGATTGATGAGGTGTCACGTTCTCCAACGTAGGATTTGCCTTGGTAGATTGGCGCGGATCGGTGCGAAAGATATGCAAAGGTCTGCTATAGCAACACTATAAAAAAATGTTGCATCAATTACACTTGTTTAGCTAGAGCAACACATTTTTATGGCTAAGGCAACACCAAAAATTCAACGTTGCAGTAGGACCAAAATTGTATAGCTATCGCAACATTTTACCTGGCAACACCTTGCAAAAATGTTGTAGAAGACCATCTATGGCCTAGTGTCTTCAAAATTGAGAAAATAATAATAGTATTATTTGGAAGTATCTTTGAATAAAAATATAAGAGATAAGTTTTATAAGTTATGAATTTGAGATGATAGTAAATTACAACAAGTTATAAATTTGTCAAACACCCTAATGTAAGTAAAACCAATCTGAAATTTGGGATTTGTATAAACACTCTTAGGATGTAATGGAGTATTATACAAATATAGACTTAGTTATGAACTACTTATACACTTAAGTAATGTTGTTGGAGGTAATTCAATAATGAATTTAGTATGAAGTAAATGGTTATGAAACTTAAAAGTGTTGATTAAACCAAAGTTGTGTTTTATAAGTGTTTTTAAACTTAAGAAATGGTTTTAAGAAATGGTTCATAAATTGATAGCGATATAAAATTGATTGTGATTTGGTATAGTTAAGAAAAACCAATTGGAATGAATTAATAAGTTATACTTAGATCATTCCATTCGCACACTGTTTAACTTAAGATTTGAGTATAGAATTTTGAGGTATTTATATCGGTTCGAAAAAGGATTTATCGGTTGATTCTTGACGGCAAACATTAATGAGGATTTATAGTCATATCATTACATTTCTATCGTAGTTGAGAGCTATGCAAGGAAAATAGAAGTTTCTAAGCCTGATCGGAGTCCGCGCTAGAGAACCGGAGGATCAATACTAGTTCGGAAGTAAAGTTATGGATTCGAATAGTAGATCGAATCAAATATTGCGTACATATAATCTATATAAATTATACAAGTGTTAGTTTAAAAATAAATATTTTGGGCAAACACCTTTGGATTTTGCGTTGTAATTTCGAGGACGAAATTCTTTTGAGGAGGGAAGTCTGCAACGACCTGCAAATTTATCAATTTGATAAATTTTATTTAGTTTTAAAATATTCAAATATAGTTTTTTTAACATGTATTATGTTGTCTTGAACAATAAATAATGATGGTAATCTTATTTTGAATAAAAACTTACACAAATATATACTTTGGAAAAATATCGAAAAAATGGTCGAAAATCGTTTTATTAATAATCAACTATATAATTATCAAAAGTTGTGCATGGAGCTGGATACATACACTTATTTATCCATTTAAACAAAAATATTAAATAAAATTATTTATTTTATTTTTAGAAAATAAATGTGTTTATGACATCATTAATAATCGCATCATATTTTATAATTGATTTATGAATTTAGATTGAGATTTAATGATTTTATAATTATTCAAATAATTGTTTTTAAATTATATTAATTCATTTTAATTAGTTATAAAGTGATAATAAATCATTTATAACAGTTTTATAAAGATATATACTTAATTTGAAAATATAAGAAAATTCGTATCGCTTTATCGATATAAGAGAACTTTTTGTAAACAATTGTTTAATATTAATTTATATGGTTTAATACATTAAATGCGATCATTTTAATTTGTTAAAAATGATAAGGAATTAGTTTCCCAATTTTGCTTACATTTATATGAAATTCAATTAAGAAGTAATAATATGACCAGATGGGAATCATAATTCGTAACGGTTTAACGTATAGAAGTTGTAAACAAATCAATACAACGTTGTGATACATATACACATACACGAACACATACACAAATGTATACACATATACATTTAATTAGGTTTAGGAATTAGTCAAATCAAGCAAAGAAAATATCCAAACACATATGTATATATACAAGCTCCTTATGTGTAAACAAGAGAAAAAAGCACCACATCACATCACAAGCCAAGCACATGGAGTGGGGAGTGGGCTTCATGGTCAGCCGAAAGATGATGGGAGGGGATGAGGTGGAATGGTGATGCAAACATGCTTGGTAAGGAGATAATATCATGATATTTTTGGTGCAAAACTTTCCTATAAATACCCATCTACATTCACACATTCATTCAGACAATTCTCTTCTTCTTCTTCTTCCTTTTCTTGAAGCTCACTAATGGCTTCTAGTTAATAAAAAAAATGTAGCAAAGTTATGGCAAAATATTCCAAAATAAAGTAAAATATGTACACATGTATATACCATGTCAATCCACCTCCAAAACCAAATCAAACACCTCCTCTCCACCTTCCAAACACATGGACACCACCCTCCATCACTTTTTTCGAGCACTCTACCTCTTCCTTGCTTAGGCCGTGGCTTTCCAAAGGTCCTGGGCTTGATTCCATAAACTTCGATTCGATCGTAGCGAAGCTATAGCGAATTTTCGTAAAGTTAGTAACCAATGAAGATGAGAAACTCATTTATATTTGATACATTGGATGATATATGTGTTTGGTTATGCTTGGTTGTGACGATTGTGAACCATGCTTGGATATGATAATATGTTTGTTTGGATGTGCAAACAATTCACGTTTAATACACGTTGAATACCACAAAGGAATCACTTTCATTTAATAAATGAAATGGTATATATAAGATTATTAAACCTCTTTAAAATGGTTTAAAATGGCTTATTAATGTTTTATAAACACTAAAAATTCAATTTGATGAAGTTTGGACAAGTTATGAAAGTTGAGTCAAAAATAGGCGCGTCGCGTAACGGTAGTTCACAATTTTGTGCCGTAAAGTTCAAATCCATTTATACGATGGATTCGAAGTCTAAATTCTTCAAAATAAGAATTTACGAACCCTTATAATCATAGTTTTCAAATAAAAGAAAAGGACCAAGATTTTGTTTAGCAAATCATTAAATATGAGCAAAACAAGTTTTTAAAATAGTTGCGGTTTGGTAGTTTGGAAACCAAAGCGATAAATTTTTTAAAATTGATATTTTTAATTCTTTAAAAATATGGAATAAATTCTATAAATATTTTAATTTTTTTAAAGAGATTTGAGTTATAAAAATAGAGTTCTAAATGTTAGAAAAATTGTTTTGGTCAAATAAGCCTTAAAAGCACTATTCGCAGCACTTTTAATAGCTTTTGAAATATGGCTTTAAACTTATATAGTCATTCCCAAATCTTTTATAAATGCTTTCAAATAAATAATTAAGTATTTTAAAGAGAATTTGGAGGTTTTATAATTTATTTTAAAAAGTTTAAGTAAATTATTTAAAGAAAAGCTATTATAATCAAGTGATTTAATCTTGGCTCAAAAAGCCGACGAGTAGACTGGATTTTTCTATCCGTGAGATCCAGATATGAGGTGCTTAAACTAAGGAGACGCTCAGGAGCAACCAGTGCCCTGGCTCACCTGGCCTTTTTCCTGGGCGAGGAATAAATAAGGTCGAAATGTCGGAAACGAGGCAAGTATAAAAGATTAAAATTTTCCAAATTTAATACAACTTGGATTGTATAGAAATAATCCTCTTATACTTGATATTAAATTCCGAGGCGGGAACCCATACTATCTATGTGAATTTAAAAGATGATTTTACCGCTATTCGATGGATGGTGAAGGTTGAATACGGAAATTAATGTTGAGTAGAATTAGTATAATTCCTATGGATCCATTTTACTCAATTAATAACTAATTTGGATTTACCATCTTAGATAACATAGTTTAACCTATTAAAAAGTTATGATTTGAAAATAAGAAATCTTTTGTCAAGATTTAAATAAATGGCTTGGAATTATTTTAATTCCCATAGATCCTTTTACTTAAAATTAATTTTTTAAGGTTTGCAGTAAACGATGTCTTAAATAACGTTGTTTTTCACCCGTTTAAAAAGTTATAATTTGGTACTATGAAATCTTCGTTAAAGATTTAAATAAATCATTTGGAATTGTTTTAATTCCTATGTATCCTTTTACTTAAAATAAATTATTTTGAAAGTTTATTTATGGCTCTAAAATACTATTTCTTTTAACTACCAACAGCTTGCCTTTGAATGGATCTAAGTTTCGATGGGCCTTCTCTGGGTTAGGCCTGTTCTAGGGTGGTTTGTTGTAATGATTGTTTATCAACCATGTGGTGATCATATTCGACGCTATCCAGCAAGGGGTAGCGCCGATCCTAAGTAGCAGAGGTGCTACGGATTGCAGCCTTACGTACATTTTATCTAGAGGTGTACGGATTCGGTGGGTAGACCCTTAACCTTTCATAGTTGGAATCCATTTTGCAATATGAGCCTTCGGATTTGACTGTATACCTATTATGCTAGAATTTAATTAATTTGACAATTTCACTATGATTCAACAATTATTTTAAACCATAGATATTATTATAATATTAGAGAATTTTCTGTAGAATTTTTTTGGTTATCGTAAGGTAAAATACCGTCTGTGTTTATGGGCGGCGTGGTCTTACAAGATACCTTTCTTTTAAAGGTTTTATAAAATTAAAATCCATTTGAGGTGTGTTTTCTCACACTGGTGTACCAGACTGATCCAGGTGTTATTTTACTATAATGCTCGGGTCAGACTGAGCATATTTGCTGATTCAGTTTGGATACTTGGAGCTTCAGGAAACGAGCTGGATACCTCCAAGTCGTATTCACGTATATTTTATTTTCACTGCATTAATTATTTATTTAACAACAATTGTGAGGACATGTTGTTATAACTATCCAGACTGTTGGTAGATTAGTTAACTCTAATTGATATATGTATAATAAAGTTCAAATTTTCCTTTGTAAAGATTTGGTGTATATTATATGTTAGTCGTCATAATGTGAGATTTTGTTTTGTCATTTCTTTCTTTTTCCCCAACAATCTGTCTTTTCGGCACTTGGAAGCTTGGTAGTGAATACTGTGGATGTATCAGTATTGAATTTTGAGGGTCGAAAATGTGGGTCGTTACATGTGGTTAGTATCTCGGTCAACTTAAGTCAACTCAAAGTCAAAATCTCTTATCTGAGTAGTTCAGTTAATAATAATTATTATTATTGAACCAAAGACTTTATGTTTGGATTGTAGAGTTGAATATGAATGATATTGGAATTTTGATCATTGCCAAATTCCATAAGTCTATAGTGATGTACTTTTATTAAAGAAAATTGGTGTAAAATAATAATCACAACCAGAAAACGCTTAAGAAAGTAAAATTGGATTTTACCAAAATCAATTAAGGGATAAATTTGGCCAAAATGTCACACCACCTGTTAACTAAAGTGTGAATGCTAATATTCGAATAGTTTGATATTAATCATTGATCGAATTTACACCTAAAGAGTCACGCAACCAAAACTTTGAATACTTCTTTAACCAAATGATTTAATTAATTTATAACCATGATGAGTTAATTAAAATAATTAATATTTTATATATGGTAAATACTATACGTCCTAAAATTGGGTTTGAAGCCTATATGGGAAAGAGGAGTTCGACCATGCTAAGACCAGGTAAGGGGTTGCTTTGATATGGAGAATAGGCTAGGGTTTTGATAGGATAAGAGAAAGAGAACGGGTAAGAGAGAAAAGTGGATCTAGATCCTAATTTATCTCCTTAGTCTCTCCTCTATAAATAAATCACCACCCTTATTCTTCTACCAACTTTTGGATCCTCCGTCAACTTCACTTCTAGCCAAAATATATCCTGATCCCCTCCTCCATTTCCAAACTCAAATCAAATAAAAACAATCGTTATTCGATAGCCGGTAGTCATCAGTTCAGGAGCTAGCAACTTGCTGAATTGGAATCTTGTTCAAGGAGATAGTCTCTTCATTTCAACATGTACTAATAAGTTTTGGAGGTAAGGTAATTTTCTGATCTACAACTATATATTAATGTTTAATGATTTATATATCATATATTTTTTTATTAGTTAGGTGACGAATCTAGTACATCGATGTATCGTCACATTCGATGGTTGTATGTTTATTTGAATATATAATTTAAAAAAATTATGACATATACATCCCTATGATAATCATAGCTTAAGATAAAAAAAATTGATTTCTTATATAATTTAATTTAATATACGTTATTTAAATAGTATAAGCTTAATAATTTAAATATTAAATCTTATACTATGTAAAACATGGCTTTAAATTTTATACAAATAATATAATCCTTAAAAGACTTTCGACATAAATAAAATAATTTTAATATATATATTATACAAATATTATTTAAAACAATTAATTCCATAAATTAATAATATAAATTTTTATATATACTAAATAAAATATGTTTGATATCTTATAAAATAAATTTGTACCCGATAAACTTTCGATAGATTTTATATATATATAATTTATAAATTATATACTTGTAAAAATTAAAAATTGATTTTTAAATTATAAGAAAAATATATAGTATCTAAACATCAAAATATCATTTAGATATTTAATGAAAAATTAAAATTCAAAATTATGTTTCGAAAATAATATTTATCTAATTTATAATTAATTTCCATACAGAAATTTGATTTTGATAAATATTTAAAATTAAAATAACTTTTTTGTCGCAAGCAATATAAGCGGCATATATATATATTTATTTTATATATTTTATATGTATTTCATTTAGATATTTAGATATTAATTATTAAATTATTTATATGATATTTATATATACATATACATTCATATATATATATGTATGTGTGTGTGTGTATATTATATGTTTATCTTAATGTATAAAATTTGAATTTTACAGCAAAATAAATAAATATAATTTTAATATCATTTTAAATGATTATAAATACACATATACATAAATTATATATATACGTATGTATATATTATTAATTCTACATATAAATATTTACTGATTGTTTAATATATATATATATATATATATATGTATGTATGTATGTATATATGTATGTATGTATGTGTGTGCGCGCGTGTGTGTGTTCAATATTTTGTATACATAAACTGAAGTATTTAAGCATATATTTGGACGATAAATTTGTATACTATAGGAGCTGATATGTCAGTTGCCGTGTAAATCCCAGCCTTTATAGTCATTCATGTTAAACCTTGCATGGACTGCTATGTTACACATGCACGCACATATATGTATGTATGTGATACACACACATATATATATATATAATATAGCATTAAAGACTGTAGCATACCCGCATCCTAGTAGACCCGAATTTTCGCTAGATTGAAAACCCTAGTCCACCTAAGTACGAATCGTTGGTTTTGATACCTTGCAAATAGCAAAAGCATATCATAGCACTATCAAAATAAACTCACAGTGGAATAGTAAAGTATAATAAGACATATAGTTACGGACCATGGTTGACACCTCTAGCATCTAGTGTCCTTGTTAGTGCTGAGCATGCATAAGGAAATCCGTTCTTCCACCGTTCTCACCTTGTATCAGTACATGTCCCTCTAAAGCTATCATGTGGGTTGTAATGAGGGGATCAGAACAACATTCTGGTGACTAATAAATTACCCACTTTATATATAACATTCGTTTTTGCCAACTGCCTTCCATTACATGATATATCATTTTGTTTTACTTAGTCGTCTCGACTCCACGTATGCATACGATACACCCCATCTACTTGAAGTAGACAATATATATATAAGTACCACAGTCCCCTTTTGGACTAAGGTATTATCTCCGCTAGTATTCGTAACCCCACAACTCGTCAAGTCAATGCAATATCACGTCCTCGACATCGTGCATACCAAGGAACTCCCATAGTGCCTAATAACGGTGTCACAACAGTTTAGCCATATTCTATTCGTATTTGAATGACCTCCATAAAGGGTTGTCTAGTCTTTCACCTAGCAAACAAACTAGCAAATAATTATGGCAGTGCTTGACCTAAACATGATCTACACTAGGAGGAGGTATAGCTGTTTAGGCGTAACCCTTGTCTTTCTGCTGACCACTCAGGATTGATGACGTTCTCAACCAATGTGCAGCTCCTACTCCCTAATATGGTACCAAACACATACTGACATAGCATCGAGCCTTGCTCACCATCCCATTAAAATTTCCTAATGCAATCAAGGGATACCCACTTGTTACATAATACCCCATAAAAGGTTAAAGCAGACTATACTTGTCCTTTGACACTTCGACCGAGGCAAACCCTTCTACTTTGTTATCCCTCACCTATACGCGAATGTATATAACTTCATGTGTCCTACAGTTGGATATGTCCAACATCAGTATAATGTATACATAACTGCTGGTAACCCCTTACGGTGGGCATACTTCTATTGTGTAACACTTCTGACTACGCATTCCAACCCATTTTAATGACTATGTCATTCTCATCTGACCTAAATTTTTTACTAACTTTAATAATACACACCCATCGTAAATGCATATTTGGGGATACATGTGTGTGTATCAAACTACCATTGCTAGAATAACACAAGATGGTGTCTTAAGACCTCAATTACATTTTGCAACTTGAGAGATATCGGCAGCTATTCCAGAAATTAACCTCAAAAATGATAATAATGGTGATGATTACAAATGGTGTGTGAACGAGGTGAGTTTATTTTTCATAAAGCTTGGGATAAAGTCAGAGATAGAGGCACAAAAGTAAACCGGACTAGATTGATTTACCACAGTAAAAATAGTAAGAGGATGTCTTTTATTACCTATTTAGCTATGAAAAATCGCTTAAATACGAGAGATAGGCTACAACAATTTAGGATTACTACAGATAGGATTTGCATTCTATTTGAAAGAGAGACAAAGACCATTAATCATCTTTTTTTTTACTGTTCTTATACTTCTTTTAGATGGAGTACGATGAAGGTTAAACTAGATTTATAACCTAACATCTTACCTATGCTAGAGGAGGAGGCAAATCTACTACTTGCTAAATTCCAGAAGTGAGACCAGATCCGAGGTCTTGCTTGTGCTACACTTGCGGCCACCGTCTAATTTTTCGGGCAAGAACGAAACATTCATATTTTTCAAAACAAGAAGATAGATAGCCTACACAATTTTAAACAAATCGAAGGGGAAGTGATTCACCTGGTGAATGATAATTGTAGTACGATGGAGCATATGACCAGAAATGCAAAGCTGCTTTGCCGTTGGGGTGTTGAATTAAAGGATTCAGGATGATGGAAGCCATTGGTTTTGATTTCAGCTAGTATGTGTAGAACTATGTGGAGAGCGACATGAAGCGGTGAAGTGTGCTGAAGAGGATTAAAGTGTCGAAGCGGGCTAGATCCTATTTTAATTTTATTTTGCAATATTCCTTTTTTGGCCTGCTTTTGTAATTTAATATATGGACTTTATATGTACTCTTTTTTCCCTATCAAGGCATTCACTTAGGTTAGGGGGTTGCAAGGTTTTGATGAGGCATATAAAGGAAGTATACGATTGGTTTTTATAATAAAGTGTACCAATTTTCAATCACACACACACACACACAGTTGTTTAACTACCATGCCTCCAATGTTCAACTGTTAGTAATATTCCATTACTTTTTCTAGCATTTACTTCTTATTCCATTAGTATTAATTTAATATCATTTACCGCTTTCATTAAAAGGTCTAAATATCTTTTCCTATTTACTTTCCCTTTCTTATTATTGACTTTTTATTTCTATTCCTTTTTAACCTTCACTACCCTCCCTTATTTAGTGTACTTTCCATACCCATTTTATTAAATTATTACTTGCCTACCTTTTCATTGTTATTGCTCGATTTCTATCTTCTCTTTACTGCATATATATATATATATTAATTGTTCACTTAAACTGCTATTCTTATCACAATTACTATTCTTTAATTTATCTTACATGATTTCTACATTTTATTGTGTTTGAATTACATCTCTCTTGAAAGGAAAGGTTAACACTGTGGATTTCTATATCTTATCCAAAAAGGGAAATTGTGTTGTTTGGAATTACAAGAAAATATCATTTCGTAGTATCGAAATAGACAGTAAAAAATATAGTAAACATTCTTATCTTATATATCTCTTTCTTTTAGGTGTACTCCTTATTATTTCAAATGGTATACTTATATATATGAATTTGAACTTGATAATCCATAGAAATTTACATTGCAATACCCTACATTCCAATAAATTAAAATACTACTTAAATTGCTGTAATTTATTGTGATAACTATAACTTATATTTTACTTGCATAAGTCATTTAAATCTAAAAATCTAAGAATACCACATAATTTATTAATTTCAAGGACTACTACTACTATCCAATACTTTCTAGATTCACATACATGCAATAACAAAATTATTAATCATAGAATATGTAGGCAAGATTATAAATTCATTACATGTATAGAATTTTAGCCTATAATTACCAGTTTACGTTTAGGCATACAGGAATAGATTTACAACGATATAAATCCAATATTATATAAAAATATATAATTTTCCACTCGTTGTTTTACTTTTCAAATCTCCAGATCTAATCCCTGTTATTCCAGTTTGACTCCCTTTATTCTCCCTATTTGAATACATATACGACAAGCATACATATATAAATAAAAAATCTAGATGTGAGGAGAGATTTGGATTTAATTTAAATCGAATCTGGGTTTATAATTTACCTTGGTTTTGACGATTTGATTCAACCATATTCTTCTTTTCAATTATCCTCTGTTATCCTCTACAAGTATATAAACTATAATTTTATTTAGAATTAATAATTTGTGGAGGAGAGAAAATGGCAGAACTTCGTCATCGCTTTAGAAAATATGAGAAGGAAAGTGAGGCTTAGGCCCGTAATTATAGAGGTTCGAATTAATGTTAGCCGTTAAATTAAATTATTTTAAATCCAAGCTGTTCGGCCACGTCAAATTTTACAATCGACATACCAACTGGCCGACCGCCGCACCCTTACCGTTCGACCACTAGCGGTCGAACGGCTTAAGTTAGGGGTCCATCGGTCATTGATTATTTTGTTAATTAATATACGCCATTAACATTTTTCAATTAATTCCTTTTCCAACCGTTCAAGATAATTTATTTCTGCGTTGGTATTTACTTAAACCCTAAGCAACCGTTAACGTTAATTTATTTTATTAATTACATTCTATTTCCTTAATTACATATATAATTATTTACCATTCAAAATACTCAAATATTAGTAACTTTTTTATTTGAACTTCGATCGTAAGACTTTATATATGAAAACTGATTATAAAATCACCAAGACCCAATGGTGCAAGTTTTGTAGCCATATTCTAACGTTTGTAAAAATTCTATTTTTGATGTTACTATTTGTTAATTAATTTCTTTTAATTAATTATCATTAAAATTACAGGGTGTTACATTCTTTCCCCTTAAAAGAATTTCTTTCCCGAAATTCCTTAAGGACATAATCACATAACACACAACCATTCTAAGCAATCCAACTAATTAGTGTACAACTAATTTTGCAACCAATCATATACAAGTGCACGGTGTATCACAACATATATGATAAGCATACCGAACATTCCTAAATTGGCACCTCCTATATGAATGCGTTCTTTAAAACAATTTTGAAAATATAGTGCAAACAACCTATATATACTGGCAGTTTGATATATATTCAATGTTTGAAAATCAAAATCTTTGTTTTTGCATCCAAATTTTCCCACACCTCTACGAATAGATGTATAGTTCAATCAATTTTTCATCTAATCCCTACTATCCAAAATCCTATCACATAATTGTTAACATCTAAATTTTGAAAATTCAGTTTTTTATATCTAAATTCTTTATGCCGGAAAAGGGTTTAGATGGAAAATTATGTATTTCCATCCTTCTCTTGTGCACCCCTTTTCCCGCTGTATCTTGGAATCTTCTCTTTTTGCCAGTTCTTTTCCAACTTTTCCAAGTACAGTCCGCATAAGTAAAATTTATTTTAAATCTTTAAATTTTTAAAACAAAATTATTTTAAACATATTTGGTTTACCTATTGATATGGTATGGAGAACCAGAATCCATAGCTAAGACAGCTTTTTCCCTTGTTACTAACTATATCTTATTTTACTTTTACTTCTGTTGTACAATAAAATTCCTACTTCCTAACCCATCAACTTCTTCCCTTACTAAGCAAGTGGCATTTCAAAAATAAAAAAAATTCCTCCTTTTTCGCTCTAAATATTTTTTAAATTAAACTTGAAAATATTTTAAAAATTTTAAAATTTCATCACCATTTTTTTCTTCAAAACTTTTCATAAATGTAATATATACCTAAAATCATGAATTTTGAACAAAACCTTCAAAAGTATATATTTTTTCAAAATGAATTATGCCATATCATATGCAGCGGAAATTTAGTCAAAATAGTTTAACGTCCATTGTAAGGACCCGATTCTTCGACTTCCGAATATCGACATCAATACGTCCACTATATCAACTGCCGAGCAAACGAAAGCCGGAAAACCGAATTCTTAGGGTTTGAAGGAAGAGGTAGAAGAAAAGATAGAAGAAAAAGAAAAGAAGAACAACAGAACAACATCAGAAACAGAAACAATATCAGAATCTCACATATCGCAGCGGAACAATATATAATAGATAATCACTAGTCTTTTAAAACAAAGAACTATATCTGTTTATACATACATCAATCAGAGTCAATATACAACTCAATACAACAATGGACAGTTATATAAACTTGTCCTCATATAGAATACACAGTGGAATAAATAAACAAATACGGATGTACGTATCGCCATCCAGCTTGCTTCCAAAGCTCCAGAATATCCAGAATATCCTGATAACATAACTCTAGGCTACCCGTGTGGAAAATGATGGGCACCCAGAGTTTAGAAGGGAAACAATAAACTCCGAGTCAGTCATGGTGACTGGTGTGAGATCGTAAAACAGTTTATCATTAAAACCAAAAAACGGGATAATTTAAAATAGATTCACAATGCTTTTGGAAAATGAAACTACCATAAGACCTCCCGCCACACACACAATGCAAACGCAGAATTGGAGGAGATTTCTTCTTATGATAGTCAAAGATGCTTACTACGCAAAAAATCAAATCCTTTTTGATATTATTATTAGTACATAGTGTAGAAAACAGTTCGAAAGTATAATATTAATCTTAGCCAACATACGACCAGTATCGTATGCCTACTATAGCTACTATGTTAAATAGCAGGTTACCGCCACATTCCATAGCAGGTAATACAACTAAAACCGTACACGTCACATATTGTTTCTTTGGATTTCCAACAAATGGTCAGGCTAAGGAACTTCCTATTCCACGAAGAAACGCCTCTGAAAAGACGTCCCGAGAAATAACCTAACATTACGGTTAGATCTCTGCCAACACAAGGCCGGGTTACCTCTGCAAAAATAGGTAACTACTGACACGCGTATGCCATCCCCCGATCGTAACCGATCTTCCCGAGGATCCTCGATTTCCAACAACCACATAATAAGCAGTATCAACATAGGTTAAATATCTGGGCTCCATACCATGATACCACCTCTATCCAGAAGGAATGACATACACTAAGGGGCGCTACTCCCTAGAACCTTGCTGCATCCTTCCTGTTTTGACCATTTTCGCGGTGTGAGGTCCGACGAAGTCTCGTCCACAAAGCTACGCTTTGTCACAAAGCCATGCTTCAGGTCAAACAAATGATCAAAGAATTGATAACAAAGATAAATGATCAAACAAATGATCCTATCACAAACGATCAAACAACGATCATTTCACAGCAACACTCAGCATGCAACGTTACCAAATTGGGAATATATCGCTGATAAATTTCAACTACATAACCTCTGAGCTCGTACGTCTTAGAGAAGGGTGTTAAGCTAAGAGAATAAATTCTTCGCCACCAACAGATATGTATTTGAAAGAAATCAGCTTTATATCTCAATCTGTAATGTCAGACATACAATCCATACAAGTCTGTTCCGGGATCGAACAGAACCGAAGGCACTTCTCACGAAGCCCTTGCAAATCCGGATAATTTTCTAATCACGTCTGGACTTCCCATCACTAAGGGTGATAAAACCTCTAAATCGGAGATCAGCCGATATAGAGTAACTCGACGGTAATCCTTCCGTTTTCAAAAATATCCGGTCTTCAACACCGGTCATCAAATGCGATTCATAACGACGTATCACATATTCGGAAGAGGGTATACGACCCCAAGGTCCTTTCCCGGCTAACCCGAATAGTGAGTGCTTATTCAAAAATAAGTGTGGCATTCAAATTCATCCAATTCAAAACAAATACCCATTCAAGGTAATTATTGATAGTCGGTTATTTAACTATCAATAGAGATGCACAACATCATCAGAGTCCAAATAATTTTCCAAATAATTTACTTTCCAAAATATCCCTACTAGATATATAATTTCCACACTTTAAAAATAAATCAACTTTTATTTTTAAAACAAATTTCCATTTCTTTTATAAATTCCATAGTGAATTTATATTTTTAAATATCTACTGATATACGATTTTCAAATCGATTTCAAATATTCAATTTCAATTTATCTTTAAGAAGATAAAATCTCAAAACGTTTCATTTCATTTTGAAAAACATTTCCATACTTATTTAATAATAAGTAATTCACCAATCTTATTTATTTTCAACATTTGAAAATATTCGATATACTTAAATCAAAATTAAGTATATATTTCATTCTTTAAGGAAATCATTCTCTTAAGCACATTTATTTGAGTCAAAACGAATGTTACGTAAAACATCGTTACAGCGACTCAAAATCACTAGTATAGGGATTCGAAATTAAGATAGATATATAAATCCCAATACTATATAAAACATTTCCTTTCGGAAATCATTTACTATAACAACAGTGTTATAGTCCACCATTTCCTTCTTTCTCGAAAACGTCTATTTCAACAATGAATGTTGAAATCTATGATTTCGGTATTTAACACATTTCAAAACATCGTTAAAACAATTAACTTCATTTTTAATGTCACTTCCCCAAAACATATCCATTTTATTTAATAATATATTCACTGTCCAAAATCGTAAATATACTTCACTAATCAAATTTCAATATTTTCTACACATTTTATTTCAAAGATTATCCACTGTCCAAAATCGTGGATAAAATTCCCAACCAAACTCTTATTATTACAACATTTTACTTAAAGGATAATTCGCTGTCCAAAATCATTAATATATCTCCTTTATTAACTTCTATGTTAAATTTATCACATTCAATCGGTTTCGGATTTATAAAACAACGTTTATAAATTCCATTCCTATTTATAAAAACTTCAACTTATAAATCTCCTTATTAACAAATTCCATTCATATCTCATTTAAATGCCAAAATCCGATTTATAAGTTAATTTCTTATAAATCTTTTATTCTACAATTTCATTCATTTTATAACTTCACAATTTATAAATCTACAAATTCATTCACTTACGAAGTCCATTTATATTTCATTTTTAACACTTATAAAAACTCGTTTTATAATTCCAATATTTTAATTTATAAAATATCAATTTTGTACATCTTTTATATATATCGTTTTTAATAATTCAAAAATCCTAATCCAAACCATTTTATAAATTACTTAACTATTTATTTCAAAAATCACCTTTCGGTTATATTTCACAAAAATCATAATTTTTAATAACTTTAAAATTGGATCCAATGATGCCACAACACCAAATAATCAAACACGAAATCCAAACATCATATATCAATATGGCAACAGAATATATAACAATATCTATAAATAAATCAATACAGTTGAGGAATCCAGTTGGATCCCTCCAACCTGTTTCCCTGCATCCACAGATGTTAGCACAATACCAATTCCACTTCGAGGTGGAATATCGCGGTATATAGGATTTATAAATATCATCCGCTTACTAACGGCGCAATAGGGTCTCATCCGCTATATAATTGCGGGAAATCAATCAATCCAATATATACATATGCCAATATGTATATATTGCTATATATATAGATATATCCTACTATATCTAATATCACATCCAAACACACAATCAATCAAATCAATAACTGTAAAATCCAATTTTCATTCGAGTGAAAAAATCTCACCTTCGCTTTTAATTTGCAATCCATTTCTTTTTCGGCTCGATTTCCTTGATTTATACCTTGTATAAATATTTATACGATTCATTAATATCTGAGATAACATACAATAATCTTTCATTCAATAAATTAAATTGACCTATAATTTAATTTTATACTATCATTTGGTTTTAAACTAAATTCCCCTTTTTTTTCAAACTTTTATCTATATAAAATAATTTATATAGATATTTAAAACTGTTTTCTTTTTCCAGTAAACACAATAATAATAATTTTTTCTATATATAAATACTTACACATATATAAATTTAGCGGAATTCTCTTTGAAACCTTACTGTAATTTTTCTGCATATCTATATTTACAAAAATAATCTATAGATTTCAAAAACTAAATAGATTAATACCTTACTGCAAGTATATTATTACTGCATAAGTTTTTCTGTTGATATTTATATACATATAAATGTCTACCTTTTATACCAGAAATTTTGTGTATATATATCTACTGTATAGCATAAAGAAATATATTTCTGGATTTAAATCAATTTGAATAATTAAAAAGCTAATTACCTTAAAGAAAATCGCGAACCACCAGAAATTTTTCGAATTCGCGACAATGAACTCGAGCACCTGAACCAACTACCACCATCGAAGTCTTCCCATTGACCATCGCAATGCCTCACTGTCAATCGCGGCGAACACCTCGCGCATAACAAACGCGACCCCATTCGCGAGCTCCACCACTTGGTCGAAACCCACTCGCCTGCCCATGTCGATCCCTCATCGCCTCCCACTCGCGAAACCCCCCTTCGATCGCCGCGTGCTCGAACACCAATCGAAGCCTCACGCGAACAACCCTAGCTCGCGACTTCGCAACTCGAGTCGCCCAATACCACTGCTCGTCCTTCACGTGCAAGCTGCTATCGATACCTCCCCCACACAAGAGTGCGAACACTTCCTCTAGTGGCGGCGACTCACGCGGCCACCATTGATTTCGAAGCTGCTATTAATTTGGGTGTAGAGGGAGATAGAACGATTTTTTTTCTTTGATTGTTTCGATTTTGAAAACTGTTTTGCGTGATGATTTTAAAAGAGTGGGGGAAGACAGGATTTCATGATTTTGCAGAGAACAACGTGTTTGCACAATTTCTTTTGTGATTCTCTGCGTAATTAAAGGAGACAACGTGATGTCGTTGACCAATAATTTAAATTTTAAATTTAAATTGAATTTGATTTAATTTCAACGCGTTTATATATCGTGTGCTTACATATCAACTCCAATCAATACGAAATTTGAAATCCGGTAATAATTCAATATTACGGACCCAATGGAACAGGTTTCGTCGAATTCCGAGACTGTGTTCCGAAACGCTATTTTTTTAAATATCAATTCGAACGATAAAATTTCAAAACTGAACAAATCATTTTCAAACTCAATTCTGAAGCTTCCGTTATCTTCAGTATTATCAATATGAATTTTAAAAGCTTTTGAAATATTTTAAATCAGCTTTAACTGAAGATTCAAATTTCTATTCAACTTACAATAGATTAAAATTTTAATTTTATCGCCAATTTATTCTGTTAAATTTGAAATTCAAGTCAAACTATCATTCAAATATTTAAAATTAATTAAATATTTCCAATTTAAATTGTCGAAAATTCAGGGTCGTTACAATCATCCCCCCTTAAAAGAATTTCGTTCCGAAATTACAAGTTAGGAAAAAGGTCCTTAACTCATCTACTATTTTTCACCATCCAAATAGTTTTATCAATGCATCAAAACAAATCTTTCTACTAAAGATTCGTTATTAATTCAACTAAATTTCCAACTTCAATTATAAGTTTCAAAACAACATTGTTTACTTCAAAATTCAAATTTAAATTTAAATCGAATTTTAAACTTTCAAAATTTTCTAACACCCGAAATTTTCGAAAAATTTCGCCAGCGTCTCCTTTGCGCGGTTAACACGGTACGACTACAAAATGTCCCTACGGACTCTCAGATTTCAAAAAGAAAAGAAAAAGCCAAGCGGCTAGACAAGAAAATCATCAAATCTCATATTGAAATTCAAATACTTACCTTTTGTCGAGCAATTCAAATTTATCTTTGAAATCAAATCCCAATTCCTTTATACACCTGTATATCCTACTAGCCATAATGTCTAGTTACAATAATCAAACTATTTTGCAAATTCCCTTAAAAAATTTCGATACATGCTTCTTATACATTTTTACTTCACTATTGAAGTTACATATCTATTTTCATTCAATTTTACATTTTAAATTCATTTGAATTCAATTTACAATTTCAACCTAATTTGGATTCAGTTTAACTTCTGAATATTGAATTTATCAATTATCTTTCATTCATAACTGCACTATTTTAAGTTAGTTCCAATTACTAGTTCATTACAAATTCCAATTCACTTTATTCAAATTTGTTTTCAATATTCGGTTTCAATTCCAGTTTTATTCTTTTGTTCATTCCCAAAATTTATTTTTAATTCGCTATTTTGGTTTATAACCACTCATATTTAAAGTGGATTTCCAGTTCCATATGAATTTTAATTCATTTCTCATTTATAATTATTCAATCCAATTCAATGCTTACAAATTCGAAATGAATTTCCACTTTCAATTTCACTTTCATTAAATCACAATTGTAAATTTATTTAGTTATTCACAATTTACTTCCATAATTCAATACTCAATTTCAATTTATTTTAATTACCCTAAATTTATTTTCAACTTAATAAATTTTCTTTAAGTAATCATTTCACTTCGTCTCCTTAGACATTTCTTCAAATTCACTTTATTCAAATTTATTCACTTATACTTACTTTAATTTAACTCCATTCGTTAAGTTAATTTTATTCTATCAAAATTCAAATTGTATAAGTTATCAATTCAATAATATTCCATAAATATTTTTAATAGGATTCCAGAGTCTTTTCAACCTTTTCAAAACCATTTTTGAAAACAATTCAAACTATCCTTTGAATTTCCAAAACAAAACCCAAATTTTCCAAACAACTTCCATTTAAAATAATTTGGCAGCAATTCCTCTTTTGGAAACCCGAAAATGAACATCGATGATGCTGCAGTCATTACCGAAGTTATTTTCTAGCGACCGAAAAGAGTTTAGAGCTTTTATCCCTTTAGAATACTTTCCAAAACCTTTGAAATTCATTTTCAAATCAAAAAGGAATTAAACTTTCCAAATCTCCAAAATTTTCAAATTCCTTTCAAACATTTCCAAATACTTCTCTGGAATTCCGTTTCTAATTATAAGTCACATTTATAATTTATATTCTTAAATTTCATTTGTATGTAAATTTATTTCTTAACTTTGGAGTTGTGATTTCAATTTCTTATTCAATTTCATAATAATGATAACATTTAAATATTATCACTTTCCTAACAACCATGCATCCATATACTATGATAATTCGTAGAAAATGATTTCTTTTCTATACAAAAATAGTTTTGGGCAAAATTATTCCATTTACCCTATTTTTAAAACAATACTGTGTCGGTTTACCTTGTTTAAGAGTTTAGAAACTCCTATCAATTTCAGTTAGCTAGACTGCACCGACCAGAATCTATAAACAATCAACCGATAAGTCAACACAATACAAAACAATTTCATATTCACTAACAAATACGCGCTCATATCTATTATTACACTCAACACATTCTAGAGTATTACTGACTCTATCTCTAATGAGTAACACCCAACAGAGCAGGGTTGTCGCTTAACCATATGCTTTGATACCACTTTGTAAGGACCCGATTCTTCGACTTCCGAATATCGACATCAATACGTCCACTGTATCAACTGCCGAGCAAACGAATGCCGGAAAACCGAATTCTTAGGGTTTGAAGGAAGAGGTAGAAGAAAAAATAGAAGAAAAAGAAAAGAAAAACAATAGAACAACATCAGAAACAGAAACAATATCAGAATCTCACATATCGCAGCGGAACAATATATAATAGATAATCACTAGTCTTTTAAAACAAAGAACTATATCTGTTTATACATACATCAATCAGAGTCAATATACAACTCAATACAACAATGGACAGTTATATAAACTTGTCCTCATATAGAATACACAGTGGAATAAATAAACAAATACGGATGTACGTATCGCCATCCAGCTTGCTTCCAAAGCTCCAGAATATCATGATAACATAACTCTAGGCTACCCGTGTGGAAAATGATGGGCACCCAGAGTTTAGAAGGGAAACAATAAACTCCGAGTCAGTCATGGTGACTGGTGTGAAATCGTAAAACAGTTTATCATTAAAACCAAAAAACGGGATAATTTAAAATAGATTCACAATGCTTTTGGAAAATGAAACTACCATAAGACCTCCCGCCACACACACAATGCAAACGCAGAATTGGAGGGGATTTCTTCTTATAATAGTCAAAGATGCTTACTATGCAAAAAATCAAATCCTTTTTGATATTATTATTAGTGCATAGTGTAGAAAATAGTTCGAAAGTATAATATTAATCTTAGCCAACATACGACCAGTATCGTATGCCTACTATAGCTACTATGTTCAATAGCAGGTTACCGCCACATTCCATAGCAGGTAATACAACTAAAACCGTACACGTCACGTATTGTTTCTTTGGATTTCCAACAAATGGTCAGGCTAAGAAACTTCCTATTCCACGAAGAAACGCCTCTGGAAAGACGTCCCAAGAAATAACCTAACATTACGGTTAGATCTCTGCCAACACAAGGCCGGGTTACCTCTGCAAAAATAGGTAACTACTGACACGCGTATGCCATCCCCCGATCGTAACCGATATTCCCGAGGATCCTCGATTTCCAACAACCACATAATAAGCAGTATCAACATAGGTTAAATATCTGGACTCCATACCATGATACCACCTCTATCCAGAAGGAATGACATACACTAAGGGGCGCTACTCCCTAGAACCTTGCTGCATCCTTCCTGTTTTGACCATTTCCGGGGTGTGAGGTCCGACGAAGTCTCGTCCACAAAGCTACGCTTTGTCACAAAGCCATGCTTCGGGTCAAACAAATGATCAAAGAATTGATCACAAAGATAAATGATCAAACAAATGATCCTATCACAAATGATCAAACAACGATCATTTCACAGCAACACTCAGCATGCCACGTTACCAAACTGGGAATATATCGCTGATAAATTTCAACTACATAACCTCTGAGCTCGTACGTCTTAGAGAAGGGTGTTAAGCTAAGAGAATAAATTCTCCGCCACCAACAGATATGTATTTGAAAGAAATCAGCTTTATATCTCAATCTGTAACGTTAGACATATAATCCATACAAGTCTGTTCCGGGATCGAACAGAACCGAAGGCACTTCTCACGAAGCCCTTGCAAATCCGGATAATTTTCTAATCACGTCCGGACTTCCCGTCACTAAGGGTGATAAAACCTCTAAATCGGAGATCAGCCGATGTAGAGTAACTCGACGGTAATCCTTCCGTTTTCAAAAATATCCGGTCTTCAACACCGGTCATCAAATGCGATTCATAACGACGTATATCATATTCGAAATGGGTTATACGACCCCAAGGTCCTTTCCCGGCTAACCCGAATAGTGAGCGCTTATTCAAAAATAAGTGTGGCATTCAAATTCATCCAATTCACAACAAATACCCATTCAAGGTAATTATTGATAGTCGGTTATTTAACTATCAATAGAGATGCACAACATCATCAGATTCCAAATAATTTTCCAAATTATTTATTTTCCAAAATATCCCTACCAGATATGTAATTTCCACACTTCAAAAATAAATCAACGTTTATTTTTAAAACGAATTTCCATTTCTTTTATAAATTCCATAGTGAATTTATATTTTTAAATATCTACTGATATACGATTTTCAAATCGATTTCAAATATTCAATTTCAATTTATCTTTAAGAAGATAAAATCTCAAAATGTTTTATTTCATTTTGAAAAACATTTCCATACTTATTTAATAATAAGTAATTCACCAATCTTATTTATTTTCAACATTTGAAAATATTCGATATACTTAAATCAAAATTAAGTATATATTTCATTCTTTAAGGAAATCATTCTCTTAAGCACATTTATTTGAGTCAAAACGAATGTTACGTAAAACATCGTTACGGCGACTCAAAATCACTAGTATAGGGATTCAAAATTAAGATAGATATATAAATCCCAATACTATATAAAACATTTCCTTTCGGAAATCATTTACTATAACAACAGTGTTATAGTCCACCATTTCCTTCTTTCTCGAAAACGTCTATTTCAACAATGAATGTTGAAATCTATGATTTCGTTATTTAACACATTTCAAAACATCGTTAAAACAATTAACTTCATTTTTAATGTCACTTCCCCAAAACATATCCATTTTATTTTATAATATATTCACTGTCCAAAATCGTGAATATACTTCACTAATCAAATTTCAATATTTTCTACACATTTTATTTCAAAGATTATCCACTGTCCAAAATCGTGGATAAAATTCCCAACCAAACTCTTATTATTACAACATTTTACTTAAAGGATAATTCGCTGTCCAAAATCACGAATATATCTCCTTTATTAACTTCTATGTTATATTTATCACATTCAATCGGTTTCGGATTTATAAAACAACGTTTATAAATTCCATTCCTATTTATAAAAACTTCAACTTATAAATCTCCTTATTAACAAATTCCATTCATATCTCATTTAAATGCCAAAATCCGATTTATAAGTTAATTTCTTATAAATCTTTTATTCTACAATTTCATTCATTTTATAACTTCACAATTTATAAATCTACAAATTCATTCACTTACGAAGTCCATTTATATTTCATTTTTAACACTTATAAAAACTCGTTTTATAATTCCAATATTTTAATTTATAAAATATCAATTTTGTACATCTTTTATATATATCGTTTTTAATAATTCAAAAATCCTAATCCAAACCATTTTATAAATTACTTAACTATTTATTTCAAAAATCACCTTTCGGTTATATTTCACAAAAATCATAATTTTTAATAACTTTAAAATTGGATCCAATGATGCCACAGCACCAAATAATCAAACACGAAATCCAAACATCATATATCAATATGGCAACAGAATATATAACAATATCTATAAATAAATCAATACAGTTGAGGAATCCAGTTGGATCCCTCCAACCTGTTTCCCTGCATCCACAAATGTTAGCACAATACCAATTCCACTTCGAGGTGGAATATCGCGGTATATAGGATTTATAAATATCATCCGCTTACTAACGGCGCAATAGGGTCTCATCCGCTATATAATTGCGGGAAATCAATCAATCCAATATATACATATGCCAATATGTATATATTGCTATATATATAGATATATCCTACTATATCTAATATCACATCCAAACAGTCAATCAATCAAATCGATAACTGTAAAATCCAATTTTCATTCGAGTGAAAAAATCTCACCTTCGCTTTTAATTTGCAATCCATTTCTTTTTCGGCTCGATTTCCTTGATTTATACCTTGTATAAATATTTATACGATTCATTAATATCTGAGATAACATACAATAATCTTTCATTAAATAAATTAAATTGACCTATAATTTAATTTTATACTATCATTTGGTTTTAAACTAAATTCCCCTTTTTTTCAAACTCTTATCTATATAAAATAATTTATATAGATATTTAAAACTGTTTTCTTTTTCCAGTAAACACAATAATAATAATTTTTTCTATATATAAATACTTACACATATATAAATTTAGCGGAATTCTCTTTGAAACCTTACTGTAATTTTTCTGCATATCTATATTTACAAAAATAATCTATAGATTTCAAAAACTAAATAGATTAATACCTTACTGCAAGTATATTATTACTGCATAAGTGTTTCTGTCAATATTTATATACATATAAATGTCTACCTTTTATACCAGAAATTTTGTGTATATATATCTACTGTATAGCATATAGAAATATATTTCTGGATTTAAATCAATTTGAATAATTTAAAAGCTAATTACCTTAAAGAAAATCGCGAACCACCAGAAATTTTTCGAATTCGCGACAATGAACTCGAGCGCCTGAACCAACTACCACCATCGAAGTCTTCCCATTGACCATCGTAATGCCTCACTGTCAATCGCGGCGAACACCTCGCGCATAACAAACGCGACCCCATTCGCGAGCTCCACCACTTGGTTGAAACCCACTCGCCTGCCCATGTCGATCCCTCATCGCCTCCCACTCGCGAAACCCCCCTTCGATCGCCGCGTGCTCGAACACCAATCGAAGCCTCGCGCGAACAACCCTAGCTCGCGACTTCGCAACTCGAGTCGCCCAATACCACTGCTCGTCCTTCACGTGCAAGCTGCTATCGATACCTCCCCCACACAAGAGTGCGAACACTTCCTCTAGTGGCGGCGACTCACGCGGCCACCATTGATTTCGAAGCTGCTATTAATTTGGGTGTAGAGGGAGATATAACGATTTTTTTTCTTTGATTGTTTCGATTTTGAAAATTGTTTTGCGTAATGATTTTAAAAGAGTGGGGGAAGACAGGATTTCGTGATTTTGCAGAGAACAACGTGTTTGCACGATTTCTTTCGTGATTCTCTGCGTAAATAAAGGAGACAACGTGATGTCGTTAACCAATAATTTAAATTTTAAATTTAAATTGAATTTGATTTAATTTCAATGCGTTTATATATCGTGTGCTCACATATCAACTCCAATCAATACGAAATTTGAAATCCGGTAATAATTCAATATTACGGACCCAATGGAACTGGTTTCGTCGAATTCCGAGACTGTGTTCCGGAACGCTATTTTTTTAAATATCAATTCGAACGATAAAATTTCAAAACTGAACAAATCATTTTCAAACTCAATTCTGAAGCTTCCGTTATCTTCAGTATTATCAATATGAATTTTAAAAGCTTTTGAAATATTTTAAATCAGCTTTAACTGAAGATTCAAATTTCTATTCAACTTACAATAGATTAAATTTTTAATTTTATCGCCAATTTATTCTGTTAAATTTGAAATTCAAGTCAAACTATCATTCAAATATTTAAAATTAATTAAATATTTCCAATTTAAATTGTCAAAAATTCAGGGTCGTTACATCCTTAGTGGACTTTATCCTACTATAGGTAAAATTTTCAATTTAAAAAACCTTTTCTTTTATCTTAAAATAATAACCGACATACAAGTTCATTTTAAAATTTCGGCTTTTAAGGCGTAGGATAGTGACACATGGTTTGCAACAACCTTTCCATGTCCTTTGCTCACTAAAATTCATCTCCCAAAATTCTAAGACCTTTCGGAACTTAACTTTACTTTTATATTGGTAGCTAATTAAATAAATTTCCTAATTTATTATATAAACTTCCAGTCTTATTTTGTATTAATTAAGTGACCACATGAGATTTTCTTGCTTGCATGGTTTTTCAATTAATGAAGTGGTTAACCCATAAAACCAATTTCAAAAGGAACATTTCACATATTATCGTACGCATTTTATACAACAAAAGCAACTAATTCTACAACCCAACTATCCTAAAGGAAATAATTGCTGGAAGCTGCACTTCAACATTAACTGACATTAATTTTGTTGTGGCCCTATTACCTTACTTAAATTTAATGGTCCTTTCTAACATGCCATTCTACCATAACTACATATCTTAACTTTCCTTTATGCCTTCTGATAAATAAGGTCTATCCATTACTTCCATTATCACACCCAATTATGGTATAAATTATGCATCCCTGTATCATAGTGGATAAAAAATACAAACTATGCACATTTATAATAACTTACTAGCATATTGGCTTCGCGGAATAACTTTTCCAGCATCTATCTTGCCTTCCTTACCCTCGAGTCTACCAACGTCCTCTAAATGTGTTTGCCATCTCATCACCCTCTGTTACCATCTTCTTTTAATCCAAATCTCCTAACGGTATTCTCAAATTTTTGGTATTTTCTTTCTTTAACTTGATCTTTCATGCGAGCATATTTGTAACAACCAGCATATTTTACGATTGTATATTTAAATGTTTTATTTAAATATAGCATCGTTAATCGGATTAAAGTCCGAAATGTTACTTTTTGTAAACAGTCGAATTGAGACTCGAGACCACTTCCATTGAGTCCAAAATGACGTTTACAACTTTTTTGAGTATAAACATCGATATGTTTGGAGTTGATTAGAATTTTGATGTTTTCATTTGGGGCTTTGGGTTTGGGTTTCAGCCCACTAACCCAATAAGAGAACCCAACTCCTTTATCAAACACTCTAACTCAACTCCTCTTCATTCATTTCATTCCTCCTTTCCTAACACTCAAGCTCAAGAGAAAAATGGGGGAAAAGATTGGAAATTAAAATTCCTAAACCCTAGTTTTATTAGGAAATTCAAGTTCTTGCTCTAAAATCAAAGAGAAGCTTAGGTAAGCATCCTCTTCATCTTCTCCATCTCAATCTCTCTTCAATTTTCAGAAATTCTTATAACCTAACTTAGGAAAAACTTCACCTTTGATAATAGATTGAAGATTCTAGAGGTGTATTGAAGAGGAATTGGTCTTGCCTTGTTTTAAAACTTCTCATTCGTTGTTTTTGAGTTTAAAGGTGAGTTTTTGAACTCACATCTACGTCTATAACTCTCATTATTGTTAGGTATGAATTCCTAACATTTATTCATGTTCATTTGCTTTTGATTTGAACTGATTTGGTGAATTTTCCAATTTTTGGTTTTGAAATCCAATTTTATGAAAATCCTACTATGGATGTTTGGACATAATATTTGGGGTGTATCGAAGAGCCTATAAGGCTGGGTTGTCGCTTGGCATAAATGCCTAGTCGTCGTTGCTCGTCTGATCGCTCCCGAATCGTTTTGGCCATCATGGCCTAGGAAAATTGTTGCCCAGACCAAGTGACCAGACGTCTGGTTGTCAAGTCCAGACGTCTGGTTATGGTCCTTGGAGAAAAAAATATACGGTCGAAAGAAAAAAAAGGCAGAGACTTGGACCAGACGTCTGGTCCAAACCTTCCAGACGTCTGGTTAGTTTTCAGACGTCTAGTTTGAGTTCAGACATCTGGTAGGTTTCTAGAAAATTTTCCAGAACCCAAATCCAAACGTCTGGATGAACCCCCAAACGTGTGGAACTGCCAATTTTTCCTATTTTGGGTTGTTTTTGATTGGATTTCCAATTTTAGTCAATTTTTGTCGATCCGGTTAGTTGTTATCACTTATTATCGACTTTGATGACTTCTTTCTTTGGATTTTTGGGAATATCCATTTGATGGATTGGATATCGATTTTTATGGATTTAATTCACATTTTCGTATGTGAATTTTTGGTGATTGATTGTTTTTACAATCATTTTTGTGATTTGTCACTTTAAAATACAAAAGTTTCTATACAAGTAGTAAATACTCAAACTCTTTCACAAAAACGATTTCAACACTACTTTTAAATACAAAGCTCGTTTTTAAAACCGTTTTCCAATCTATTAGTATATACAAACCTTTACATCATTCGTATGAGAAATCTAATTAAACGGCTTAGCAAAACAAGTGGTATGAAACACTTGCGTTTACTTCGTCGGTTAATTTTTGACATGTTCGATTGAACGCTCGTGACAATTTTCGAGTGGAAATCTACAATTTGTTCGTAAATATTTAAGTTAAGCTAGTGGTTATAAGACATGAAGCTAAACTCATTTATTTACTAGCTTAGTGTAATTTACACTTATCGATCATTGATGATCATTTTGTGATTTAGACTAGCGATGTGCGATGTCTCTTTGTTTGTGTGGGGGACTAAAAACCCCATTTGTGGAGCTTCGGTTCAAATTTGGTGGGGTAGCGACCCATGGTCTTTGGGCCGTTTGTGGAGCTTCGGCTCAAACTTGATGGTTAGCGACCATGGAATAGTGTTCCGTTTGTGACACACGTGTTGGTGAGTTTTCATGCTCTCGTTTGTGAAAGGCCTCCCCCTTTGTGATTTCTGGATTTCTGGTTGTTGATTTCTAGAATTTTTGTTTCACCAATTTTGATGATATGCATTGATAAGATCTATCAATATTTGTGTTTTGGTGAATAATTTAAAGAATATGACATTCTTTTTAGTGTTTGAGAATATTGGAGATATTGTATGATTTTTGTTGTTATCAGATGTATACTTGTCATAGTATGGCATTATTGTTATCATATGTTTTTGTGATATCTCTTATCCTATCTCATTTTATCTGATATTTATAGCTAGTTTGATCCGTTTATTATTTTCTTCTTAAATAATACTCGGGTCAGACCGAGGTATTTCAGGTGCTTTTACTTGACTTCTTATTTGGGACCATCATCTGATTTTTGGTTAACTACTTTAGATTAGTAGTTTTTGCTTTTATACATTCGAGATAGAGACTCCTTGATGTATAATTATTCTTTTGTCTAGCACTTGTACCTATTCTATTATGATGTAGTGGACCTTGTATGACCACTACTTTGATGTACACTTCTATGTGTTATATTCATATATGTTTTCACCTTTGTGATATGAATATCCGTGACTGATTTGTGTTATGCTTATTTCAATATTTGTTTCCGAAGCCCTCATAGCCAATGTGTTGTAGCTTTGAGTTTGTATTTGATATGTCGGATTTCCTCTTGAAATGAAACGTATGACATATTATCTGACATACCGGTACTCGCACAAAGCAATTACACAGATGGTCGCTCCTCAATAGCCTTATTCTTCGTGCTAGTCGACGGCATTACCCCGTTGTGTCCTTGGCTAGTGTGAGTATAGAGGTGGGGCGTCACAGCTTGGTATTAGAGCCAAATTTTGGAACAATATAGAATAATCTAGCAAGGATCATTATCCTAAGTCTTTCTTAGGAGTCGTGCCTCAGGATTTATCCGAGTCTTAGGACCCGTTCTATCCTATTTTATGTTATGATGCCTTGTTTTATAAATAAAGTTTGTTTTATATTCATTATGAGAATAACCTTTTTCCTCTTCTTTCTTTCTTTCTTAAAGAAGAGAAATGGTTAGACCCCAGCGCCGGTCAATCCAGTGCTACTCCTCAGGATGGAGTATTTATGTCTGCCCAGCAGCTCTTAGATCTTGTGAAGAATGCTCAAGTTGTTGGACCCATTCCAGAGCCTACTCATCCTAAATCTGGGTTTGCACACTTGTGCAGTGATTACACCAACTTGGGTGGAAGGCCTTTCAAGGGTTCCAAAAGCGTTATAGAAGTCCAAGCTTGGCTTAGAACATGCAATCACATCTTTTCCCGCTTGAATCTTATTGATCAACATCAAGTCCAAGTGGCTTCTAGCATGCTCCAGGAGAGAGCATTAGATTGGTATGAGCTTCTGATCTCGGAAATTATTGAAGCGGATCTTACTTGGGAGAAATTCCGAGAAAGGTTCGAGTTGAAATTTGTGCCGGAAGCTGAAAAAGTATCTTTAGCTCGACACTTTATCGATCTTGTTCAAGGTGAATCTTCTGTGACGGACTATGTCGCATCTTTTGAATCTCTCTCTAAATATAGGGTCGAATATATTAATACCCCATTGAAGAAAAATCAGAGGTTTGTCTATGGGTTGAATAAGAACCTCAAAACGCCTTCACTTCTGAAACTAGAAGTTTCTTTCGATCAGCTTGTTGATATCGCTCTTCGAATCGAAGAGGCCGATAAAGAAAGTGATGTTGAAGTTGTGGGGGCCAAACAAAACATCAATAAGAAGAGGCATTTTAATTTCAAGCCTTATCCCAACAAGAAAGGGAAGCAAGCAACTTCGGTAGCAAAGACTCCTACCACTAGTCGTGGAGAATGTTACAATTGTGGTTCTAAGGACCATTATGCAAACAAGTGTCCGAAGCCCTTTACTTGTCGCTATTGCAAAAGTTCGGGTCATACTATATCTTCATGTCCCAAACTTCAAAGCAAGAAGGAAGGGAAGCTAATGTAGTGCAAGCCCCTAGTAACACTTCTCTTGGTCAAGGTATTTCTCATTCTATCCTTGATGGCATTATTATATTTCATGATCTTCCTATTCGAGTTCTTTTTGATACGGGTGCATCTCACTCTTTTATATCAAAAGAACTTGTTGATGCTTTGTATTTGAATGTTATTGGCTTGATGACTTCATTGAGAATTGCGAATTCGGTTGGTGGATCCGCAACACTTAGTTTACTTTGTAAAGATGTCGAGATTATTTTATGTGATTATGCCTTCCAAGCCGATTTGCATGTTATGCGTTACCTAGGTTTCAGAATGATTTTGGGGATGGATTGGCTTAACTGTTATGAAGCCCATATCATATGTCCTGGGCGGACTATATATCTTCGACATCCTCAATCTGTTAAGCGGATTTCTCTTGTTCTTAAAGATTCAGATTCCAATTCGGGAGTATCCTTGTATTCTCTAAATCCTCATGATGACGATAATGATGATGAGGAAGATGTCATTTCCCTCATTCACATTGTTCGTGAATTTCCCGACGTATTTGAGCCCGTTTTAGGATTACCACCTAAGCAAGCAATTGAGTTCAGAATTAATTTAATCCCTGGAGCTTTACCTATTACTAGTCCTCTTTATCGTATGTCCAATAAGGAAAATGAGGAGATGCGTAAACAATTATCCGAATTGGAGGGAAAACAGTTTATTCGTTCTAGTTCCTCTCCATGGGTAGCTTCGGATATTTTTGTGAAGAAATCTGATGGTATACTTAGGCTTTGTGTTGACTACCGCAAGCTTAATGATCTCACCATCAAGACTAAATATCCCTTACCTCGGATTGATGATTTATTCGATCAACTTAGTGGTGCTAGAGTCTATTCATATTTAGACTTAGCAACCGGTTTTCATCAACTCCGTATTGCAGAGGATAACATTCCTTTGACATCGTTCCGTACTCGTTATGGATCTTATGAATGGCTTGTTGTGCCATTTGGTTTGACGAATGCTCCAGCTTATTTCGTTGACCTTATGAATCAAGTTTTCAAAGACTTCCTCGATCGATTTGTTCTCATCTTTATCGATGATATTCTTGTTTATTCTAAAACCGAGGAAGAGCATGAAAAACATCTTTGGATTGTGTTGGAAACTCTGAGGAGCAACCAATTGAAAGAAATTTTTTCTAAGTGCCACTTTTGGCAATCTCGTGTGAAATTTTTAGGGCATATTATTTCTGAATCCGGAATTTCCATGGATCCTTCAAAGATTGAAGCGATTCAAAATTGGAAGAGACCGGAGAGTGTGATGGAAATCAGTAGTTTTCTTGGATTGGCGAGCTATTACCGTCGTTTCATAAAAGACTTTTCTAAAATTTCTGTGCCTCTTACTAGTTTGACAAAGAAGGGAGTTAAATATACTTGGTCAGAAAAATGTGAAACTGCTTTTCAAAATTAAAAGAACTCCTTTCCGATGCTCCTATTCTTGTGATTCCCGAAGGGAACCAAGACATTATTTTTATACCGATGTTAGTCTTGTTGGTTTGGGTGCCGTTCTCATGCAAAGGAACGTGTTATCTCTTGTGCTTCTAGGCAATTAAAGCCTGTCGAGACTAGATATGCCACTCATGATTTAGAGCTCGCAGCTATTGTTTTCGCCCTTAGAATTTGGCGTCATTATCTTTTGGGAGAGAAATTTGTTCTCTACACCGATCATAAATCTTTGAAGTATTTATTTTCTCAAAAGGAACTTAATTTGCATCAACAACGTTGGTTCGAGTTCCTTGCATCTTAAGATCTTGATATTCTCTATACTCCCGGAAAAGGTAATCGATTTGCCGATGCCTTTAGTCGTAAGCAACAAGTGGTTGTTTCAATGATGATATCCGAATGGAATGATCTCAAGACTTTATCCACTTGTGAAATTGGAGATCGTGAATCCAATTCATGTTAATCTCTTGTTTTGTGTAGCCTTGAGGCTCATCTTTCTCTTTTAGACTGCATCCTTGAAGCTCAAAAGCAAGATCCCGAATTGGTTCTTCTTAGCCAAAGTTGTAGGGATATAATTGATATTGAAGGTTTGAAAGACTTTGATATTGATGCTCGTGGCGATATTCGAAAATTTGGTAGACTTATTGTGCCAAATATTAGTGACCTTCGTAAAGACATTTTAGAAGATTCTCATCGTTCTAAATTTACCATTCATCCCGGTAGTAGTAAAATGTACGCGGACATGAAGCGACTTTTTTATTGGGATGGAATGAAATCTGATGTTGCTAACTTTATTAAGCGTTGCATGACTTGCCAACTCATAAAGGCCGAGAATCAAAGGCCCAGTGGGTTATTGCAACCTTTAGACATTCCCGTTTGGAAGTGGGATAAGTCTCCATGGACTTTATTGACGGTCTCCCCCCTTCTCGTTCGGGACATGATAGCCTATGGGTGATAGTAGATAGACTTACAAAATCCTTCGTTCTTGTGTTCTTGATTTTGGTGGAAGTTGGGAAGATCATATTTCTCTTGTTGAGTTTTCTTATAATAATAGGTTCCAATCTAGTATTGGTATGGCTCCTTTCGAGGCACTTTACGGAAAGCCATGCCGATCTCCTTCGTGTTGGCTTGAAGCCGGTGAGAAGCTTGTTTTAGGTCCAGATTTGTTTTGTGATGCCACAGAAAAGATTGATCTTATTCGTCATAGGATGAAAGAAGCTCAAAGTAGACAAAAATCCTATGCCGATAATCGAAGAAGGAAATTAGAATTTTCTGTGGGAGATTTGGTATTCATTCATGTTTCACCTATGAAGGGTGTTGTGTGTTTCAGTCGATCGTGAAAATTAGCACCTCGACATATTGGTCCATTTCCCATCACCGAACGCATTAGTTCTGTGCCTTTTCGCCTTTTGTTACCGGCTCAATTTTCTGCTATCCATGACGTGTTCCACGTTTCTCAACTACGGAAATGCCTTAGGGATTCCGATTCTATTCTTGAGCTCGGTATAATTGAAGAAATTGAGGTTTCACCTAATTTGACTTATGATCAACATCCTATTCGTGTGATTGCTACGGAAGTTAAACGCCTTCGTAATAAAGATGTCCCGCTTGTGAAAGTTCAATGGTCCACAAATCCTAAGGATTGCTCTTGGGAATCTAGAGAATTCATCGAGCGAACACATCCGGACTTACTCTCTCGTGCTCCTTAAGGTGAACTTCTCATTTCAAAATTTCTTCTTTTGTGTTGATTATGCCTTAGTATGGTTGTTACTTTTTATTTTCTTCTTAAGTATTGCTAGGACGCAATTTCTTTAAGGAGGGGAGCTGTAACAACCCACATATTTTACGATTGTATATTTAAATGTTTTATTTAAATATAGCATCGTTAATCGGATTAAAATCCGAAATGTTACTTTTTGTAAACAGTCGAATGGGGACTCGAGACCACTTCCATTGAGTCCAAAATGGCGTTTACAACTTTTTGAGTATAAACATCGATATGTTTGGAGTTGATTAGAATTTTGATGTTTTCATTTGGGGCTTTGGGTTTGGGTTTCAGCTCACTAACCCAATAAGAGAACCCAACTCCTTTATCAAACACTCTAACTCAACTCCTCTTCATTCATTTCATTCCTCATTTCCTAACACTCAAGCTCAAGAGAAAAATGGGGGAAAAGATTGGAAATTAAAATTCCTAAACCCTAGTTTTATTAGGAAATTCAAGTTCTTGCTCTAAAATCAAAGAGAAGCTTAGGTAAGCATCCTCTTCATCTTCTCCATCTCAATCTCTCTTCAATTTTCAGAAATTCTTATAACCTAACTTAGGAAAGACTTCACCTTTGATAATAGATTGAAGATTATAGAGGTGTATTGAAGAGGAATTGGTCTTGACTTGTTTTAAAACTTCTCATTCGTTGTTTTTGTGTTTAAAGGTGAGTTTTTGAACTTACATCTACTTCTATAACTCTCATTCCTGTTAGGTATGAATTCCTAACATTTATTCATGTTCATTTGCTTTTGATTTGAATTGATTTGGTGAATTTTCCAATTTTTGGTTTTGAAGTCCAATTTTATGAAAATCCTACTATGGATGTTTGAACATGATATTTGGGGTGTATCGAAGAGCCTATAAGGCTGGGTTGTCGCTTGGCATAAATGCCTAGTCATCGTTGCTCGTCCGATCGCTTCTGAATCGTTTTGGCCATCATGGCCTAGGAAAATTGTTGCCCAGACCAAGTGACCAGACGTATGGTTGTCAAGTCCAGACGTCTGGTTATGGTCCCTGGAGAAAAATTATACGGCCGATAGAAAAAAAGGCAGAGACTTGGACCAGACGTCTGGTCCAAACCTACCAGACGTCTGGTTTGAGTTCAGACGTTTGGATGAACCCCTAGACGTTTGAAACTGCCAATTTTGCCTATTTTAGGGCTGTTTTTGATTGGATTTCCAATTTTAATCGATTTTTGTCGATCCAGTTAGTTGTTATCGCTTATTATCGACTTTGATGACTTCTTTCTTTGGATTTTGGGGAATATCCATTTGATGGATTTGATATCGATTTTTATGGATTTAATTCACATTGTCGTATGTGAATTTTTGGTGATTGATTGTTTTTACAATCATTTTTGTGATTTGTCACTTTAAAATACAAAGGTTTCTATACTAGTAGTAAATACTCAAACTCTTTCACAAAAACGATTTCAACACTACTTTTAAATACAAAGCTCGTTTTAAAAACCGTTTTCCAATCTATTAGTATATACAAACCTTTACCTCATTCGTATGAGAAATCTAATTGAACTCTCATGACAATTTTCGATTGGAAATCTACAATTTGTTCGTAAATATTTAAGTTAAGCTAGTGGTTATGGGACATGAAGCTAAACTCATTTATTTACTAGCTTAGTGTAATTTACACTTATCGATCATTGATGATCATTTTGTGATTTAGACTAGCGATGTGCGATGTCTCTTTATTTGTGTGGGGGACTAAGAACCCCATTTGTGGAGCTTCAGTTCAAAGTTGGTGGGGTAGCGACCCATGGTCTTTGGGCCGTTTGTGGAGCTTCGGCTCAAACTTGATGGTTAGCGACCATGGAATATCGTTCTGTTTGTGACACACGTGTTGGTGAGTTTTCATGCTCCCGTTTGTGATAGGTCTCCCCCTTTGTGATTTCTGGATTTCTGATTGTTGTTTTCTAGATTTTGTGTTTCACCAATTTTGATGATATGCATTGATAAGCTCTATCAATATTTGTGTTTTGGTGAATAATTTAAAGAATATTACATTCTTTTTAGTGTTTGAGAATATTGGAGATATTGTATGATTTTTGTTGTTATCTGATGTATACTTGTCACAGTATGGCATTATTGTTATCATACGCTTTTGTGATATCTCTTATCCTTTCTCATTTTATCTGATATTTATAGCTAGACTGATCTGTTTATTATTTTCTACTTAACTAATACTCGGGTCAGTCCGAGGTATTTTAGGTGCTTCTGCTTGACTTCTTATCTAGGACCATCATCTGATTTTTGGGTAACTACTTTAGATTAGTAGTTTTTGCTTTTATACATTCGAGATAGAGACTCCTTGATGTATAATTATTCTTTTGTCTAGCACTTGTACCTATTCTTTTGTGATGTAGTGGACCTTGTATGACCACTACTTTGATGTACACTTCTTTGTGTTATATTCATATCTTTTTCTGCCTTTGTGATATGAATATCTGTGACTGATTTGTGTTATGCTTATTTCTATATTTGTTTCTGAAGTCCTCATAGCCACTGTGTAGTAGCTTTGAGTTTGTATTTGATATGTTGGATTTCCTCTTGAAATGAAACGTATGACATATTATCTGACATATCGGCACTCGCACAAAGAAATTACACAGATGGTCGCTCCTCAATAGCCTTATTCTTCGTGCTAGTCGACGGCATTACCCCGTAGTGTCCTTGGCTAGTGTGAGTATAGAGGTGGGGCGTCACAGCTTGGTATCAGAGCTAAATTTTGGAACAATGTAGAATAATCTAGCAAGGATCATTGTCCTAAGTCTTTCTTAGGAGTCGTGCCTTAGGATTTATCCGAGTCTTAGGACTCGTTCTATCCTATTTTATGTTATGATGCCTTGTTTTATCAATAAAGTTTGTTTTATATTCATTTTGAGAATAACCTTTTTCCTCTTCTTTCTTTCTTAAAGAAGAGAAATGGTTAGGCCAGGCCGTCCCAGCGCCGGTCAATCCAGTGCTACTCCTCAGGATGGAGTATTTATGTCTGCCCAACAGCTCTTAGATCTTGTGAAGAATGCTCAAGCTGTCGGATCCATTCTAGAGCCTACTCATCCTAAATCTGGGTTTGCACGCTTGTGCAGTGATTACACCAACTTGGGTGGAAGGCCTTTCAAGGGTTCCAAAAGCATTATAGAAGTCCAAGCTTGGCTTAGAACATGCGATCGCATCTTTTCCCGCATGAATCTTATTGATCTACATTGAGTCCAAGTGGCTTCTAGCATGCTCCAGGAGAGAGCATTAGATTGGTATGAGCTTCTGATCTCGGAAATTATTGAAGCGGATCTTACTTGGGAGGCAATTCCAAGAAAGGTTCGAGTTGAAATTTGTGCCGGAAGCTGAAAAAGTATCTTTAGCTCGACACTTTATCGACCTTGGTCAAGGTGAATCTTCTGTGACGGACTATGTCGCATCTTTTGAATCTCTGTCTTAATATGGGGTCGAGTATATTAATACCCCATTGAAGAAAAATCAGAGGTTTGTCTATGGGTTGAATAAGAACCTCAAAAGGCCTTTACTTCTGAAACTAGAAGTTTCTTTCGATCAGCTTGTTGATATCGCTCTTCGACTCGAAGAGGCCGATAAAGAAAGTGATGTTGAAGTTGTGGGGGCCAAATAAAATATCAATAAGAAGAGGCCTTTTAAGTTCAAGCCTTATCCCAACAAGAAAAGCAAGCAACTTCGGTAGCAAAGACTCCTACCACTAGTCGTGGAGAATGTTACAATTGTGGTTCTGAGGACCATTATGCAAACAAGTGTCCAAAGCCCCTTACTTGTCGCTATTGCAAAAGTTCGGGTCATACTATATCTTCATGTCCCAAATTTCAAAGCTAGAAGGAAGGGAAGCTAATGTGGTGCAAGCCCCTAGTAACACTTCTCTTTGTCAAGGTATTTCTCATTCTATCCTTGATGGCATTATTATATTTCGTGATCTTCCTATTCGAGTTCTTTTTGATACGGGTGCATCTCACTCTTTTATATCAAAAGAACTTGTTGATGCTTTGTCTTTGGATGTTATTAGCTTGATGACTTCATTGAGAATTGCAAATCCGGTTGGTGGATCCACAACACTTAGTTTACTTTGTAAAGATGTCGAGATTATTTTATGTGATTATGCCTTCCAAGACGATTTACATGTTATGCGTTACCTAGGTTTCTGAATGATTTTGGGGATGGATTGGCTTAACCGTTATGAAGCCCATATCCTATGTCTTAGGCGGACTATATATCTTGACATCCTCAATCTGTTAAGTAGATTTCTCTTGTTCTTAAAGATTCAGATTCCGATTCGGGAGCATCCTTGTATTCTCTAAATCCTCATGATGACGATAAGGATGATGAGGAAGATGTCATTATCCTCATTCACATTATTCGTGCATTTCCTGACATATTTGAGCCCGTTTTAGGATTACCACCTAAGCGAGCAATTGAGTTCAGAATTAATTTAATCCCTGGAGCTCTACTTCTTATTCGTCCTCCTTATCGTATGTCCAATAAGGAAAATGAGGAGATGCGTAAACAATTATCCAAATTGGAGGGAAAACAGTTTATTCGTTCTAGTTCCTCTCTATGGGGAGCTTCGGCTATTTTTGTGAAGAAATCCGATGGTACACTTAGGCTTTGCCTTGACTACCGCAAGATTAATGATCTCACCATCAAGAATAAATATCCCTTACCTCAGATTGATGATTTATTCGATCAACTTAGTGGTGCTAGAGTCTTTTCACAGTTAGACTTAGTAACCGGTTTTCATCAGCTCCGTATTGCAGAGGATAGCATTCCTTTGACATCGTTCCGTACTCGTTATGGATCTTATGAATGGCTTGTTATGCCATTTGGTTTGACGAATGCTCCAGCTTATTTCGTTGACCTTATGAATTGAGTTTTCAAAGACTTCCTCGATCGATTTGTTCTCATCTTTAATGATGATATTCTTGTTTATTCTAAAACCGAGGAAGAGCATGAAAAACATCTTTGGATTGTGTTGGAAACTCTTAGGAGCAACCAATTGAAAGCAAAATTTTCTAAGTGCCACTTTTGGCAATCTCGTGTGAAATTTTTAGGGCATATTATTTCTGAATTCGGAATTTCCATGGATCCTCCAAAGATTGAAGCGATTCAAAATTGGAAGAGACCGGTGAGTGTGATGGAAATCAGTAGTTTTCTTGGATTGGCGGGCTATTACCGTCGTTTCATAAAAGACTTTTTTAAAATTTCCGTGCCTCTTACTGGTTTGAGAAAGAAGGGAGTTAAATACACTTGGTTAGACAAATGTGAAACTGCTTTTCAAAAAATAAAAGAACTCCTTTCTGATGCTCCTATTCTTGTGATTCCCGAAGGGAACCAAGACTTTATTGTTTATACTGGTCATGTTGGTTTGGGTGCCGTGCTCATGCAAAGGGAACGTGTTATCGCTTGTGCTTCTAGGCAATTAAAGCCTGCCGAGACTAGATATGCCACTCATGATTTAGAGCTCGCAGCTATTGTTTTCGCCCTTAGAATTTGGCGTCATTATCTTTTGGGAGAGCAATTTGTTCTCTACACCGATCATAAATCTTTGAAGTATTTATTTTCTCAAAAGGAACTTAATTTGCATCAACAACGTTGGCTCAAGTTCCTTGCATCTTATGATCTTGATATTATCTATACTACTGGAAAAGGTAACCGAATTGCCGATGCCCTTAGTCGTAAGCAGCAAGTGGTTGTTTCAATGATGATATCCGAATGGAATGATCTCGAGACTTTATCCACTTGTGAGATTCGAGATCGTGAATCCAATTCATGTTCATCTCTTAGCCAAAGTTGTAGGGATAAAATTGATATTGAAGGTTTGAAAGACTTTGATATTGATGCTCGTGGCGGTATTCGAAAATTTGGTAGACTTATTGTGCCAAATATTAGTGATCTTCGTAAAGACATTTTAGAAGATTCTCATCGTTCTAAATTTACCATTCATCCCGGTAGTAGTAAAATGTACGCGGACATGAAGCGACTTTTTTATTGGGATGGAATGAAATCTGATGTTGCTAACTTTATTAAGCGTTGCATGACTTGCCAACTCATAAAGGCCGAGAATCAAAGGCCCAGTGGGTTATTGCAACCTTTAGACATTCCCGTTTGGAAGTGGGATCAAGTCTCCATGGACTTTATTGACGGTCTCCCCCCTTCTCGTTCGGGTCATGATAGCTTATGGGTGATAGTAGATAGACTTACAAAATCCGCCCATTTTCTTCCCGTTCGGTCCAATCAGACCGTACCTCTTTTGGCTAAACTCTATGTCAAAGAAATTGTTAAATTGCATGGAGTTCCTACTTCTATCGTTAGCGATCGTGATCCATTATTTACTAGTGGATTTTGGAAAAACCTTCAAAAAGCTTTGGGAACAAAGCTTAATTTAGCACCACTTATCATCCTCAGTTCGATGGACAAACCGAGCGTGTGAGTCAAACTCTTGAAGATCTCCTTCGTTCTTGTGTTCTTTATTTTGGTAAAAGTTGGGAAGATCATATTTCTCGTGTTGAGTTTTCTTATAATAATCGGTTCCAATCTAGTAGTAAATACTCAAACTCTTTCACAAAAACGATTTCAACACTACTTTTAAATACAAAGCTCGTTTTTAAACCTGTTTTCCAATCTATTAGTATATACAAACCTTTACCTCATTTGTATGAGAAATCTAATTAAATGGCTTAGCAAAACAAGTGGTATGAAACGCTTGCGTTTACTTCGTCGGTTAATTCTTGGACTTGTTCAATTGAACTCTCGTGACAAATTTTGAGTGGAAATCTACAATTTGTTCGTAAATATTTAAGTTAAGCTAGTGGTTATGGGACATGAAGCTAAACTCATTTATTTACTAGATTAGTGTAATTTACACTTATCGATCATTGTTGATTATTTTGTGATTTAAACTAGAGATGTGCGATGTCTCTTTGTTTGTATAGGAGACTAAAAACTCCGTTTGTGGAGCTTCGGTTCAAATTTGTTGGGGTAGCGACCCATGGTCTTCGGGCCATTTGTGGAGCTTCGGCTCAAACTTGATGGTTAACGACCATGGAATAGCGTTCCGTTTGTGACACACGTGTTGGTGAGTTTTCATGCTCCTGTTTGTGATAGACCTCCCACTTTGTGATTTCTGGATTTCTGGTTGTTGATTTCTAGAATTTGTCTTTCACCAATTTTGATGATATGCATTGATAAGCTCTATCAATATTTGTGTTTTGGTGAATAATTTAAAGAATATGACATTCTTTTTAGTGTTTGAGAATATTGGAGATATTGTATGATTTTTGTTGTTATCTGATGTATACTTGTCACAATATGGCATTATTGTTATCATACGTTTTTGTGATATCTCTTATCCTATCTCATTTTATATGATATTTATAGCTAGACCGATCCGTTTATTATTTTCTTCTTAAATAATACTCGAGTCAGACCGAGGTATTTCAGGTGCTTCTACTTGACTTCTTATCTGGGACCATCATCTGATTTTTGGCTAACTACTTTAAATTAGTAGTTTTTGCTTTTATACATTCGAGATAGAGACTCCTTGATGTATAATTATTCTTTTGTCTAGCATTTGTACCTATTCTTTTGTGATGTAGTGGACCTTGTATGACCACTACTTTGATGTACACTTCTATGTGTTATATTCATATCTGTTTCCATCGTGATATGAATATCTGTGACTGATTTGTGTTATGCTTATTTCTATATTTGTTTTCGAAGCCCTCATAGCCACTGTGTAGTAGCTTTGAGTTTGTATTTGATATGTCAGATTTCCTCTTGAAATGAAACGTATGACATATTATCTGACATATCGGTACTCACACAAAGCAATTACACAGATGGTCGCTCCTCAATAGCCTTATTCTTCGTGCTAGTCCACGGCATTACCCCGTAGTTTCCTTGGCTAGTGTAAGTATAGAGGTGGGGCGTCACAATATTTTATAACTCTTAGAAGTGTACTTTGGTACCATTCATCATTCTTTATGTTGATCTTCTTATGTCTAATAAAAAATTCATAGATTCTCACCAATATTCTTAAGACTCTACAGGATTCCTTATTGCTACTCTGTGAGCAATCATCGCTATTTTCTCCATAACCTATTCTTTTACCTCGTCTTATCTGGGTAGTCTTCCCTATCTACTCCATATTAAATTTTTGGTTAGTTTTCACCACTTTTTTTCAAGAAAATTAAAACTTCAGAATTGTGAAGTATTTATTCCTAAAACTTTTATTTTTAAAGGTGCAAACCAAGAAATTTTTATTAAATTCAAAAGTCACTTGGTGTCTTAACTTTTAAAACTATAATTTAGGATTTTTGAATTAAGCTTATTCATCAAGTCCAAAATAAAATGTTAGCAATTTAATTTTAAAAAGTTCATATCCTTTTCCTTTAAATCGACCTTTTCTTCTAAAGCCACTTTTCAACAACAAGGATTACTTCCTACAGTTGGGATTTTTGACTGAAACAATTTATTAAGTTTTGCTTTTAAAAACTCAATTCTTGTACCGAACCATTTCTTTTAAAAATACACTTACCATGTTTTCGAAACATCTTTTACAATTTTAAACAATAAAAACTGTAGTAGATAAGGATACTTCCATCCTATTGTTTTCCTATTACTCATGCTATCTGCACTTCCAATCCTTGGCGGAGTCTCTAATAGCATGTGATGGGGACTTTTTAAAACAAACGTGCAATCAAAGGGCACAACTATGGAAAATATCTATTTTCCTTTGTTTTGCCCTTAATTTCCTTTGTTGCTTCTAATTAGATTATTAACATTATTTTTAATATAATCTCCTAATGTTATTTCTAATTACTAACATTATTTTATATAAATTCCTAATATTGCCTGTATTTATATTTCATAGTGTTACTACTATTCAACTTTCTTCTATCTAAACTGCTCTTATTTAAATTGCTTCTATTTATATAGCTTTCTCTCAATTAAGTCTCCTTTATTAAACCACCGCAGTGTGTTTGCCTACTTCTTTGTTTTCGGGTTTTTGTCTTCTTTCCCGCTCTTTTACCCCATTTTAAACTCGTACCACTTTCTATTTTCCAGCCCTAAAAAGAATTTCGTAACTTAAAATTTTTTCATTTTAGAAAAATCAATGAGCTATATACACTCCATTATTTTTTTCAAAACAAATAACTTTTCTTTTTATATAAAACCATTTACTGAAATTTTCGATTTAACTAATTTTAATTTCTACTAAAACTTCGTATTTAAATAAAATGTAAATATTTCATTTTTCTAAAAATTTAATATTAGCTTTCTTTTCAGTAATGGGATTGTTCTACCTTCAAATAATTTCTTTAAAATCATTTCAAATACATTATATATATATATATATATTCTCAAACTTTTATATTAAAATCATTTCAAATTTTATATTAAATCCCTTTATATGCGGTCAGACTCGAGCAGATTTTTATTTGTCCCTTCTTTTGGATTTTTTTCTTTTCTATTTACCTACTGACTTATCCTTTCATAGAATATTAAAATCCAACTATTATCTTGGAGTGATTACTGCACACCTTCCTTCCGGAACTAGCTCAATTCTTACTTTGGGATATCTGCAACATATAGATTCTTACTTTTCCATTTATCTGGACCAACTGTACATCATCAATCGGCAATCCTCCAAGGATCAACAACTATTAGGCTATCCAGGCCTAACTAGGGAGTTACGTACCATCTAGCTTCAGGGACCTTCCATATGCTGCACTCATTCTTTTCTTAAGTCAACTCCTTTCCATTCGACCTATTTCCCTGGGGTAATTGGGGTAGGTTCATTTCTTCAGCTTCATCCATTATTACAACTCATATTCGACTTATCCATCTTTTTGGAGTTTGGTTACAACTACACTATAGTCGGAATTTATAGGATTTGGCATATAATATATTAATAAGTATAAGTAAAATACTAATACATTCACTCAACGTTTTCCAATTTTTAAGATCAACTAACCTAAGCTCTGATACCAAACGTGACAACATGCACCCTAGTGGGCCCGAATTTTTAATAAATTGAAAATCCAAGTGCACAAAAGTACAATCGTTGGTTTTGGTTTCCTGCAAATAGTAAGAGTTTATTAGAGCACAATCGAAATAAACTCATAGCAGAATAACAGAGTATAATAAAACATATAGTTACTGACCAAGGTTGACACTTCAACATCTAGTGTCATTGTCAATGCCAAACATGCATAAGAAAATCAGTCCTTCCACCGTTCTTGCCTTATACCAGTAGTTGTCCCTTTAAAGCTACCCTATGGGATGCAACGACCCAGAATTTCACCGCTTTGATTTGTGAATATTTAATTAAATTTAAATATTCAAAAATGGACATTTTTAATTAAAATAATTTTTTTAATATAATAACTAGTGATGGTGAAATAGTTTTCCAAATTAGTTTACAAAATATTTAGTTCAAAGAAAAATCGAAATGTGATCGGAAATTGTTTTCCGAATTTTCGACTTTTCATCGTCTAAAGGTTGTTACAAATGTTGTGAACACTATAGTATAATCATACACATACATGTACAAATAATTAAGTACGGTTTCATATATATATATATGTTTACTTAAGTAATATAAAAGTGATGTGACTTTATTTCAAAATAGAATTTAAAATGGAAAAAGATGTTTAAAGTGAAAGGAGACATTTTGAAACACTAAGTACACATGGTAATTAATGCATGTTGGTTTAGCAAGTGGGGGAGGGGACATGATGTTCCATGCGCATGAAACTAGAGGGGAAGGGTGGACAAGGTGTTGAGGTGGCAAAAGGAGGGAGGAGGGTAAAATACTAAGGGTATTTTAGTAATTCTCTTAACCCATTTTATATAAAAATAATTCCACTAATTTCTCTCTCATTTTTCATTTCCATTTCTTCATTTCAAAAATTGTTACCATTTTCCCAAAGCTTTGTAAAATTTCTTTAATGGCTTCACTTTATTTTCCAAAGTTGTAAAAATACGTTTTACCACTTTTTAATTCATGAAACCTTATTTAATACCACCTCCTTCCATGCCCACACCTCCTCTTTTCAAAAGCAAACCCTAACTCACTCACACACCCATGGCCGAGCCACCTACCCTCTAGACTGAACCACTTTGATCCATTAAGCCCATCAAAACTTCATTTTTTCAAAAATAAAGCATGGATTTTGGTTCGGTTCAAAAGTTAGTCAAATATCAGAGTATTTTGATTAGCTTTTAGGTGAGAAAAGCTATCGTTTTTACTTAAAATTTTGAACTCTAATATTGATGATAGTCATAGCTTATATTGGTTGCAAAAGTATATTACTTGTTTGGATACAATAGATGTTGACTGTATGTGTATATGTATGCTTGGATGAGATAGCATATAGTTTGGAAATGGATGTTATTAAGTCAAGTTAGTTACTAGTTATAATCTTAGCTTGGTTATGTTAATGATGTCATGTATATATGTTGAGATAACATTGTATTATGCTATGTTTTATGCTAAGAAATTTAGCACCTTTACTAGTTTAAGCGACATAGAATCCCTTGTGTAGAAACTAATATCTTCAGTTTTAAATTTCAAAATATTTCAAGTTTAAAACTTGTTTAATTTTCCAAGAACATACCTTTATGTTTTACAAAGTAGCAAAGTTTTTTATTTCCAAGAATTAAAGTTGATAATAAAACTTATAAAACAAAATTTCAAGTTTTAAAAATTACGGGTCGTACAACATTAGTCGCTATGGGTGTAGTTCGTGAAAACGAACCCTTTTTGAAAATTAAAAGTGTTTTCACTTAGGTATATTTTTGGAAATTGTTTTGAAACATATTTTATGTAATAAAAAGTATTTATTTATTTATTTACTTAATTATTTATTTAATTGTTGATTAATTAATTAATTAAGGTAATTAATACTTAATCATTAGTTAACAAAGGTAATTAGCACTTAAGTGTTAATTAAGCAAGTTAATTATAATTTGTTAATTAATTTAAGATTAATTATTATTTTAATAATTTATTTAAGGATGAATTATTTTTAAATTAATAATTAAAGGTTAATAATTATATAATTATTATTTAAGAAATATTCATAAATATTTAGTTAACTACTAATTAAGTAAAGATTTAATTAAGACTTAACTAAGACTTAATGAAGGTTTAATTTATCATTTATTTAAGGATTAAGTATAACTAAATTATTAAATAAAGGTTTAAATTATTATTTAATTCTTAATTAAAGATTAATTATTGTTTAATTATTTATTAAAGACTAATTATTATTTAATTGTTTATTTAAAGGTAAATTACTATTTAATTATTAACTAAAGGTTTAATTTTTATTTAATAAATAGTTTAAATGTTATTTAATCATTAACAAAAAAATTTAAAATTTTAAACCACTTTATTTCTAAAGATCGGTTTGTTTTAAAGCGACTCTCTTTTAAAGGATGTTTTTTTAATCCAAAAGATTTCTTAGTCGATTACATTTAAGTAACCTCATATGAATTGGAAACCCAATGACGTCTATTTAGTAGAATAAAACACCATTCTTCTAATTAAATTAAATTTGACATTTGTTTGGTAGAATAAATCACAATTCTGCCATAATTCACCAAATAGATTGTGTTGACATCTATTAAGCAAGAATTAAACCCATTTCTGCTATTTTGGTAACTTAGACATTTACCTATAGATGGTTGATTGTTATTGGTTGATTCCATTTACCTATCTTCTTGTTATGTAAATACCCATGTTGTAATCTTAAAAGTTAAAATTAATTAAATGTGAACCATTGTGGTTGCTAAGCCTCTTTCCAAACTTGTGAACTCAAATATTTAAATTTGATCCCTTTTGAAAATGGTTTAAAGTTTATTATTATTTTTAAATATGATATTTAAAGGATAATTAAGAAATTATTTTATTAAAATGTTTGAAGTTAATTTAATACTTTTTAAATGAATGTTTAAAATCATTATTTTGTTAATGAGATTTAAGGATAATTAAATAAAGGATGTTGAAATAATGACTTGGTTATTTAAAGGTTTTTTAAATTATTGATTGCTTATCAAAGGAACATTATTAATTAGAGTTTACCAAAGAAGTTTTGTTTAAAATAAGGAAAGATCATAAAAGGAGTTTTATAAATTAAAATGGAGATCTTGAAATTTAGGGAGAGTTTTATAAATGATTGTGGATATTTATAGAAGTGTTTAATTAATGATTTTGGATATTTATAAAAGGTTTTTTTTAAATCGTTTTGATATTTATAAAAGCTTTCATAAATAAACTTAGAGATTTATAAAGAGTTTTTATAAATGGATTTGGGAATTTAAATAAAGGAGGTTTTATAAAATGAAAGAAATTTATTTAAAAAGGATTTATAGAAGAAGTTTATAAAAGAAATTAAGATTTTATTTCCTTAAACCGACCTTCTTAATTATGGTGGTATGGAACATTCGTTCCATACTTAACGTTGAAGGAATAGTGTTTAGTGTTATCCTTAACTCCATTTCTTTTAAAATAACGTTTGTTTGATCCTTTAATATGATTTTGGAATAAGAAATATTTCACAATGTTTCATGAATATACTTATGCCAGTAAGATAAGTATATGAATATTTTTATAAATATTTTGGAAAGGGATTTAATAAATGAAAGAATTATTTAAATAAGGCTTAGTGGTTGCTATGGGTAATTAAATCTCTGGATTGTTGTTTGTTTGTGTATATTATAGTTAAATAACTGACTTAGGAAGTAAATAAGAGCTCTACGTGTTTATACGGTTTGAGTTCCCTTGGGAGAAATCATTTGGTAGAACGTCTCTAACTTTAAGGGATATATTAAAGATCCCCTTAGGGATTTGATGTAGTTCGCTTACTTCTGAAAGAACTGGAAATGAGTCAGCCGAAAATTATCGGTCGTTGGTTTGGAGAGACCAGGATTATATATGCTATTTGAATACCACTATGAACCAACACGAGCATTTGAATAGTAGACATATTGATGATGTTTCGAAGATGGAATTCTTTGAAGTGCAAGAGCTACTTACTACTAATCATGATGGTGATTACAAAATGAATGTAGTAGAGGTAGTGCCTTTGGTTGCGTTTAGACCCATAACGAACTTGTATGGATGAATACTGGCATTGTATTTCGGCCTGGAGAACAGTGTTAGCATTCCAAGTGGGAATTTCTAAAAGGAGGGAAATCGTTACCTCATGAGCCTCACACCCCGAAAGTGGCTAAAACAGGATAGATGCAACAAAACTATGTGGGTCGCTCTCATAAGGGTGTGTCATCACCTCTCTAGATTACCATACCATGGATTTGGTTGTACATGGGAGCTCTCTATAAAGGTTGGGAACAACCGGGGTGATGACATATTTGATACTATCCAGTCAGTGGTAGGCCAGTCCTATGTTGGTAGGGTTGCAAACGTAATTGCAGCCCATAGTATATTTTATCTAGAGGTGTACTGTTTTTTGGAAGGTAGTCCCATATCTTGCCATTTGTTGGAATCCATTCTCCAATAAGTGCCTTCAGTTTTTTATTGTATACTTATTATTGTTGTGATGTACACATATCATAGCTACTTGATTATTGATATTTTAAACCCATAGACATTATTAAAATATCACTGGATTTTATAATAAACATGTTTTGGCTATCGTAAGATAAAAACCCATCCATGTTTATGTGCAACGAGACCTTACAAGATACCTTTTTAAAAAGGTTCTCAAATTTAGAAATTAATATGATTTGATTAAGCTTTCTTATGCTGGTTTACCAGACTGATCCAGGCGTTAGTTTCTAATAATACTTGGGTCAGCCCGAGCATATTTTCCAGATTTAGCTGGATACTTTGGGGCTTTTGGGAGATGAGCTAGATGCTCTAATACGTAGTCATGTAACTTTTACTTTTCCACTGCTTTCCTTTCCGTTTCACTACGCCATAAATGGCCTACTGCAACACAAAAAAAATGTTGGCTCAGGCCTGAAAAATGTTGCCATAGGTCTATGGCAACACTTTTAGGGTGATGCAATTTTTGCCGTTGCCTTAGACCTCAAAGGCAATATTTTGACTATCTAAGGCAACATAAGTAATATTGTTGCAATAGAACCCTATTTGGGTCTATGGCAACACCCATAGGTATCTGTAGCAACATTCCAAAATGTTGCTATAGATATTAACTTTCTGAATTTGTGGGGCCCACAATGTAGAGCATATTAGATTTTTTAATAAAAATAAATTTTTATTTAATAAAATGCTATTGCATAGAATTTGATATTTAAACAGTAATTTATTTAAATAAATATTTTATTTCAACATTTGAAATAGTACGAATTCCTGACTCCACTATTTTACAATTCAATGATATATAACACTGATATTCACATATACAGATATTCCTCACTACATCACTCAGTTCACTCATTACACATGCAGTTTCAATTTATACAGACACCGACACTAACAAATATATGACGATCCGAAGGCGAGCCGAGTGCCGAGCCGAAGGCGAGCCGAGAAGCGGGTCCGGGCGTAGCGCCGGCGGGGGTCCGGGGCACCGCAGTCCCGACGGGGATGAACAAGTGGGCACCGCCCGATTCATCCGATTTCGGAAGATCGAGCCTTCTTTGAAACGACGTAAAATGATGCACAAATGAAGACTGAACTTAATTCCTATCCTCCATCTCCTCGCCTAAATCTGCTTGAATCCCCTACGGCCAAACACCAAAACTCTACTCTATGAACACCAGAACACTCACCATCATTCAATCCACACTTCGTCAACATCCCACCAATATCCTAAAACCTACCACCTCTTACAACTTACCTTTAATCCTCCACTTTCACACTCTTGCAATATCAAACTCCAAACTCCGTCTACATCTCTCTGCCAACATTCAGGCATCACACTGCCAACTGAAACTCCTCTGCATCACCAACTTCCACCATCACTTCCATAACTTACCAAACCAACCAACCAACCTTCAACCAATACAACTACATCCAGATTCAATGGTGAACCAACCAACCTTAATGCTTGGATAAGATCACTCTGCACTCAGTCCGAGTTATGAACTTGCAATGGAGGCACAGGGCATCCAGAAGCAGTAGATATCCAGCCAGATTCTGAAACATTAACAAGTTCCAAAGGAGCATTTGCACAAACATATGGGGGCATACTATCTTATTGAAATTACCAGTACCAAGTGAAGCAACCGCAATCATAGGGGAAAGTACGAAGAGATCAGACTGGGATGTACTTGATATAGGAGCCGTGGACGGATTAATTATTGCGAGAATGACAGCTAAATCTCGAGGGCAGCAGTTCGGGTTTTGGGAGAAATTAAGGCGCTAGAAGGGTTTTCAGGTGAAGTAGTCTAAAGGAGAAAGGTAGAGGGGTTGGTGGAGAGCAAGTCTTCTGTTGGAGGTGAGAGCTGATGGCGACGACAGCGGTGGCAAAAGGGGTTTGAACGGAAAACTTTGTTTGGCTTCGGGTTTTGGTGTCGTGACGGGGCTCTGGTTGGAGCTAGACGGTCGCGATGGGTCAGGGGGTAGCTGGGGTGAGGGTGACAATTTGGTGGCGGAGGCGAATGGGAGGAGGCGAATGGGAGGAGGCGAATGGGAATGAAAACCAAAAGGGGATCTACTCTGAACTAGGCGGGAAAACGAAATTTTGGGGCAAATTGCAGTGGTGATCCATTTTAACAACCAGATTAAATGTAGATCGTTGGATCGTATTCACGCGGATTGCTAATTTTATTAATTTTTTAATTTGAATACATCTATTGCAACACTATATAAAAATGTTGCATCGTGTTACACTTGTTTAGCTAGAGCAACACATTTTTATGGCTAAAGTAACACCAAAAATACAATGTTGCAGTAGGACCAAAATTTTATAGCTATCGCAACATTTTAGCTGGCAACACCTTGCAAAAATGTTGCAGAAGGTCATTTATGGCGTAGTGTTTGTATTAATCAGCATTTGTGAGGATAGATTGTTATAACTGTCCAGGTTGAAAATTGGATAGTGTACTCTGATGTTGTGTATAAATAATGATGATTTCTTTTGTAAAGATTTTGTGTATATTGTATATTGCTCGTCACAGTGTGAAATTATATTCTATCTTCTTCTTTCTTTACCCCAAATGACCTCTTTCGGACACTTAAATGATCTGCATACGAATACCGAGGATGTATTAAATGTCATCTTTAGGTGTAAGAAAGGCAGATCATTACATGGGATGTAATGAGGAAGGGGTCAGAATAACGTTCTGGTGAGTGTTAAAGTACACACTTTATACATACACACACACACACACATATATATATATATAAGTACCACACTCCCCTTTTGGACCAAGGTACTATCCCCACTAGTATCCGTAACCCAACACCTCGTTGGGATCCATCATCAATGTAGTATCACGTCCTCGTCCTCATGCATACCAAGGAACGCCCATAGTGCCTAATAAGGGAGTCACATTTGTTTAGCCGTATTCTATTTGTATTTGAAATTCCTCCATAAAGGGTTATCTAGCCTTCCCTAATAAACAAATTAGCAAACAACTATGACAGTGCATGACTTAAATGTGATCTACAATAGTAGGAGGTGTAGCCGTTTAGGCGTAACCCTTGTCATTCCGCTGACCACTCGAGGCTGATGATGATCTCGACTTATGTGCATCTCCTAGTCCCTAATATGTTACCAAACACAAACTAACTTAGTGTCGAGCTTTGCTCACCGTCCCATTTATATTAGCTAATCCAATCAAGGTAATATCCACTTGTTACTTAATACCCCCTAAAGTTGAAGTAGACTTTACTTGTCATTTGACGCTTCGATCGAGATGAACCTTCCTACTTGGGTATCAATGAATGTATATAGCTCCACAAGTCCTATATTTAGATATGTCTTACATCAGTATAATATATACACAACTATTGGTAGCCACTTGTGGTGGGAAGACTTCTATTGTGTAACACTGTACCTCACATTCCAACCCATTTTAACGACTATACCATTCTCATCCTATCTAAGTTATTTACTAACTTTAATAATTCATACCCATCGTAAATGCATGCTTATGGCTATGCATACATATATACATACGTACGTACGTACGTACAAACATACATATGTGTGTGTCTATATATTCATACTTGTTTAATTACTACACCTCCAATATTCAACTGTTAATAATATTCCTTTAATTTTTCTTGCATTTATTTCTTACTCCATTAATATCAATTTAATATTATTTACCGCTTTCACTAAAAGGTCTAAATACCTTTTCCTATTTACTTCCCTTTTCTCATTATTGAATTTTTATTTCTATTCCTTTTTAACCTTTACTACCATCCCTTATTTAGTGGACTTTCCATACCCTTTTTATCTTAAAATATTACTTGTCTACCTTTTCATCATTATTGCTCGATTTCTATCTTGTCTCTATTGCATATATATTAATTGTTCACTTAAACCGTTATTCTTATCACAATTACTATTCTTTAATTTATCTTAGAGGATTTATGCATTTTAATGCATTGGAATTAAATCTTCCTCGAAAGGAAATGTAGCACTATGAATTTCTATATCTTATCCAAAAAGTGAAATTGTGTTGTTTGGAATTACAAGGAAATATCTTTTTCGCATTATCGAAATAGACAGTACTAACTACGGTAAATATCCCTATCTTATACATCATTTTTAGGTGTATTTCTTATTATTTCAAACGATACACTTTTATTTATGAATATGAATTTGATAATCTATAGAAATTTACATTACCACAACCTACATTCCAATGAATTAAAATACTACTTAAATCCCTATAATTTATTATGATAACTCTAATTTACATTTTACTTGCACAAGTCATTTATATCTACAAATCTAGGACCGCCACATAACTTGTCACTTTAATGGACTGCTACTACCCAATACTTTCCGGATTCACATATATGCAATATTAAAGTTAAATTATCAATCATAGAATATATGGATAGGATTTATAAATTCATTACACATATACAATTTTAGTCTACAATTACTAGTTTACATTTATGCATACAAAGATAGATATTCATTAATGCAGATATTACCTTCCAGTACTCTCTTACCCTTCGCATCAGTTAAGTTGAGGGTTCATCTTGATGGAAAAAATTCCAACTTGTTCTCCTTTCTTTATCAGTGGGCAATCCTTCATCTGGTGTCATGCTTTGTGACAATTGTAGCAATTCCAATCCCGAGACTTAGGATTCTTATAGGTGGAGGCAAACTGACCTTTCTATTGGCAATTATAACAATTGTAACAAGTAATATTCTTCAAATTGTTTTCTTATGGACCTCCTTCTAGTTTGCCTTGCCACGGCTTCTTCCCAGAATGGTTGAACTTCCTCTTCTTCCAGTTATTGTTGCTGCTTTGAGTTATGGGCATATTCGTTTTTTCTAGTTTCATATCGGAAACCCATGTCTACCAAATCTACAAAGGTTCCCTTTACATACCCGGGCATCCTATCCTGATACGGTCCTTTCATCCCAGAGATAAAAAATTTCATTTTTCTTGAAAGGAGTGCCTATTAAACTCGGCCCAAAATGGGACAATTCACTGAACTTGTTGGATTATTCTTCTACGGACATCTCTCCTTGCTTTAAATCCATAAACTACGATAAAGGTGGGATTTTCCTACAGCTAGCATATATTGTTCTTCCAAAACTTCCTTGAACCGTTCCCATGAGAAATTGTCTTCTGAATCATTCAGGGTTATGGACTCCCACCATGCTAGAGCCCCTTCTTGTAACTGCCAAGAAGCTAAGAACCTTTTTTGCTCATTCCCGATATTCAATCCCTTAAAAATTCTTTCACAAGAGCGGATCTAAGCCTGAACTTCAATAATGGACTCGTTCCTTTGAATGGTTTACCACCCAAATTAGTGTAATCTTTGCATAGAGCAGCAAAGTTAATTTGAGGCTGAATAAGGATGCCACTTCCACAATTACTGTAGCATTTGATCAATCGTTGGTGGCCGTAATGTTGCTACCTCCCCTTCGTCCTCTTCTATTACTCATCTCCTACTATCTGCATAGTGTAAGGAAACATCTTTAGAAATTAGCCGAAATTATCTTAGGGAATGGGTATAAACCCGAATATACTTATTTGGATAAAATTTCAAATATGGGCTCTCTCAGACTAAACTCATTCTAGGGTATTACTAAACCTTTCTCTAATGAGTTGACCCCATTGAGGCTTAGGTATTCGCTCAACCATAAGCTCTGATACCAAATGTAATGACCAACCTCCTCGACCCTCAGAGATCGACACTAATACATCCTAAGTATTCACGTACCGCAAATCCAAGTTTCGGAGAGGTAGATTATTATAGGGTAAAAGAAAATAAAGGTAGAAGATAAACAAAATAGAATCCCACATCGTAGTCAATATTTAATTATACATATGAGTAGTACATTTAGTTGCTCCAAATTGCTCCATCAGAGTTCTAGTAAGTACCAATCCAGCTAGGATAGTTATAACTACATGTACTCATGAGTGCTGGTAGATACCTAATACAAAATACAACAAATTCAGAAATAGATGACTATCTACATAGGACCCGCCAGCTTCATGCTCCATCCAAAATGCTCTGAGCGTCTCCCACAATGTTCCATGCTACCTAACTATTTGGCTGCCTGGAAAAATAGGTCACCCAGAGTTTAAGGGGAAAAGAAAATAAACTCCTGGTCGGTCATAGGACTGGTATAAGAAACACAAAAAGTAGATATTTGAAAACAAAGGATATCTCATAAGACCACACCGTGCATAAACATAGAACATGTTTCTACCTTTTGATAACCAAAATCTTTACTATGCAAAATCTGGTAATATTATTTTTAATGACATTCTTTTGAAAACACTTTTCAAGTAAATATACATAATCTTAGCCTAAGTTGTTACATTATTAAATTCCAACATACTAGCTCTACAATCAAGTCCAAAGGGACTTATTGGAGAATGGATTTCCATAAAATGGCAGGTAAGGAACTACCTTCCACATAATAATCACTAGAGGGATGTAACTAGGATCACAACTTTAAAACCTCTGCCCCTGGCAAGACCGACCTACCCGAAGACCCATCTAGTGGCAGATAAAACTGAATATAACATCACCCTAGTTGTAACAAACCTATCCGGGATCCCATAGCATACACAACTTACTTGACATATATGGAATAATCTAGAAAGGCGATGACCATACCCTAATGGTTGTGAACCACATAGCTTTATGGCATGCCTTGTTTAAGCCATTTCCCGGTGATGAGGCTTGAGGTAACGATTACCTTTCACATAGCACATTCCACTTTGAATGCCACATTGCCAATTCCATCACACACCATTGATTTGCACAAATGTACAACCTCTGAGCTCGTACGTCTCAAAGAATGGTGTTAACTGTAAGAGAGTAACTTCCTACACCACCAAAAAGATGTACGTTTGTAAAAATCAATGCACGTGTATATTAATGCATGGTTGGACATTCATCCATACAATTTGTCCAGAAACAAGGCAAACCAAAGGAACTCTCCTACCACATCCTGTCGAGAATCATCCCTAGGATTAGTAGTAAGCAGCCCTTGCATCAAAGATTAAATGAAGATACTACTATCACATATATATGATATGGGAAATTTCCCCCAAGGGTCAGTGACAAGCAGGCCTTCATGCTGTTTATTAACATTCCATATCTTCACTTTGAACATGTAAATTGGTTTGAAGTGGTTTTTAGAGAAGAATCAATCAAATTCGATCATGTTTCCTTTGATCCAACCATCGATAAAAAGATGTTAAGTAAATAGGTGCTTATCATTTGATTAATTACTTTCTTTTTATCAAAAATATCTTCTAGAGATATATATCTTTAAAACATTTCTTTTTAGTATATACGGAATCATTAAACCTCTTTTTATCTTTGAAATACAAAATCGAAATCATTTCTCATAAATCATGTTGCAAAACCTTATTGAGTAAAAAGGGTCGATAAAACTTATACTAATTCTACTCAACATCAATTTCCATATTCAACCTTCACTATCCATCAAATAACGGTGAAATCACCTTTAAATTCACGTGGATAGTACAGATTACCTCCTCGAAATTTAATACCAAGCATAAGAAGATTATTTCTATACAATCCAAGTTGTATTAAATTTGAAAAAAAAAAAAATTATACTTGCCTCGTTTCCGACATTTCGACCTTATCTATTCCTTGTCCAGGAAAAAGGCCAGGTGAGCCAAGGCACTGTCTGCTCCTGAACATCTTCTTAGTTTAAGCACCTCATATTCGGATCTTACAAATAGAAAAATCTAGTCTACTCGTCGGCATTTAGAGCCAAGATTAAATTACTTGATTTTCATAATTTTTCTTTAAATCGTTTATTTTAGCTTTTTTGAAAATAAATTATAAAACCTTCAAATCATCTTTAAAATACTTAAGTATTTTTTTAAAGACATTTATAAAATATTTGGGAAAGAATACTTAAGTTTAAAGCCATATTTCAAAAGTTATTAAAAGTGCTGCAAAAAATGCTATGAATAGTGTTTTAAGGCTTATTTGATCAAAACAACTTTTCTATCATTTAGAAATCCATTTTTATAACTCAAATCTCTTTTAAAACATTTTAAAGTATTTATAGAGTTTATTCCATATTGCTAAAGAATAAAAAATATCTGTTTTAAAGAATTTGTCGCTTTTGTTTCCGAATTGCCGAACCGCGACTATTTTGAAAACTTGATTTGCTCATATTTCAAAATCTACTAAACAAAATCTCAATATTTTTCTTTAGTTTGAAAACTATGATTACAAGAGTTCAGAAAATTCTTTTTACAAATAATTCCTACTCTGAATCCATCGTTTAAATGGATTTAACTTTCTACGGCACGAAATCGCGAACTGCGGTACGCAATGCACCTATTTTTTACTACAGTTTCATAACTTATCAAAACTTCTCCTAATTGGATTTTGGAATTTATAAAACATTTATAAATCATTTTAAACCATTTTAAAGAGGTTTAACAATGTCATATGCACCATTTCATTTATTAAAGGAAGCAATTTTCTTTGTGATATTCGACGTGTATTAAACATGAATCACTTCAACATCAAAATAAACATATAATCAATATCCAAACTTGATGATAAAACATAGTAAACAGCCATAGCAATCATATCACATCCTCATTATATATATATATATATATATATATATATATATATTCTCACTTGTTTTTCAATCGGACTAACTTTAAAATGACTATAGCTCCGCTACAATCGAACTGGAGCCTATGGAATTGAGTCTTGGACCTTTGAGACGGCTTGGCCTATGCATGCTAATGGAGGTGGGCTCGGCCTTGGTTGGTGGAAGGTGTGGCCGTGGGTTTAGAGGTGGAAACGAAGTGGATTTGCTTTGATTTTGAAGAGTTTTTATGATATATACTTACTATATGATTTTAATTTCTTTTTGCCACAATTTTTGTCATAACTTTCTTTAAGCAAGAAGCCATTAATGTAGAGTTTAAGAAGTGAAGAAGTTTAGGAATTTTATGTAGGAATGAAGTGAATGTAGCGAAGAGAGGTGTGCTATTTATAGGCAAAAGTGAGGATGAAAATATCGTGATATTTCCACACAAACACATCACCATTTGCTCGTCACCACACTCCCCTCCTATGTCATCATGCTCGGCCGAACTCCCACCCATGCGTGTGTACCCATGTGCTTGTACTTTGGCTGAAATAGGTTGACTTGGTTTGCTTAAGTGTTAAGTTTTAGGAAAATATCTTGGATGTTTTGTAATATATATATATATATATAGACAAACACACACAAATGTATAAGCATATTTGTATGTATATATGTGTTCATGTGCATGTGAATGTATTCATGTATATGTACATGTATGTGTGCATAAGTATATCTCAAATGATTCACAACATTGAACAACTTTTCTACGTTAAATCGTTATGGATTCAGATTTCGAGTTCCGGTCATATTTCACTCCTTATTTAATATATATATATATATATAAACAAAGTTTGATAATAATATTTCTATCATTATATAATAATTAAAAGGTCTTATTTAATAATTATTAAATCATTTAAATTCAATTTAAATTCAAAAATCATTTATTCCAAAATAGTGATATCATTGATGATGTCATAAAGATATTTCATTTTCAAAAAATAAAATAAATAATTTTATTACATATTCTCACTCATATATATAAATGAGTATAAGTATCCAACTCTGTGCAATGTCGGATAGTCTAAGAGCTGTTTATATATAAGATGGTTTTTGGTCATTTTATCGAATATATCTTCCAAAGTATATATTTTTAAAAAATATTTATTCAAAATAAGATTACCAATATTATTTATTATTCAAAACATTATCATTTAATTTTAAAAAACTTATATTTTAATATTTCAAAATTTTTCCGAACTGATGAATTTGCGGGTCGTTACATACTTCCCTCCTCAAATGAATTTCATCCTCGAAATTAAGGATAAGAAGAAAATGACTCGAAAATGAATATATATTTGACAAAGGGAAATATATACAAGATATGGTAAGTGACCACACCACATGCAGTGAGTACACTATCTCAATATTACAATCAAACTATAGGTCAATCCTAAACTCAGGATAAGTTTTCCTTATTCTATCTTCTGTTTCCCATGTGCAGTCTTCGACATCACTACTCCATTGAACTTTAACCAACCTTACCACCTTTCTTCTCAATCGCTTCTCGTCATGATCCACGATTTGAACTAGTCGTTTGATAACTGCCAGATTTGGTTTTACTTCTAAATCTTCTTGGATAGCTGTTTCTATAATCTATTCCAGATCGTGCACATATTTCTGTAGATGGGATATGTTAAAGACGTTGTGCACACCAGATAACCTTTTGGGCAATTTCACATGATAAGTTAATGGGCCAGTCCGCTCAAGAATGGGAAAAGGTCCAATAAATTGAGGTGCTAACTTCTCTGCCCTACCAAATCTTACCACTCCTCTCATCGGAGAGACTTTCAAGAATAAAAAATCTCCAACTGAGAATTCCAAATTTCTGCATCTTTAATCAGCATAACTCTTTTACCTACTCTAGGCTTCTTTCGTCTTCTTTCTGATTAAGTCTACCTTTGAGGCTTCTCGAATCATATCAGGACCCAGTACTAACCGATCTCTGGTTTCAATCCAACATGCTGGGGATCTACATGGGTGACCATATAAAGCTTTGTATGGTGCCATGCCAATACTTTTCTGATAGCTATTATTGTAGGAGAATTCCGTAAGATGAATAGTTTTCCCATGAGGCTCCAAAATCTAAGATACAAGCCATCAGAGGATCTTCCAACACTTGATTTACCCTTTCATTGCCCATCGGTCTGGGGATTGTATGCGGTGCTTATACTCAGCTTCATTTTCGAAGCTGTTTGTAATGCCTCCCAGAACTTACTGGTAAAGATTGGGTCTCGATCACTGACTATACTGCTTGGGAGATTATGCAGTCGAACTATTTCCCTCATGTATATTTCTGCAAAACTTGCAGCTGTTCTTGTTGGCTTTACTGGGATAAAGTGTACACTTTTGGTCAATCGATCTACAATAACCCAAATACCTTCATTGCCCGTTGATCGAGGTAAGCCATCGATAAAATCCATCGATATTCGGTCCCATTTCCAAGTCAGAATTTCAAGAGGCTGGAGTAATCCAACAATCTTTTGCTGATCATTTTTGATCTGTTGAGAATTTGCAGATCTGCTAATAGGATAGAGATATCCCTCTTCATACCATCCCACCAAATAGTCTTCTTCATATCTCGATACATTTTGGTAACTGGGGGATGTACTGAAAGTCGAGAATTGTGACATTCTGTTAAAACTTCTTACCTTGTCTCGTCAATATTTGGGGTGCATACTCTTCCATTCATCCTTAATATTCCTTAATCATCCACCTTAAATCCAATCCATCTTCCTGGTACTGTGTTTTTCTCCATTACTTTGACCATCTCTAGAATAAATGGATCTTTGAGCTTGTTCTCTTTTATACGGTTAATCAAAGTTGGATGTACTATCAAATAAGTTATACTGACATGCTTTCTGCTTAATGCATCTGCTACCACATTGGCTTTCCTGGGCATATATAGAATATCTAAATCATATGACGCGAGAAATTCTAGCCAACGCTGCTGTCTCATATTCAAGTCCTTCTGAGTGAAAAAATACTTTAAAGATTTGTGATCTACGAAGAGTTCGAACTTCTCATCTATATAAAAGAATATTATTTACCAAGGTCAAATAAAGTTTATCCAAATAAACTATAAGAAATTCTTACCTAGTAAATAATGTCTCCAAATCTTTAATGCAAACACAACGGCTAATAGTTCTAAGTCGTGTGTTGCATAATTTTGTTCATGCGTGTTTAAATACCTATTAGCTTATGCGATAACCTTCCTATGTTGCATCAATACCACACCCACTCCTTCTCCACAAGTATCCGTATAAATGGTTAAACCACCGCTTTCATCAATAATAGTCAGAATTGGAGTGATAGTAAATATTTTCTTAAGTTCCTGGAATGCTTCTTAACATTTTGCGTCCATTCAAATTTAACATCCTTCATAGTCAACTTCATTAAGTGATGAGAAATCTTAGAGAAGACCTGAATAAATCTCCGGTAGTATCCAGCCAATCCTAAGAAGCCGCGAATGTCCTTCGGAGTTTGTGGTTGCTTCCAATCTAGAATGGTTGTAGATTTTCTAGGATCAACTGAGATTCCTTCCTTTGACACAACATGTCCAAGGAACCTTATCTTTTATTCCCAGAAGTGGCATTTTGAAAACTTAGCCTTGGGCACATTCCTCCTTAATATTTCTAGTACATTCTCTAGATGCCTTTCGTGTTCTTCTTTAGTCTTTGAATATATAAGAATATCATCAATAAAAACCAACACAAATTTATAGAGCACATCTCTGAATACTCTATACATAAGGTCCATAAAATAAACAGGAGCAGTAGTTAGCCCAAAAGGCAAAACCAACCACTCGTAGAAATCATTTGGTCCTCTGAATGCAGTTAAAGGAATGCAATCTTATACTACCTTTAATTGATGGAATCCTGTAATTAGGTCCATTTTGGAGAATATTCTAGCACCATGAAGTCGATCAAACAAGTCATCAATACGGGGTAGAGGATACTTGTTCATAATCGTTTGCTTATTTAGGTCTCAATAGTCTACGCAAAGTCTTAGGGAGCCGTCCGACTTTGGAACAAAAATTACTGCCGAGCTCCAACTTGAGCGACATGGTCTAACAAGTCCTTTCTTTAACAATTCATCCGTTTTATTCCTTAATTCATTCACCTCCTTAGGGGCTATTCTTTGAGAAGAGTGAAAAGCAGACCTCGCACCGGAAATCAAGTCGATTCGAAACTTAATTTTCCTATGTGGGGGTAAACTTTTAACTTCCTAAAAAATATCTGAAAATTCTGTAACAATTGGTATTTCTTCTAGAAGTTTTTGAAATGAATTTAGGGCATACATAAAACTATCCATTACTTGACTTGATTCTTCACATGTTATTTTAAAAGGTTTAGTTCTTTTATTTTCCAAATGCACCATCCTTTTAACACAATCAAGAACAACCTTATATTTAGATAACCAATCCATACCGAGTATAATCTCAAATCTAATAAAATGGAGGACGATTAGGTTACATGAAATTTTTTAAGATAGGTAAGAAACTTGTACTTTTTCATAAACAATACCGAGATTAGTTTTACCACCTATAGGGTTAGAGACATAGATAGGGACATCTAATATCTTTGTGGTAAGTTTCAATTTATCAACTAATTCTTTAGAAATAAAATTGTGGAAAGCCCCAGTATCAAGTAATACTCTAATTAGATTTTCATTAATGCAGATATTACCTTCTAGAACTCTCTTGCCCTTCGCAGCAGTCCAAGTTGAGGGTTCACCTTTGATGGCAAAAACTATGACTTGCTCTCCTTGCTTTATCAGTGGGCAATCCTTCTTTCGGGTGTCTTGATTTGTGAAAATTATAGCAATTCCTATCCTAAAATTTAGGATTCTTACAGATGGTGGCAAAATGACCCTTCTGTTGGCAATTATAACAAATAATATCCTTCAAATTTTTTTCTTGTGGACTTCTTTCTGGCTTGCCTTGCCATGGCTTCTACCCAGAAAGGTTGAACTTCCTCTTCTTCCATTTATTGGTAATGCTTTGAGTTTTGGGCAGGTTCTTTTTATCTAGAGTTTCATATCGACAACTCATGTATACTAAATCTAAAAAGGTTCCCTTTACACGCTCGATCATCATGTCTTGATACTACCTTTCATCCCAACGATAAACATTTCATTTTTCTTTAAAGGAGTTTTAATTAGACCCGACCCAAAATGGGACAATTCACTGAACTTGTTGGAATATTCTTCTACGGACATCTCTCCTTGCTTTATATCGATAAAACTCCAATAAAGGTGAGATTTTTCTGCAGTTGGCATATATTTTTCTTACAAGACTTCCTTGAACTATTCCCATGAGAAATTGTCTTCTGAATCATTCGGAGTTATAGACTCCCACCATGTTAGAGCCCCTTCTTGTAACTGCCAAGAAGCTAAGAACTATTTTTGCTCATTCCCGATATTCAATCCCTTAAAAATTCTTTGACAAGAGTGGATCCAAGCCTGAACTTCAATAATGGACTCCGTTCCTTTGAATGGTTTACCACCTAAACTGGTGTAATCTTTGCATATAGTAGTAAAGTTAATTTGAGGTTGCATAGGGATTACCACTTCCTCAATTACTGTAGCATTTGATCGATCATTGGTGGTCGTAGTGTTGCTACCTCACCTTCATCCTCTTCTATTACTCATCTCCTACTATCTGCATATAGTAAGGAAAAATCTTTAGAAATATAGACGAAATTATCCTAGGGAATGGGTATAAACACAAATATACTTATTTGGATAAAATTTCAAATATGCGCTCTCTCAGACTAAACTCATTTTAGGGTATTAGTAACCCTATGTCTAATGAGTTGACCCCATCTAAACTTAGGTATTTTCTCAACCATAAGCTCTGATACCAAATGTGACGATCCACCTCCTAGACCCTTAGAAATCGACACTAATACATCCTCGATATTCAAGTGCCACAAATCCAAGTGCCGGAGAGGTAGATTATCATAGGGTAAAAAAAATAAAGGTAGAAGATAAACAAAATAGAATCTCACATTGTATTCAATATTTAATTATACATATGAGTAGTATATGCAATTATTCCAAATTGCTCCATATAAGTTCTAGTAAGTACAAATCTAGCTGGGATAGTTATAACTAGCTATCCTCATATGTGATGGTGGATACTAAATACAAACTACAATGAAATTAGAAATAGTTGACTATCTACATAAGACCCTCCAGCTTCATGCTCCATCCAAAATGCTCCGAGCTTCTCCCACAATGTTCCATGCTACCTAACTACTTGGCTATTCGGAAAAATAGGGCACCTAGAGTTTAAACAGGAAAATAAAATAAACTCTGGGCCAGTCATGGGAATGGTATGGGAAACTCAAAATACAGATAGTTGAAAACAAAGGGTATCTCATAAGACCATGCCGCACATAAACACAGAATGGGTTTTTACCTTATGATAACCAAAGTCTGGTAATATTATTTTTAATGACATTCTTTTGAAAACACTTTTTAAATAAATATACATATTCTTAGCCAAAATTATTACATTATTAAATTCCTGCATACTAGGCTCTACAATCAAGTCCAAAGGCACTTATTGGAGAATGGATTTCCATATAATGGCAGGTAAGGAACTACCATCCATACAGTATATCTTTAGAGGGATGTACCGAGGATCAAAAACTTTGAAATCTCTGCTTTTGGCAAGACCGGCCTACCCGCATACCCATCTGGTGGCGGATAAAACCGAATATGACATAACCCCAGTCGTAACCGACCTATCCGGGATCCCTTAGCATAAACAACATACTCGACATATATAGAGTAATTTAGAAAGGTGATGACCATACCCTAATGTTTGTGAACCACATAGCCTTATGGCATGACCTGTTTAATCATTTCCGGGTGATGAGGCCCGAGGTAACAATTACCTTTCACATAGCTCATTCCACTTTGAATGCCACATTGCCATTTCCATCACACACCATTGATTTCCACAAATGTACAACTTCTGTGCTCGTAAGTCTTAGAGAAGGGTGTTAAGTGTAAGAGAGTTACTTCCCATACCACCAAACATAGTACGTTTATAAAAATCAATGTACGTGTATGTTGGAAATGCACTGTCAGACATTTGTCCATACAATTTGTCCAGGAACAGGACAAACCGAAAGAACTCTCCTACCTCATCCTGTTGAGAATCATCCGTAGGATTAGTAGCGAGCAGCCCTTGCAACGAAGATCAATTGAAGTGATAAGCAGCTCTTCATTCCATTTATTATCATTCCATGTCTTCACTTCGAATATGTAAATTTGTTCGAAGTGGTTTTTAGATAATAATCACTCAAATTCAATCCCGGTTACTTCGAAGCAACCATCGATAAAAAGATGTTAAGTAAATAGGTTCTTATCATTTGATTAATTACTTTCTTTTTATCAAAAATATCTTCTAGAGATATATATCTTTAAAACATTTCTTTCTAGTATACATGGAATCATTAAACCTCTCTTTAACTTTGGAAACACCAAATCAAAATCATTTCTCATAAATCATATTGCAAAAGCTTATTGAGTATAAAGGGTCGATAGAAATTATACTAATTCTACTCAACATCAATTTTCGTATTCAACCTTTACTATCCGTCGATTAATGATGAAATCACTATTTAAATTCACATGTATAGTACAGGTTCCCTCCTCGCAATTTAATACCAAGTATAAGAAGATTATTTCTATATAATCCAAGTTGTATTAAATTTGGAAAAAATCAAATCTTTTATACTTGCCTCGTATCCAACATTTTGACCATATCTATTCCTCGCCCAAGAAAAAGGCCAGATGAGCCAGGGCATTGGTTGCTCCTGAACATCTCCTTCGTTTAAGCACCTCACAATCGGATCTTACGAATAGAAAAATCCAGTCCACTCGTCAACATTTAGAGCCAAGATTAAATCACTTGATTTTAATAATTTTTCTTTAAATCATTTATTTTAACTTTTTTGAAAATCAATGATAAAACCTTCAAATCATCTTTAAAATCCTCGATTATTTATTTAAAAATATTTATAAAATTTTGGGAAAGAATACTTAGGTTTAAAGCCATATTTCAAAAGTTATTAAAAGCGCTGCAAAAAGTGTCGTGAATAGTGCTTTAAAGGCTTATTTGATCAAAACAACTTTTCTATCATTTAGAAATCCATTTTTATAACTCAAATCTCTTTTAAAACAATTTAAGGTATTTATAGAATTTATTTCATATTTTTAAAGTATTAAAAATATATGTTTTAAAGAATTTGTCATTTTTGTTTCCGAACTGCCAAACAGCGATTATTTGGAAAACTTGATTTGCTCATATTTCAAAATATACTAAAAGTAACCTCAATCTTTTTCTTTAGTTTGAAAACTATAATTATAAGAGTTTGGAGAATTTTTATTGCAAAGAATTCTGACTCTGTATCCATCGTTTAAATGGATTTAACTTTCTACAGTTCGAAATCTTGAACTGCTGTTACGTGACGCGCCTATTTTTGAATCAACTTTCTTAACTTGTCAAAACTTCAACAAACTAGATTTTACCGTTTATAAAACATTTATAAATCATTTTAAACCATTTTAAAGAGGTTTAAGAATCTTATATATACCATTTGAAATTTATTGCAGGATAGTGAATTCCTTTATGGTATTCGACGTGCATTAAACGTGAATCATTTCAACATCAAAATAAACATATAACCAGTATCCAAACTTGATGATCAAACATAATAAACAAACATTGCAATCATATCACATCATTATATATATATATACACACACACAGAGTTCCTTACTTGTTTTTCGATCAGACTAACTTTAAAACGGCTATAGCTCCGCTACGATCGCACTGGAGCCTACGGAATCAAGCCTTGGACCTTTGGGAAGGCTTGTACTATGCTTGCTAATAGAGGTGGGCTCGGCCTTAGGTGGTGGAAGGTGTGGCCGTGGGTTTAGAGGTGGAAAAGAAGTGGATTTGCTTTGGTTTTGAAGAGTTTTGATAATATATACTTACTATATAATTTTAACTTCTTTTATTCATAATTTTGACGTAACTTTATTTAGGTAAGAAGAGATTAATGTAGAGTTTAAGAAGTGAGGAAACTTAGGAATTTTATGAAGGAATGAAGTGAATTAAGTGAAGGGAGATGGGTGCTATTTATAGGCAGAAGTGAGGATGAAAATATCATGATATTTCCACAAAAACACATCACCATTTTCTCATCACCACACTCCCCTCCCATGTCATCATGCTTGGCCAAACCCCCCATGTGTGTGTACCCATGTGCTTGTACTTTGGGTGAAAAAGGTTGAATTTGTTTTTCTTAAGCATTAGCCGTGCAGAAGACTAGCATGGAGACAAGTTTTTAGAGCTCCAAGATACTTTTGGAAGACAAATGGAAGGCTTGGATGCCACTATTCTTGGTTTCTATGTTAACTCCATGCTTCATCAAGGTAGCCTTAGTTATTTGGGCCCATCGTTCCCATGCACGCTCGTGGTGGTTTGGGAATAAATTCTTGTCCTGTTCGATGACATTAGTGGCGGATATTCTGAGGAGGAGCTGGTTCAGGCCTACCTGAATAAGGAATCTCGCCAAGCACAAGTGGAAGGCCAGAGAATTCTAAAGCTGGAGAGGGAGAGTGAATCCACCGCTGTCACGGCCACACCGAGGATGCTGGCGAATAATTTCCTTCAAGATCAGGTGAGTCATTGTCGCATTTTCATACCAGCGAGGGGATAGCTGCCACTTCTCCCATGATCATGCAGCCGTCGAAGGAATTCAACGGCGAAGGCTTCAAAGTCGTTGCACACGACCAAACCCCCATTGTAGGTAACTTTCTCCTCTTTACCATGCTTGAAGATTTTCAATTCACGCCTGATGAAATTGCTGAGATAACCGCCCTTTATTATGATATTGTATATCACCCTCGTCTTCCTGCTGGATTACCCTCTCATCACAACGTTGGGTCTACTGCAATTTTAACCGCGTTAACCATTGTCTTTGTCTTTGGCTCATAGCTGGTCCACATTCTGAGCAAATTGAGGCTCTGCATGGTTTGGATGACCCCTCTGTTTCTCAAAAGGAAAGCTTGGCAGCCACTGGAGCACAAGAGTAGGCGGACTAAGGCAACCGACCAGAGAAATTAGAAACAGAGCAGCCAAAGACTGAGGAACATATGATTGCGGTGGAAAAGGAGAAGGTTTAAGCACAGAGGAAGTCATCTAAGAGCTCTCATCGACCCCACAAGCATAGGGGGAAAGGCGGTTCCACGAGTGGTCATGCTTCGAAGAGTGAGGAAGCCCCGGGTAAGGATGGGCCCAAAAAAGTGCAGATTAAAGGTGGGAAAGGAGACCGGGGCAACGGTGAGCAGACGTCTTGATTTTTCCTTTTCCCCATTTGCTATTTTGTTTTTGATCATCTTTTGTACAAGTGCAGAGTCTGCGCTTAATATTCTTTTGTTGTTGTCATAGTGATATTTTGTGTTTTTCTATCCTTTGGCCAATATATTATGGGTATAGCCCCTTCATTTACAATGCCTATGGTATTCCGGGATGGCTTATTTGCTGAAAATAAGAAGTACATAGGGTAGTTTTAGATAATGTAACGACGCAACGATTCGTCGTTCCATGCCCGGAGAATTTGGATTCCGTCAACTGTTGTCAGTTTGAATGTTCCATCCCCTAGCTTTTGACCGATCACATACGGTCCTTCCCAGTTTGGTCCAAAGGTTCCCGGTATGGGATAGACCCGTTTGAGGGTGAGGTACCCTACTTTAAAGGTTCGGTTGTGAACTTTGGAGTTGAAGTACCGCGCGATCCTTTTTTGGTGAGCAGCTTTCCTTAACCCGGCTGCTTCCCTCTTCTCGTCGATCATATCGAGCGACTCGAGTAAGAGCTACTCATTTTGCCTCTGATTGAAATTCTGCCTTCGATGAGAGCGGACTTCTAGTTCGACGGGGATCATTGCTTCTGAACCATATACCAAGGCGAACGGAGTATGCCCGGTTACTGATTTGTGTATTGTTCGGTAAGCCCATAGTGCGAGTGGAAGTTCATCAAGCCAATTCCCTTTAGCTTTAGTTAGCCGCTTTTTGAAGGTGGACTTGATGATCTTGTTTACTACTTCCACTCACCCGTTTGCTTGCAGATGAGCGACCGTGGAAAAGCTATTCTCGATTCGAAAGCGTTTGCAAAAGTCTTTAAACTTGGTGCCTTCGAATTGAGTCTCGTTATCAGTGATGATTTTCTGTCGTACACCAAGCCTCCAAATAATGTTTTAAGTAACAAAATTAATGACTTTCTTTGTGGTAATAGTGGCCAGCAGTTCCACTTCAGCCCATATGGTGAAATAGTCAACGACAGCTATAACATATATAGCCCTTCCTTTAGCTATTGGCAATATGCCAATCAGATCGATTCCTCATATTGCGAACGACCATGGGCTGACCATCTGCGTTAGCTCCATTGAGGGAGTTCTTTTGATCTTGCTGAATCTTTGGCATCGGTCGCACCGTCTGGTGTAATCTGCTGCATAGCGATTTACTGTTGGCCAGAAATACCCGTATCAGAGAATTTTCTTTGCAAGGGTTTGCTCCCCGGTATGGTCTCTGCAGTCGCCTTCATGAATTTCCCTTAGGATCCTTCGAGCTTCGTCGTTGGTCACACATCTGAGCAAGGGGTAGAGAATCCCCTTCGGTAGAGTATCCCATCTTGTATTATGAATCGTGATGCCTTCCAGAGAAGCTTTTTCCGTTGGTTCCTATATGTAGGAAGAGTTCCTGTAAGCAATTAGTCTTTGATTAGCATCATCCATGTTTCTAGGTCTATGGTGGTCTGAAAAATGCAGTTGACATCCATTTCGCTTATACTTGGAGTGGTCAGGGTTTCAACCTGGTCTAGTCTCAATGATTGAGCTTCTCCAGAACTGGCCAGTTTAGCTAAGTAGTCAGCCTTCATGATCTGCTCTCTCAGGTTGTGAGTTATCATGTAATGTTCGATGTTATTCAGCAACTCTTGCACTTTAGATAGATACAGGGCAAGTTTCTCCCCTCGAGCCTAGTATTCGTCTTTCACTTGACAGACGACTAACCAAGAGTTGCTATAGATGTGTATGGATTTTATCTCCATCTCTTTCACATTTTTTAGTCCAGCTGTCAATGCCTCATATTATGACTCGTTATTTGCCGCTGGGAATTCTAATCGTAAGGCATAGCAAACAGCTCGTTCTTCAAGAGTCTCGAGCACTACCCTTGCCCCCGAGCCGAACTTATTAGATGCGCCATCGATGAAGAGCTTCCATCATGTTTCCACTTCCGAAGTAATTTCTTCTTCATCATCCCATATGGTAAATTCGGCGATGAAATCTACCAACACTTGCTCGTTGATCAACCTTCGAGGATAGTAAGTGGTTTCATATTGACTCAATTTGATATTCCATTTGATGAGCTGCTCGGAAGTCTCAAGGCGGTACAATACTTACTTTAAGGGTTGATCGATCAATACTTTGATCGGGTCTGCCTGGAAATACGGTTGTAACTTCCAAGATGTGATCAAGAGACAATACGCTAGCTTTTCCAATTTTGGATAATTTTTCTTAGCTCCAGTCAACTGTTTACTAATGTAGTATACATGTCGCTGGATCCTAGCTTCTTCACGTACAAGAGCAGCACTTAATGCATGAGGTGGGACTGCTAGTAGATGAACAAGTCCTCTCTGTCTACTGGTTTTGATAGAATTAGTGGGGTTTCCATATGTCGTAGCAACATTTCAAATGCGGTTTGACAAGCCTCATTCCATTTGAAGTTCTTCTTTCCTTTCTTTAGTGCATCAAAGAAAGGTGTACATTTGTCAGTGGCTTTTGAGATGAATCGGCTTAGCGCTGCGACTTTCCTATTCAGGCTTTGTAACTCCTTTTTGTTCCTTGGGCCTTAACCTCTCGTGGAGCAGTAATTTGCTCTGGATTCGCCTCGATGCCTCTGGCGCTTACGATGAAGCCCAAGAACTTTCCGAAGGCTACCCAAAGTGACATTTAAGTGGATTGAGCTTCATCCCATATTTTTGGAGTATTTCTAACATTTCGACGAGATTATCAAGTGATTGGCGGCTATTCGCGATTTAGCCAACATGTCATCCATATAGACTTCCATGGTTTTTTTGATCTGACGCATGAACATGGCATTTACTAATCTTTGGTAGGTTGCCCCAGCATTCTTTAAACCGGACGACATTACCCTATAGCAGTATAATCCTAGATCGGTGATGAAGCTAGTGTTTTCCTGATCAGGTTCGTGCATCAAGATCTAGTTGTATCCAGAGCATGCATCCATAAATGATAGCAACTCATGTCCAGCGGTACTGTCTACAAGCTGGTTAATTCTGGGCAGGGGAAAGATGTCTTTCAGGCAGGCTTTGTTTAAGTTCGAGTAGTCGATACAAGTTTGCCATTTCCCATTGGACATCTTGACCAAAACCGGGTTAGATACCCACTCGGGGTAGGTCACATCATGGATAAAACCATTGGCCATCAGCTTGCCTACTTCTTCTCTCAGCGCCTTGGACCGTTCGGGGCCCAGGCTGCGCCTCTTCTACTTTACCGGTGTATACTTGGGATCAATGTTGAGTTTGTGACAAGAAATTTTCGGTGATACCCCGCACATATCGGAATGTGTCCAAGCGAACACATCCATGTTGGCGCGAAGAAATTTAGTGAGTTCCAATCGCATCTTGTTTTCAAAGTGAGATCCAATTTTCAAGACCCGCGTGGGTCATCTTTGTTGACTGGGACAGACATCGTCAGTTCTGCCGGTGCTACCCGTTCCTCCCCTGAACTCTTCTTTTTAGGGTCCAAAGCCTTATCGATTATGGTTCCCAAGCCAAGGGTGGCTCTGTAATTGCTATTCGGACGGTTCACGAATGTGGAGAGTTCTCCCCATATTCTTCCTCTTTTCTTTTCTTTTAGATTCGCATAGTTCCGCGATATAACATTCCCTGGTGGTACTTTGATCTCCTTTGATCACTCCAACTCCGTTCTTTGTTGGGAATTTCATGGTAAGGCACCACTGGGCTAAAGCGATTCTGAAATTTGTCAATACGGGCTGTCCCAAGAAGGCATTGTATGTGGAAGTTTCATCTACGATCAAAAAAGTTTAGAAGAGGGTGACTCTTCGGTCGCCTTCCCCAAGTTCTACAGTTAAGTTAATCATTCCAATAGGTTGTTTAGGTTCGCCGATGAATCCCTAGATCTTCATCTGGCAAGCAGATACATCTTTCATACCGATCTTCATTCGATCGAAGGTGCATTTGAAGAGTATATTTACAGAACTACCGCTATCCACCAATACACGCCGGACCGCAGCTTGTTTGATTTCTACTGTCACGACCATAGGATCGAAAGTTGGAGTTTCCATCCCTTTGGTGTCTCGATTTCGGAATACTATATCATCATCCAGGGTTCTCTACTGCTTGGTAGGGGTTCCAACTTCGATCGCGAGGCACGAATTCTTCGGAGCGTGTTTTAATGAGCTCGCACACCACTCCATTTCTCCCCAACTCTTCTACGCAGGATGGGGTCCTCCAGATATTGTTCCAATGATGAGTCTCTGGTCAGTCCGTCTGGGTCCCTCTTGCTGGTTCCAACTTGGTTCCTTGGTCTCTAGGAGCCTGAGGTGCTACAGGTTAGTCAGGATTTAGTGGTTTCCTCACATACTGCTTGAGATTATTTTCCCAAATCAGCTCCTCAATTAAGTTCTTCAGGTGACGAAACTCATTTGTATTGTGGTCATGCGTTTCGTGGAAGCGACAGTACTTTCCGGAATGCTTTTTCTTTTCGGTTGCTTCCTTTTTAGGAGGTTTCTTGTACTCCTTTTCCCCTGTGTTGCGAGAAAGATGTTTTCCGGAGTATCATTGAGTGGGGTGTAATCTTCAGGCCTGAAGCCTTTAAGCCACTTATTACTTTCGTTCCGCTTATTTGAATTTTGATTTTTCCTTTCCTGAATTCTATCTTTTCCCGCGTTACCTTCGGTGGTCCTGGAGGTACTTATATATTGGTTCGCCGCCACACCACTCTATCCAATGTTGGTCGATTGTAAGCTAGCGGAATTCCTTTCTAATTCTTGCGCCTCTTCCAATCTCAAGTATTGACTCGCCTTTCGGTTATAGTCTTTCCTAGTGGTAGGTTGTTTCATTTCAATCCATTTTCTAAATTTAGTTTTAGGGTGGATGGTGCGGACCAAGGCCATAAAAACCATATCCTCATTCGGATTTCTTACTTCAGTCACCGTGATGTCGAACCGATTCATGAAAGACTTCAGAGATTCATTTCTTCCCTGGAATAGACTGGACAAGGACATCACATCCTTAGGCTGCGCCATATGAAGTCTAAATTGATCAAGGAATCCTGTTGCTATTTGATCGAAAGTGGAGATGGATCTTGGCGAAAGCCTAGTGAACCACATGGAAGCAATTCCATCCAGAAAAATCAGGAAACATCTACATCGAGCGGCATCCAAAGCATTCGCTCCGTCCATGTACCAACCATACTTATATAAGTGGGGTTTCGAGTCTCTCGTTCCGTCATAAGACGAAATAGTTGGCATAGTGAACTATTCTGGGTACCGCTTATTCAAAATCTCATCAGTGTTTAAAAGAGTCCGACTTGGAGTGGATCCCTATTCATCATCCCTTCTATCCTTACTCTCATCCATCATTCACTTGACCATATCCGCGATGTAGGCCTCAGATGTCCAATAATCTGGGGGTCAGCTGTCTGTAACTACACCGAGTGTTTGGCTTTGTAAACGATCTTGGTGAGTGGGCTGAAGCAGGCTATCCTGTCTTCGGAAGAGCCACTCCCTCGGGGTTCCGTTGGCTTGCAGTTGGTCGGATAGGAGCATTTTGGATCTCCTTGGCGTTGTTGAATGAATTGGCATTTCCTCCCAACTTGTCATTGTCGAATTGCTCACCGTCCTCCAAGTTGGAGAGATCCATCGCTACATCTTCCCGTGTGGTTTTTGCTCCTAGATTCAAGTTTGCAGCTGGTTTCCTTGCAGTTGGTGGAGTACTTGCATTTCATTCCAAATCAATTTCTACAGTTCCACCTTTCGCTCCTTTCTCCTGTTGTTTTATGTTTCTTCTGTTTAGGCCCGAGACGGAGAAATTTTCTTATTCTACGACAGCCGCACGTTCTGCCATGGTTCTTGGAGTAGGATGTGATTGTAAGGTCAAGAGGGCATTAAGTTTGTCCACAAGAGCTCTCTGATTACTTTCCATCTTCTGATTAATCTCATCGACCATCTTATTCAACTCATCTCTAGTAACAACTTCGTGTTAATTAGAGGATCCTGGCACCTGATCTCCTACGTTGGTGCCATTAACTTCGATTTTCTGATGATTTATCTCTTCTCCGGCAATTACCGCCCCTATGGATCTTCTAGAAGCAGTTCTCTTTCTTCCTTGAGCCATTGATTCTTAGCAGCAGATCTTTCGAACCGAGATTAAGGATCTATCTTCTGAACCTATCTGATCCAAAGTAGATAGCTACGTCTAAGCCTGAGTTGGGCTCTCAATGAAAGCACCAAAATGTTAACCCGAAAAATGGATCAACACCCTGGGTTGAGTGAGAAACCACCAACCCTATTTATCAAGGCAAATAAAATAGAAAAAGCAATAGAAAATCGCAGAAAAAGTAAATGAAAAAGAGATTTTGATAGCGGTTCGACTGTTAATGAAACTTACGTCTACTTTATAATTTTTGTTATTGAATTGACTGTTGATCACAAGTACAAATTGATTACAATTCTAACAGTTGAATAAAGAGAGATCAGACCACCGTTGATGGGACAAAAAGAAGGATCTCAATTGTCCCATGGCATCCATGATGAGAGGGAAGAAAGTTGAAGAATCTTTGTAGCAGAGTTGCTTTAGTGATCAGAATAGCCAGCCCTTTTATGTTGAAGGTAGGATGGTATTTATATGGGTTAGATAGCACTTAGATTGAAACCAGAGCACCAGAGGCCTCTAATCATCATCAATAGGAGGAGACACATGAATTTTGGGAGTAAACCGAGCTAACTATTTGGGTTGGTATCGATCCAATCCACAACTTCCATCCCACAAGCTTCCTTATCTGCTAGCGAGGCTTCCCTTGTAATTTCATGACTTATTGACTTGTTTTGATGATGATTCGCTAATGAGTTTGATTGAACTTTAGTTTGTGTCCGATAAGTGATTACTTCCCGATTCTCAATGCTTCGATTGTTACGAAACTTGGTAATTCGACTTAGTCGAGGCATTTAAACATAATGCAAGTGGTTTGGAGTAGTTTGGGGCCAAACATTTGGATCGGTATCGATCCAATTAGATCAGATGGGTGCCGATCCAATGTGTTGTCTTATTTTGGGGTCAAACTTCCTTAGCTCCTTTGTCATGTGCTTCTAGGTCATTTGGTTAAGTTCCGAGTCATTCTGGCTTAGCTTGAATGTTCTAACTCCTTCTGACTTCTGCTGGGTTAAAAACCCGGTTAACAATGTATAACGATAAAGTTTTGACTTTGGATGACATACAAGAAGAAATAAAACCCATCGTCTACAGATGGATTTTGAAGAAAAAGCTAAATGTAGACGGATAGTGTTGGGCCAAAAATTGGCATAACACCACCAATCAAACAGAAATGAGAATAAATATAGTAGAATCAAATAGAAATAGCAAAGAACACACGATTTTTGTAGTGGTTCGACCAAATTTGGTGCCTACACCCACTTAATCTTATTAATTTTGGATCCACCACAAGTACAAGCACTATTACAAAAAATTTAGATCTTGAAAGCAAAGTATGGACTAGATTACAACACTTAATGATGATGATAGGGTAGATAGAGTTAGTTGTGAAAAGTATGGGCCCAAAAGATCAAAAGTTCTCTCTATGGTTCTCTAGTCCTATTTATAGCCAGAATTGTCTATTAAATTCGCTAAATCATGAAAGAACAGGTATGACTTTAGATATGAGAAGATAGGAAGGTAGAAAAGGTCAATCCAGAGCGAAAAATCATATCGGTACTGACCATAACGGTTGTCACAATGATCTAAGATCCTTCATACTTTTACATGCCTGAAACATCTAAAGTCCAATGGTGGACCCCACCCTTAGATGATAGATTCAGTACTGGCCACAAACCGACCACGTTTTTCTTGTCATTTTTCTCCCAAACTTCTTATATTGCTTCATCTTACTATTCCGAGCGTGTCCATAAGTTCTTGATATACTCTGCCTTCGTCTCAAAGTCCAGATTCACTTAGAAGCTGCTCCGTTCAAACGTTGGAAACACTTGTTCCCTAAAATATGCTTTCTTTAAACAAAGCATGCTTTGGATCAGGATAAGTGATATACCCTTAGTTGCCCAAGGGTCTTCAAGTAGCCAATCATCATCTTTGAAGCATCATATCCACTTTGAAGATACCTTTCACTACTTTACATAATTAGCGTACCATTATTCCTCTAGCAATCAAGTGGAAACTCTCATCGTTTTGGAAATCACGTCATAATTCGATCAGGTAAGCTTCTTTCTATTCTTTTCTTCTCTCTTCCTTTTTTATAATTGAACCAGGTTGGTACCAATCAAATCATGTCGCTACTGACATGATTTCTGAGTTAATATATATAATCGGCACTTAGCATGGATTTTCCAACCGAATTTACTTCCAAGTACTCATCTCTCCTTTGCAAATTCAAGTTTCAGTCGCCATCACCTTGCAATCTCCAATGCTAGCACCATTGCAAGCTACAATGGCCGTTAAAGTTACCCCAATCTTTGCTGCTATTAACCTCATGACATCATATCTTAATTCGGCACCGACCTTATTCACCCTTACCTTTTTATTCTAGACCAAGATGGAATCTAAAGGTGGGTTCTTATAGAGTTAGAGGATGCCTAAGGGGAAATTATGTAATGTGTTACATATATCTAACACGATAACCAATTTTGTTCGAAATAATAGGTATTTTCTATCTATTGTATACTTGATATAACGTGTTATATTAATTAATTAATTTAATTAAAAGTATATATAATAGAAAATTTGTAAATGGTATGTTTTGTTATAGTAGTTACAAAGTGTTGTAACCGTGAGTAATTTATCACAGTGATAACAAATATACCATTTTAAATGTTCCTGGTTAAGTTGCATCGAGACATGATATCGATGTATCAGTTAAGACTAGAGTACGTAACACTCTCTAAATATTGGGCAGTATAACACCTTGTAAAATCAGTCATAATTAAATAAGTAAATTAAGAGAAATTCAATTGATTAGGTAGGGATAAAAATGAAAATTTTACAAAGTTTGTAACTTGACTACGAAAGTTATTTTGTTGCGTTCGCACCAAAATTCTGATCAATTTCAACATATAATATGCTGAAAACGGAGCTCAAATATTTGAAATTTTCAGATTTAAATTAGTTTAATTCGAATTTAAATTCAAATGAGCAGTTAAATTTAAATTCTGAATTTTAGAAATTAACTATGATTAGACATGAGGGTTAAGTAAATGTTAAATTAACAATTAACATTAAAAGTAAATTAGGGAATAAAATAATCAGACAATAGAAAAAAATCAAACGCTACCCAACCAATCAACCCCTAGCGGTCGACTGATCGAGTATAGGCGACCAACGACTACTTCACAATGGCAGGGTTTTGTGCTATTAAATGTTCTAGATTTATTTGTTTTTGACCTCGTTTCAACCTATGATTCTGGTATGTTTCAACCTCTATAAATAAAACCCTACCCACTCCACTTTCATTCACAAATATTTAGGGAACATCAGCTGAGCTCGGTCAGTTCATCTCTTCTTAGATTCAATAAACCCCATTAGGTTTTTAGGTAAGAAATCCTGTACACCTGTCTTTATTTATCATTTAATTTCTAAACCTCTTCTCCTCCAACCTTTTTGAATCTAATATGTATATGTTATCCATATAATTCCAATATCAGGAATGACGTTATTACTACCATAACCGTCGATGAGGGACTTCGGTCCAGACAAAGTTGAAGACTTATGAAGAGGCTAAAGTATTTCATCAACGAAGGGATATAGGGACCCTCGAAGATGTACGAAGAAGAACACTTGGATGACATTGTCATTCACAATGAAATACTGCTCACTGACTATGCCGATTACTACATATACCATTAGTGTCGAAGATACAAGAATAAAGCAATGTTACAAGAGTAAAAGATATCCACTTTGTCAGTATAACCTCCTCATCTATATGACCTCTTTGGCAATCAAACTACTCCACCTCTTCGTAGTTTACTAGTATTGCTAGCCATCAATAAGATAGGAGAAGTGCTACATTTCACAAAGCTCTTTGAAGGTGTCGCTCTTCGACGATATCAAAGGAATACAAAGTCATGCTATTCTTTAATATAGATCACTTCGTATATCCTCCCTGGATAGCACACTGAAGACATTGCACTTTCGTATGTAAGCGGAGTTAATAGCAAACACTATCGCTATCCATGAAGACCTTGCACATAGTAATGCCGAAGTTATTGTAAACCTTATTACCAACATTTTGGAAGACGTCCATATTTAAGCACGTCAAAGACACTAAAAGTTAGGTAATGCTGCTTCCATAGCAATTGAACCAATGCCAGCCCGATGCCGCCGAAGTCAAGCATGCTTAAGACCTGAAGGGCTAAGTGAACCCTCCCCCTCACCTCTATAAATATGACCCTAGGGGTGCCATTTTAGGGACCAATTTTTCATTTCCCTCGTTTTCTTCTCAAATCAACGCCTTGTAACCCTAAATCAAATTGTGGATAAATCTATTTGATTGTAATCATATTCAAATTGAATGAACATATACTTGACATTGCATATTGACTTCGATTATGACCATATTGAACACTACTGATTTAGACTTCCATAATACGAATATTTCATGACCAATTCGACATGAATCTAGTCGAAGTGCTTTGGACTACGACGAACTCCTATATGCATATTTATATGGACTATGGACTATGGAACTTGAACATAAGAGCAGAATGCATAACTCCTTCTTATACATAATGCATTTCAATATGACTTCGTGACTTGTCATCTATGTCTATTGGAAATATGATATATCATTAGCCATATGGACAATAATGTTCAATGACTAATGTAGGTCTACATGCAAGATAATCCCAATGACCAAAGTGGACTTCGAATATAACAACTCAAGGAAATAAATTGAATTTCATATGCCCTTCCTAAAAAGCCAATTGTCATCTATCAATTAATGATTCTATCTCGAGATCAATCCTAAGTGACGAGTTAGACTTTTACTTTCAAGCAGACAAGTTCATCCAAATGGATGAAATAAACCATGCTAAAAAGAAAGCTCAGCTCAAACGGGAAATATGAAAGATCAATCACAGCCGTAATCTTGAAAATTCGAGGTGGGTAGAAGACTTAAACGCAAGCCATGTTGCTTTAAACAAACCGATATCTTACATATATGCTACAATGAAGGACAATGGTGATTTCCCGATCCCTTATAAGGTAAAGGCTAGCTCAGAATCAAGGAATGTGGGAGAATATTGCTCTTGTCACAAATCCAATGGACACAAGCCAAATGAATGAAGGGTTTTAGTGTAACGATACGATCTTTCGACGCTCGAAAGTCGACATTAATACGTCCATAGTATCAAATACCGCACAATTGAATGCCGGAAAACCGAATTGTTATGGTTAAAAAGAAGAGGTAGAAGAAGACAGAAAGAAAGAAGAAACAACATAAACAATATCAGAATCTCACATATCGCAGCGGAACAACATATAATAGATAAATGAATAATCTTTAAATCAAAGAACTATATCAGTTTATACATTACATCATCATCAGAGTTTACAACAACAATATACAACACAACTGGACAATTATATGAACTTGTCCTTACAAATGAATTTTTTTAAAGCGGAAAAGATAATATCATATACAAATGCTATGTCTCGCCAACCAGCTCGCCACGCGAGCTCCAAAGTCTCCTGAAATCCAAAATGACCTGATAACCTGACTCTAGGCTGCCCGTGTGGAAAATTATGGGCACCCAGAGTTTAGGAAAGGAACAATAAACTCCAGGTCAGTCATGGGACTGGTGTGAGAACTAAAAACAGTTATTTGCACAAAGGAATACAAAGGAAAAGAATCCGCAATGTTTTTGGAAAATGAAACTACCATAAGGCCTCCCGCCACACACACAATGCAAACGCAGAATTGGAGGAGATTTCTCCTTATGATAGTCAAACATGCTTACTACGCAAATTCTTTTAAATATTATTATTAGTGCATAGTGCAGAAAACATTTCGAAAGTATAATATTAATCTTAGCCAACATAGGTACCATTATATTATGCCTGCTATAGCTGTCGCCTTAGGAGACAGGTTATACAACTGCAATCGTAAAGGGCTCGTATTGTTTCTTTGGATTTTCCAACAAATGGTCAGGCTAAGGAACTTCCTATGCCACATGGGTATGCCTCTGGCGGGACGTCCCGAGAACTAACTAGCTCTCTACCAACACAATGTCGGGTTACCCCTTACACTAGGTAACTACTACACGAATATGCCACCACCCGGTCCTTTGGGACCTTTATCTGAGGCGCCTCAACAAAACAACAATCACACAGTAAATGAGATTGGAGTAACCACATAGGTTAAATACCAGGGCTCCATACCTGATACCACCCTTTTCCAGAAGGAAATGACATACCCTAAAGGGCGCGACCCTCATAACCTTGCCGCATCATTCCTGTTTCGACCATTTCCGGGTTGTGAGGTCCGAAGAGGTCTCGTCCACAAAGTTACGCTTTTTCACAAAGCCACGCTTTGATCAACAAATGATCAATAAATAATCATCACACAGCAACACTCAGCATGCCACATTACCAAATTGGGAATATATCGCTGATAACCTTCAACTACATAACCTCTGAGCTCGTACGTCTCAGAGAAGGGTGTTAAGCTAAGAGAATAAATTCTCCGCCACCAAACAGAAATGTATTTGAAAGAAATCAGCTTTATATCTCAAAGTGTAATGTCAGACATACAACCATACAAGTCTGTTCCGGGTTCGAATAGAACCGAAGTCACTTCCGAAGAAGCCCTTGCAATCCGGGTATTCACAATCCCGATCGAACTTCCTATCACAAAGGAAATCTCTATACCGTAGCTAACGGTGTAGAGACAATCGATAGGTCATCCTATCATTTTCTCAAATACCCGGTCTTCATCACCGGTCTTCAATGCGATCCATATCGTCGTATCACTTATTCGGAATGGATTATATGACACAAAGGTCCTCTCCCGGCTAATCCGAATAGTGAGCACAATATTTCAAAACATATGGATATTGGGATTTCAATTAAGTCACAACTTATGACCCAAACCCTTTCATTCAAATGGTTTAAACAAATTACAATTTTAAATCTTTAAACAAAAAGATTCACTTCACAAAGTTCACCCAATTTCACAAAGATTCATTCACAGATTCCCAAATCATATCCCATTTCAATTGGATTAACCCATTAAATCTTTAAATCAAGATTTAACTTATAGCTTTCAAAACTATTCACAATTCAAGTCTTTTACAATATAAAAGATACACCTTTTAAAATCTTCTTTGATTTCAAGATAAAGCTTAATCATCTTCACAAAGGTTAATTCATAGTTTTTCCAAACTATTCACAATTTCATTTCAACTTGAAATGTTTCGATACAAATTGCAAATCTTTTCACTTTATGAAAACTATTATTATTTGAAAACATATAGTTTTTGTTTTGGGAAAAACTGGTTACAATTACACAGGTTAAAGCCATCCAAGTATAAAACTTGGATTTAAATTTAAATTTCCAAAACCATATTTTAAATGGTTAAAAAAACCCATATAAACACCTTTTATACTTGCATAATCTTTTAAACCAAAATTCCCAAATTATTGAATTCAATTTCAAGATATTGAATTCAAATTTTAAATCAAATTATTCAAATTTCAATTTTATTAAGTTATTTAAAATAACTCTTATTTTTGAAACTCATTTTCAAAAAAAAAACTTCAATTACAATTTCCAAAACTAATTTGGATTCAAAAATTCAATCTTTAGAATTGTCAAAAATCTGTGACTTGACCGATTTCCACATGAAATTCACATTGGTGTGTGTACGGTGTAGTCTATGGGTTTAACACAATAGTGCAACAACATCCAACCATCACAGATCAGAACACAGAAATATAGTTGATAAGCGGTATAAACTATAACGCTTATCTTTAATTCACAGATCACAGATATTCATATCATAGATAAATAGATCACAAATCACAACACAGAACAAGATATATCACAAAGCATCACATATTTGGGATATCAAATAATTCAACATCCAATACGATTCAAACATCCATAAGTAGGATTACTTTAATTATCTGACTAATTTAAATCAGGTAAATTTCTATGAATAAATTTTACTAGTTATGGTAAATTAATAATCAATTAATTACAAAAACATTTATTAAATTATCCTTTAATTGACCATAAATTAACCCTTAATTAATAACTAATACTTAATTAATTACCAAAACCGATAAAATTTCCTTATAAATTTCCAAAGTTATTTCCTTTTTAAAATAAATTTCTTTATCTCTTCAAATCTATTTAAAAATCCAAATTTTTAATAAATTCTTCAACTTATAAATAATATTTATCGAAATCCATTTATTTAGCCCTTTTCCCCGTAATTTGAAATTTTATTCAATATGGTTCAAAAATAAATTTATCTTTTTAAAACTCCTTTTTAATTTACCCAATTCTCAAAAATAAGTTTTAAAATAAACTTTCAACTTGAATTTTAAAAATCTAATTTTTATTTATTTTCGTTATCCAAGGATACCAAAAATATATTCGGCCAACCTATAGCCTTCAACAATTTCAATCACAAAGATAATCACACAGAGATTATAAATAATCAACACACAACATATGAAATAATTTCAAATGTTTGAGGAATCCAGTTGGATCCCTCCAACCTGTTTCCCTACATCCAAAGATGTTAGCACAATAACAATTCCACTTTGAGGTGGAATATCGCGGTATATGGGATTTATAAAATACTATCTGCTATTATGCGGCGCAATAGGGTCTTATCCGCTATATAATGCGAGAAATCAACTCCAAGTACATATATAATACCAATTCCACTTCACGGTGGAATATCGCGGTATATGGGTTTAATATAATAACCTCCGCTTAATATGCAGCGTATAGGGTCTATTTCAATGCAACAAATGACAACCATCAATCCAAACACACAATCGGCCAATTTTCAATTTAACTATTTAAAATTTAAATCGAAACACAATTCGATTGAGTGAGAAGTTCTCACCTTGCTTCCAATAACAGTTGTAGTGTTTTATTTCGAATAAAATTAAACACGCGTTTAATTTTACTCAAAATTATCACAAGCTCCAATCGACTCCAAACCAACTCCATCGCGTAGTGCTCGTCAATACGGACCCAACGCAATTTGTTTCGTCAGTTTTCGACCTCGTATCAAAAAGTTATGACAGTTTAAAGTTTATACGAATTTATAATATAATAATTTTACAATTTTTTTTTCTAACCCTAACTCATCGTAGCCTTTCCTTCCTGGATCACCAGATCTGAGCCGATCTTTTCTTCTTCCTCGCGTGTAGATTCCAGGCCGAACGAACGCAAAACGAACCCAAACTGCCACCGTCTTTCGCCAATTTTCGTGACGCCATCGTCGACGAATACGGTGATCAAGTGATGCCGTTCAACTCGCCTAGCCGAGCTCTACTATCGTCCAAACCCAGGTGGAGCTCGGCCGCCATCTAGCTTCGAACGACGTGCGTGAACGTTGCGCGTTCAAGCTCGAATTGACGACGATCTACCATATGAAATCCAATCATAACCGTTGGATTCGAGCATTTCGTGATGTTCTACAACTTTGCAGTTGAAGTCGAGGCGTAGAAATTTGTAAATGAGAAGAAATCGGGGAGAAAGTAACGAGTGATTTCGGCCATTGAAATAGCTAGGGCCGGCTGAAGCTTGAAACCCTAGTTTGTTTGCAAATGGAAAATAAAACGTCCTTATATAGAAAATTTGACGAAACACTATTGATCCGAGATTTTCCGAACTCCAAACGAAGCGTGCCGGCTGACATTTCTAAGGTTTTACCCACGTTCCGGACACAATGGAATAGGTATCGAGAGCCAATTCGATCATATGTGCGAGTTACGGAAATAAATGATCAAATTTAAATTAAATCGGTTGAACTAATTTCTATGCGTTTTGGCTTGCCCCGGACAAACCGTAAATCCGATTGACACGAAATTTGATACATTACAATAATATAACATTACGGATCCGATGAAACTGGTTTCGTCGAAATCCGAGACTGTTTGAAAAATGACTATTTTTACTAGTCAATTAAATATTAAAATAATCAATTATCACAATTTAACTTTTAATTCAATTTTAAAAGTTTACAAACATCATTCTAACTCCAATATGATTTAATATAACTTTATAAATCATTTTTATTCACATTTAATCCAATTTCCAATTATTTACGCAATTTCAAATATTAAATTGTCGATTTAATTATTTAATTAAATCTCTATATTCGAAATTAAATTTATTCGACTTACAAATCTTACTTGTTAATATTTAAAATCAATTAAATATCTGAATTTCAAATGACAGAAATTCTGGGTCGTTACAATCTTCCCCCCTTAAAAGAATTTCGTCCTCGAAATTGCAAAGTAAGAAAAATGCCCAAATCCATTAACTTTTCAAAAATCCACTTAGTGAAAATTTTATATTCACTTTTTCCAAAACCTTTAACTTCAACCAAAACAATGGTTTCCATTTTCTAGTTCAATTCCTATATTTTCATTACAATTTAGAAATTGACTTTTCATTAACAAAAATTTTCCAAAACTTTTCAAAAATTTCCTAACTCCCAAAATTTCTAGAAAATTTTGGCAGAGTCTCCCTTGTACGGAGGAGCTTTTACAATATCACAATAAATATAAATATATATACATCGACCCACACGGTCGGAAAAGCAGAAAAACAGTTCATATTTCCTATTTTTATTGCGTAGGCGTACCTTTTTAGCATTTTTAAGCAAAGCAGTTATTTATTTAGCATTTTGCGCAACCAAATCCAACCAAACGGTAGCCCCGGTACCTGTACTTACTCAATTTAAATATGTAAGTGACATATATGCGAAATCTATTAACATTTTACTCTTTTAAACAACTATAACACATGCATATTAAAAGAAATGCATACTAAACAAGGTTTATAAGCAACTTATATAATTTCGACATTACTTGTAATTGTTTACAACCAATTCATATACAACGACATTCATTTCTTCTTTTCAATTAGTTTACATTCACTAATTTAAATTCAAGTTGATTCACTTTCAATTTGGATTCAATTACATAGCTTTCAATTTCACTAATTCAATTTCATTAACACTTAATGAATTATATACAATCAACCAACAATCATATAACAACCAATGTCATAACCAACATAACCAAGTTATTAAATTTACTTTCAAATTGGTTTAACACTTTTAATTCCAATTGGTTTAATATTAAATTGGCTTTCATTGAATTTCCAATTTATTAGCTTTTAATGAATTAATACTTACATCCATTATTCCATATCAATTTATTCACATTCGATTGATTAACATTCAATCCATTTATTAATTCAATTGCTAATTCATTTTACAAATAAGGTTGAATCTCCTTTATATAACTCAAGTTCACATCCATTTAATTCACTTTGTTATTTCACTTCGACACCAAAATCAACCTCATTTAACATCACTTAAGTTACATTCCATTTCAAATTTCCACTTACATTTGCTTTCACTATACAACTTATTATTCAACTTTCCAAATCATATTATAATCACTTATCTAATCCAATTCAATTTATTTAACCTTCCTTTAGTTAAATTCACATCATATATTTACTATGCTAACTCAAATTCTTTAACTTTACCAAAGCTAAAATCTTTATTTCATATTATAAGTCAAAAACTCGTTTCACTTATATTCATCAATTTCAATTTAAATTTTAATTTAAATTTTGTTTATCACAACAAAACTTCAATTTTTTTTAATTTATTATGGTAGCAAATCCATCACATAGAAACTCGAAAATGATACTGATGATGTTGCAGTCACAACCTTATTATTTCCCAGTAACAGTAGTGAATTCAGTGCTTAATATTCTTTCAAAAATTTCCTTTTATTTATAAATCCTTTTCTCATATAATTTCACTATTTTACTTTACTTATACAATATTATTTCACAATTGTAAATCATCTTAATTATAATTCTATACTTATACAATTGTTGCTTTTATTTAGATTACTCAAACAACTTTGATTGACTTATATATATTCTTACATTTTCAACAACCAAACAATTAATTTTATATACACTTTAATTCTGAAAAATTATTTCCTTTTATATACAAAATATAATCGAGGTAAAATTATTTTATTTACCCAATTTAAAATGATACTGTGTCGGTTTATCTCGTTTAAGAGTTTAGAAACCCCTATCGATATAGTTAGCTAGACTGCACTGATCAGAATCTATAAACAATCAACCGATAAGTCAACACAATACAAAACAATCTATATTCACTAACAAATACGCGCTCATATTTATTATTACACTCAACTCATTCTAGAGTACTACTGACTCTATCTCTAATGAGTAATCCCCAACAGAGCCAAGGTTGTCGCTTAACCAAATGCTCTGATACCAAATGTAACGATAAGATCTTTCGACGCTCGAAAGTCGACATTAATACGTCCACTGTATCAAATGCCGCGCAATCGAATGCCGGAAAACCGAATTGTTATGGTTAAAACGAAGAGGTAGAAGAAGACAGAAAGAAAGAAAGAAGAAACAACAGAAACAATATCAGAATCTCACATATCACAGTGGAACAACATATAATAGATAAGTGAATAATCTTTAAATCAAAGAATTATATCAGTTTATACATTACATCATCATCAGAGTTACAACAACAATATACAACACAACTGGACAATTATATGAACTTGTCCTTACAAATGAATTTTTTTTACAGTGGAAAAGATAATATCATATACAAATGCTACGTCTCGCCAACCAGCTCGCCACGCGAGCTCCAAAGTCTCCTGAAATCTAGAATGACCTGATAACCTGACTCTAGGCTGCCCGTGTGGAAAATTATGGGCACCCAAAGCTTAGGAAAGGAATAATAAACTCTAGGTCAGTCATGGGACTGGTGTGAGAACTAAAAAAAGTTATTTGCACAAAGGAATATAAAGGAAAATAATCCGCAATGTTTTTGGAAAATGAAACTAACATAAGGCCTCCCGCCACACACACAATGCAAACGCAAAATTGGAGGAGATTTCTCCTTATGATAGTCAAACATGCTTACTACGCAAATTCTTTTAAATATTATTATTAGTGCATAGTGCAGAAAATATTTCGAAAGTATAATATTAACCTTAGCCAGCATAGGTACCATTATATTATGCCTACTATAGCTGCCGCCTGAGGAGACAGGTTATACAACTGCAATCGTAAAGGGCTCGTATTGTTTCTTTGGATTTTCCAACAAATGGTCAGGCTAAGGAACTTCTTATGCCACATGGGTATGCCTCTAGCGGGACGTCCCGAGAACTAACTAGCTCTCTGCCAACGTAAGGTCGGGTTACCCCTTACACTAGGTAACTACTACACGAATATGCCACCCCGGTCCTTTGGGACCTTTATCCGAGGCGCCTCAACAAAACAACAATCACACAGTAAATGAGATTGGAGTAACCACATAGGTTAAATACCAGGGCTTCATACCTGATACCACCCTTTACCAGAAGGAAATGACATACCCTAAAGGGCACGACCCTCATAACCTTGCCGCATCATTCCTGTTTCGACCATTTCCGGGTTGTGAGGTCCGAAGAGGTCTCGTCCACAAAGCTACGCTTTTTCACAAAGCCACGCTTTGATCAACAAATGATCAATAAATAATCATCACACAGCAACACTCAGCATGCCACATTACCAAATTGGGAATATATCGCTGATAACCTTCAACTACATAACCTCTGAGCTCGTACGTCTCAGAGAAGGGTGTTAAGCTAAGAGAATAAATTCTCCGCCACCAAACAGAAATGTATTTGAAAGAAATCAGCTTTATATCTCAAAGTGTAATGTCAGACATACAACCATACAAGTCTGTTCCGGGTTCGAATAGAACCGAAGGCACTTCCAAAGAAGCCCTTGCAATCCGGGTATTCACAACCCTGATCGAACTTCCTATCACAAAGGAAATCTCTATACCATAGCTGACGGTGCAGAGACAATCGTTAGGTCATCCTATCATTTTCACAAATACTCGGTCTTCATCACCGGTCTTCAATGCGATCCATATCGTCGTATCACTTATTCGGAATGGATTATATGACACAAAGGTCCTCTCCCGGCTAATCCGAATAGTGAGCACAATATTTCAAAACATATGGATATTGGGATTTCAATTAAGTCACAACTTATTACCCAAACCCTTTCTTTTAAATGGTTTAAACAAATTACCATTTTAAATCTTTAAACAAAAAGATTCACTTCACAAAGTTCACCCAATTACACAAAGTTCACCCAATTTCACAAAGATTCATTCACAGATTCCCAATTCATTTCCCATTTCAATTGGATTAACCCATTAAATCTTTAAATCAAGATTTAACTTATAGCTTCCAAAGCTATTCACAATTCAAGTCTTTTACAATATAAAAGATACACCTTTTAATATCTTCTTTGATTTCAAGATAAAGCTTAATCATCTTCACAAAGGTTAATTCATAGTTTTTCCAAACTATTCACAATTTCATTTCAACTTGAAATGTTTCGATACAAATTGGAAATCTTTTCACTTTATGAAAGTTATTATTATTTGAAAACAAATAGTTTTCGTTTTGGGAAAAACTGGTTACAATTACACAAGTTAAAGCCATCAAAGTATAAAACTTGGATTTAAATTTAAATTTCCAAAACCATATTTTAAATGGTTAAAAAAACCCATATAAACACCTTTTATATTTGCATAATCTTATAAACCAAAATTCCAAAATTATTAAATTCAATTTCAATATATTGAATTCAAATTTTAAATCAAATTATTCAAATTTCAATTTTATTAAGTTATTTAAAATAACTCTTATTTTTGAAACTCATTTTCAAAAAATACTTCAATTCCAATTTCCAAAACTAATTTGGATTCAAAAATTCAATCTTTAGAATTGTCAAAAATCTGAGACTTAACCGATTTCCACATGAAATCCACATTGGTGTGTGTATGGTGTAGTCCAGGGGTTTAACACAATAGTGCAACAACATCCAACCATCACAGATAAGAACACAGAAATATAGTTGATAAGCGGTATAAACTATAACGCTTATCTTTAATTCACAGATCACAGATATTCATATCATAGATAAATAGATCACAAATCACAACACAAAACAGGATATATCACAAAGCATCACATATTTGGGATATCAAATAATTCAACATCCAATACGATTCAAACATCCATATGTAGGATTACTTTAATTATCTGACTAATTTAAATCAGGTAAATTTCTATGAATAAATTTTACTAGTTATGGTAAATTAATAATCAATTAATTACAAAAACATTTATTAAATTATCCTTTAATTGACCATAAATTAACCCTTAATTAATAAATAATACTTAATTACTTATCCTTGATTAATTACCAAAACCGATAAAATTTCCTTATAAATTTCCAAAGTTATATCCTTTTTAAAATAAATTTCTTTATCTCTTAAAATCTATTTAAAAATCCAAATTTTTAATAAATTCTTCAACTTATAAATAATATTTATCGAAATCAATTTATTTAGCCCTTTTCCCCGTAATATGAAAATTTATTCAATGTGGTTCAAAAATAACTTTATCTTTTTAAAACTCCTTTTTAATTTATCCAATTCTCAAAAATAAGTTTTAAAGTAAACTTTCAACTTGAATTTTAAAAATCCAATTTTTATTTATTTTCGGTATCCAAGGATACCAAAAATACATTCGGCCAACCTATAGCCTTCAACAATTTCAATCACAAAGATAATCACACAGAGATTATAAATAATCAACACACAACATATGAAATAATTTCAAATGTTTGAGGAATCCAGTTGGATCCCTCCAACCTGTTTCCCTGCATCCAAAGATGTTAGCACAATACCAATTCCACTTCGAGGTGGAATATCGTGGTATATGGGATTTATAAAATACTATCCGCTATTATGCGACGCAATAGGGTCTCATCCGCTATATAATGCGGGAAATCAACTCCAAATACATATATAATACCAATTCCTCTTCACGGTGGAATATCGCGGTATATGGGTTTAATATAATAACCTACGCTTAATATGCGGCGTATAGGGTCTATTTCAATGCAACAAATGACAACCATCAATCCAAACACACAATCAACCAATTTTCAATTTAACTATTTAAAATTTAAATCGAAACACAATTCGATTGAGTGAGAAGTTCTCACCTTGCTTCCAATAACAGTTGCAGTGTTTTATTTCGAATAAAATTAAACACGTGTTTAATTTTACTCAAAATTATCACAAGCTCCAATCGACTCCAAACCAACTCCATCGCGTAGTGCTCGTCAATACGGACCCAACGCAATTTGTTTCGTCAGTTTTCGACCTCGTATCAAAAAGTTATGACAGTTTAAAGTTTATACGAATTTATAATATAATAATTTTACAATTTTTTTTCCTAACCCTAACTCATCGTAGCCATTCCTTCCTGGATCACTAGATCTGAGCCGATCTTTTCTTCTTCCTCGCGTGTAGATTCCAGGCCGAACGAAGCAAAACGAACCCAAACTGCCACCGTCTTTCGCCAATTTTCGTGACGCCATCGTCGACAAATACGGCGATCAAGTGATGCCGTTCAACTCGCCTAGCCGAGCTCTACTATCGGCCAAACCCAGGTGGAGCTCGGTCGCCATCTAGCTTCGAACGACGTGCATGAACGTTGCATGTTCAAGCTCGAATTGACGACGATCTACCATATGAAATCCAATCATAACCGTTGGATTCGAGCATTTCGTGATGTTCTACAACTTTGCAGTTGAAGTCGAGGCATAGAAATTTGTAAATTAGAAGAAATCGGGGAGAAAGTAACGAGTGATTTTGGCCATTGAAAATAGCTAGGGCCGGCTGAAGCTTGAAACCCTAGTTTGTTTGCAAATGGAAAATAAAACGTCCTTATATAGAAAATTTGACGAAACCCTATTCATCCGAGATTTTCCGAACTCCAAACAAAGCGTGCTGGCTGATATTTCTAGGGTTTTACCTGCGTTTCGGACAATGGAATAGGTATCGAGAGCCAATTTGATCATATGTGCGAGTTACGGAAATAAACGATCAAATTTAAATTAAATCGGTTGAACTAATTTCTATGCATTTTGGCTTGCCCCGGACAAACCGTAAATCAGATTGACATGAAATTTGAAACCTTACAATAATATAACATTACGGATCCGATGAAACTTGTTTCATCGAAATCCGAGACTGTTTGAAAAATGACTATTTTTACTAGCCAATTAAATATTAAAATAATCAATTATCACAATTTAACTTTTAATTCAATTTTAAAAGTTTACAAACATCATTCTAACTCCAATATGATTTAATATATCTTTATAAATCATTTTTATTCACATTTAATCCAATTTCCAATTATTTACGCAATTTCAAATATTAAATTGTCGATTTAATTATCCAATTAAATCTCTATATTCGAAATTAAATTTATTCAACTTACAAATCTTACTTGTTAATATTCAAAATCAATTAAATATCTGAATTTCAAATGACAGAAATTCTGGGTCATTACAGTTAGCATGCATAATCTAATAGATGATTCGTAATGGACAGTTAAAGGAGTTTGTCAAGGATAGCTAGAAAAATGCCGGTTTAGAGAAGAGTAATCTGAAGCTCCCGAATCACACTGCAAATTTGGTAGAAGAAGATGTCCAGCTTGATTTCATCCTATCTCTTAATAGAATTGATGTGATCCATGAGGGTCCGTATATAGTTGGAAACAGAAATGGTAATAGAAATCATTACATCAAGGAAGCGAAGGAAGGAATTTTTCAATCCAGGAAGAACCACCACATAAAAATCCTAGGTATCAGATTAAGATGCATAACCTAACCATTACTCCACAAGAGCTGAAAGGATTCTGTCATCCCCATAAGGACCCACTCATGATAAATTCTCAAATTGGACTTTCAATTATGGCAAAAATTCTCGTTGATACTAGAAGCGCAGTCAATGTCATCATTAAGCATGCCTTTAATCAGAAGGGAATTCCTAAGGAGAAGTTAGAGCCAAGTTTGGAGCCTTTCTTTGGATTCAATAATAAGACGTCAACCCCCATAGGGCAAATAACACTATTGGTACAAATGAGGGTTCCGCCATACTATAGGACTTTTGAAACTGTGTTTGTTATAATTGATCAGCCATCTTATTACAATGCATTCTTCAGAAGGTTAGCACTAGATGAGGTTGATACTTTCGTGTCACCAAAGTACATGATGGTGAAGTTTCTAACTAAAAGTTGCGAGGGAACCATAAGGGGAGAGCAGTTTAGCTTCTATGAAATTTATTTTGGTACGCCTGATTAATATAAGAGAAACTACATTCCTTGTTACGACACAATGCAAGGTAAATCAATCCAAATTGAAATTACTCAGCCTTTGAATGAAGGTTCGTGCAACCAATCATTCAAAGCGAAGGCAAAAGTGTGAAGTGAAGACCAACATACGTTGAGGAATTCAACTTTTCAAAAAAAGAAAAGAAAGAGAAACGCTAACCTAGTGGATGAAGAAGTGGAAGGAGAAAAGATCATCACTGAACTTAACTGTAGGGGTGATCAAGAGAGGATGAATCCCACCGAGAAGCTTGAGGAAACATGTATAGACCCAACTGAAGCGATCAAAATAGTAAAGGTTGGAAAAGAACTATATGACGAACTAAAATGGGGGTTAGTTCACTTTCTTCAGTCTAGCAAGGACGTGGTCGCTTGGACTCATTTAGATATGGTCGAGATATAACCAACCGTTATGTGCCATGCTTTGAACATAGATCCAAAATTCATGCTAATCCGACAAAACAAAAGACAATTCGATAAAGGCCGATATGACGCCTTGAAGGAGGAAGTCAAAACGTTGCTTGAAAATGGATTCATTCGAGAGGTTCTTTATCCGAAGTAGTTGGCCAACCTAGTTCTAGTCAAGAAATCCAACAAAAAATAGGGAACTTGCATCGATTATACCGATTTAAATAAGGCATGCCCAAAAGATTGTTATCCACTCCCAAGGATAGATTAGTTAGTTGATGCAACAAGCGGACACTAGCTTTTGTCATTAATGGATGCTTATTAAGGATATAACCAGATTTCAATGTTCAAGCCCGATGAGGAAAACACCATCTTTATAATAGATTGGGGAACTAATTACTACAAAGTATGCCCTTAGGACTGAAAAATGCAGGAGCGACATATCAGAGACTGGTAAATAGAATGTTCATGCAGCAAATTGACTGAAGAAAGAAGCAGTTACTTGAAAGACCTAGAAGAAATGTTCGATGTGCTATGAAAATATCAAATGACCTTAATCCGTAAAAGTGTTCTTTCAAGATCTAGTCTTGTAAGTTCTTCGGGAATATAGTTAGTGCAAGAGGATTTGAAGCTAACCCTGACCAAATCCAAGCTATCAAAGACATGGCAGAACCCGAAACAAGCAATGATGTAATGAGCCTAAATGGGAGAGTAGTGGCACTTAATAGGTTCATCTCCAAGACAACTGATAAATGTTTCTCATTTTTCAATATGATTATGGAAAATAAAAACATTGAATGGAGTGAAGATTGTCGGAAAGTATTCCAAGAGCTAAAAGATCGCTTGGAAAAACCGCCAATTCTTTCCGGTCTTGTGGATGGAGAAATTATTTATATCTATATGGTAGTTAATGAAAATGCAGTCAGCTCAGTGCAGATACTGGAGGATAATATAAAATACTAGCAAAAGAATCAAGGATGTATAAACTAGATATCCAGTTAAAGAAACACTAGCATATTGCTTAATGCTCACCACGCACAAATTAAGGGCTTACTTTCAAGCACATCCAATTAAAGTCTTAACTAATTTTCCACTTAAGCAAGTCTTTAGCAAGCCAGAAACTTCAAGAAGGTTAGTTAAGTGGGGAATAGAGCTTAGCCAATATGATATCGAATCCCTACAACAAGTATCAATCAAAGGACAGGCACTAACAGACTTCGTCAATGAGTGCACATGATTTATTAAGGATCAATCAGAAAAAGAGAAAGATTTGAAACCTAAGTGGCAATTGTTGGTCAATGGAGCTTTAAATGAACAAGGAGCAGGAGCCAGTTATATGGTCATAACTCTTGACGGGCATCGCTTGCACTACACAACGAAGTTAGCATTCCCAGCTACTAATAATGTAGCAGAATATGAATAATGATAATGGGACTTACCCTGGCCCTTTAGTTGAAAATCCCTAGAATTGAGATCTTTAGTGACTCATAATTAAGGGAATCAGTTGAATTAGAGATGTTAGACGAAAGGCACCAAGCTAACCTAGTATGTTAAGAAGATATTTAAGATGTTAACTTAATTTGAAGATTTTTCGATACATCAAGTGCTGCGAGGGAAAAACTCTCAAGCTGACTCTTTAGCTAAGTTAGCAAGTTCACAAGGGGCACCAGAAGTCTGAATTGTACCGGTAGGTTATCAGGAGAAACCAATCATAGAAGTGGAAAGTCCTAATCCAGGAAATGAAATCATGGTGATGAACATATCTCAAACCCTAGCACACAAAGAGAAAGAAAACAAAACTGAAATCCTACAAGAAGAACTCCCTAAGATGAGAACCGATGATCAATACAAGAACAATTGGATGACTCCTATCATGGAGTATCCAATAGAAGAAATACTGCTAGTAGACAAAAAGGAAGCAAGAAGAACAAGGTGCCAAGCCCCAACTTTTATCTTGTCAGACGGGATACTCCCTCCCTTACTTAAGATGTGTCATTCCATAAATGGGGTCGAAATGTAACAACCCTGTTTTCGAAACCGTAATACTCTACAAATTTAATTAAAATAGTAGTTTTCAAATTTGGTTTGGATAATTATTATTTTGAAATCGGTTGGGAATAAAACCGATAAAGTTGAATTTAAATTTCAATTTAAGATTTGAATCGTGTTCTGTGAACCTAAAAGTTATTAAAAACTAATATTAGTGAGATAAATGATATTCATGAATTTTGGGGATTTTTCTGAGAAATAAAACGATAATTTTAAAATTTTGCTAAAACCGAAATGACGGTATTTTAATAAAAGAAAAATTATTTTGGGTAAGAATGAAATTATGAAAAATAATATATTAACTTGAATAATTTTTATATAAGGTTTTAGAACTCGAACGAGTCAAGTAGTCAATTACATTGTGAATAAAAAGAATGATACATCAATTTAAGTTAAACGGGCCTAAAATAATGAGCCCAAGCCCACATATACCTTGTAAGTCTAACCCTCTCCATAATCTAACCCAAGTCCTATTTTCTCCTGTGAAAAATTGTTTAGGCTAATTCTCCTATGCCCTAACCCCCAATTCACATTGTCCACGAAAAAAAGAAAGAAAAAATGATGACACGTATCCTCGCATTTATCAGCGACGTCGAGTCGAAGGTCGCGCATGGAGGGGAGACGACTAGCGATCGAAAGCGTGGGAGGTGAGACATGGCTGCGATCATCTGATGGGTGATCTAGGAGGTCGCAACTTGGGTTTGGTGGCGGCTATGGCACGACATCAGGTGAATGGGTCGACTTCAGGGTGGTCACGGCTGGATCTGTTTGGTCGAGGCAAAGTTTGGCAGTGAGCGTCTGACGATGTAAGACCGAGGTCGAGGCTTGGACGATGGCTGCTGCATGTGTAAACAAGCGGTTTGGGTGAGTTATTTTAACTCACGATTCTATATCTATATATCTATAGATTTCATTGCATGTTCTTGTTGATTGATTGTGAAAAACAAAAACCTATATTTTGAATCGTCGAAACGGTTGAAATTCAGCTGCATGCTTTGAATTGTATTGTACATCTTATGTTTTATTTCCAAACGATTACAAAATAATAATTATCCAAACCGAATTCAAATGCTACTGTTTTAATTAAATTTGTAGAGTATTACGGCTTCAAAAATAGGGTTGTCACATGAAACTACTAAAGGAAGCCCATGAAGGAATCTGTGGGGATCACTCTAATGGAATAAAGCTAGCTAAGAAAGTTACGAGATAAAGCTTCTGTTGGCCTCAAGTGGTTAATCAAGCTATCAATCATGTGAGAAGATGTGACAAATGTCAAAGATTCTCTAAAATTCCTCATTTACCACCAAGTGAGTTAACTTCTATATCAAGTCCATGGCCCTTCATTGTGCGGGGAATCGACTTAATAGGACCATTTCCTGTATCTAAAAGAGGAGCTAAATATGCAATGGTAGCCATTGATTATTTTACAAAATGGGCAGAAGTTGAAGCACTCCCAAATATCACATCAGGAAAGGTCCTGAAATTTGTAATCAAGAATATCGTCACCTGATTTAGAATCCCGCCCAAGATAATCTCCAATAATGGAACTCAATTTAAAAGTGAGGAATTCACTCGATTCTACAATAAAAATGGAATTATCAAAAGCTTTTCATCCGTAGCCCATCCCAAAGCAAACAAAGCTGTTGAAGCAGCTAACAAAAATGTTAAGACTATTTTGAACAAACGGTTAGACAAGGCGAAAGGGAATTGGGTAGAAGAACTTCCCCTTGTTTATTGTGCGTATAGGACTTCTACTAAGACCGCAACAAGGCATACCCCATATTCCCTTACATATGGATGTGATGCCATGCTTCCAATCGAAGCCAAAGTTCCTTTTCATCGGGGGATCGCATATGCCTTTGACCAAAATCAAGAGCTAAAAAAATTCTTAGATTTAATCAACGAACTAAGGGATGAGGTGGCCATCCAAACCGCCGAGTACCAATGGAGAATAACCAAGTACTACAATTCTAAGGTAAGAGAAAGATCATATACCGAAGAGTCATGGAAAATACCAAAAATCCAACGGATCGGCCTCTAGGACCACATTGGGAAGGCCCTTGCATAAAGTAATCCCACCTAGGGCTTATAAACTTCGTCGGCCAGATTGCAATGTCATGGCAAGAACATGGAACATTGAACATTTATGACCATACTTCCCAACAATGGATGAATAAAGAAGGAATTTATCAATCTAAGTTTAGAAAGAAATGAGATTTTCTTAGGGCAAAGAAAGGCCCTAGCCATCAAAGGCTTGACCGCAAGAGGTCCCGGTCATTAAAGGCCATAAGCCTTCAGTGCCATCATCAAAGGCCTCACGATATGCCTCTTAGAGGGAGGCCAAAGTAATCCATTGGTCAGTCCAAAGTTTCTGCAAGACTTCAACCCCTACTTATGTGGCCTGGTTGTAGCGCCTTCCAGAGGGAGGACGGTGTAAACGTTTAGTGCCATCATTAAAGGCCTCACTAAAGCCCCGACCAAACCTTTAGTGCCATGATCAAAGGCCTCACTGAAGCGCCTCCTAGATGGAGGACAATTATCAAAGGCCTCAATAAAGCATCGAAATCTTCAAATAGAAGATCAATCAAAATCAAGAGCCAAGTAGTGCTCTCAAGTCAATCAAAATCAAAGACAAGTAGAGCTATCAAGATGATTAAAATCTGAGCCATGTAGTGCTTCGAATCAAATGAAGATTTCTAAAGGAAAGTCCATCAAATATGAATTATTTATGTGATGCCCTGGATTTTTGGACCAGTCAAAATCTCCAAAAACCCACCCATTCTAAAACTACGAATGAGAGATACCGATTTAATACACAATATTATTTAATAAATATACAACAACACTAAATGTATAGGATACAATTTGAATAATACAACTTATCAGAGTTCTAATCATTTATTCTATTGGGTTAGCTTTAATATATACTAAACCAAGATTTGCTAAAAATCTATCGCTACACAAATTTGATGTGAGAGACAATGATAGTCATTTCTGCAAACTCAATAAATATGTAAATGCAAAATAAAATGGTAAGCTAGAAAGATACAACAAGACAAGATAATTAAATAATAAGAAGGAAAAGGATATATTATTATTGGGGCTGCGTCACTACCACTTGTGACTGCCTATGTACCCCTATCTAACTGGGTACCCAATTATATATAGGATCAAGCCAACGTAGTTCTTCTATTCACAAATAGGACTTAAGGAGCCTTAGATGCACAAACAAATATGCAATTCCCAAACTACCAACTAGGCTTAATCTTCAATTAAGATTTTCTATAATCTAATTAACTTTATTATTTTCAAAATATAATCTTTTTAGAAAATAATCTCATCGTACTAAATTCTCGATTTTCTTTCAACTCCTTTTGAAATTATATGTATATATATATATATATCTTTATTGATAGTTGGAATAAAAACATAAATTTTTGGTCCGACCGTGAAGTTCCAAAAATACCCTTATATGTATTTCTTTATTAATGGTTATAATACATTTGGTGTCACCCTCTTTTGGTGTCAGCGTGAAATACCAAAAATGTCTCTCTGTAAATATTATAAAAATTTAGTTTCACTTAAAAGTAGGATCTGACAAATAAGCTTGCTTTACAAATTCAAAATTTTCCCTAAAAATATTTACCAAGTCTTAATATCACTTATAAATAAGATCTAATAAATAAACTACTTTACAATTTCCTTTATTATTAATTAATAATATAAATAAAAATTTAAACTAACAAAAAAATTAGATAGTGCAATTTAGGAATAAAAATTCAAATTAACTATGTATAATTCAACATAGAAATCTGGTTAAATATTTGTGTAAATCATTTTTTCTTTTGAATGTATTAAACAATAGATTTGTAGAAAAATAATTTAGGTGCTTTTAACACGCACGAAGCGCGTGCTATGACGCTCGTATCTATATATCTTTCATACCGAATCCCCTTTGGGATATAAAACAAACCACTTTTTAAAACGGCATCAAATATTCTGTATAATAATACAATGTTGTATTTGATATATTTATTTGGAAATCCCAAAATACTCTTGTTGGGTGCGTTTCCACCACTGCCGAACCAGATTCACAACCATGGAAGACCGAACCAACTCATTTCCAAAGCCTAACCAAGCCAAGGTAAACACTACCGAACCAATCCTCTACTACCGGTCCAGACCTCAACAAACAAACCAGAAGCATGCTACCGGACCAGATCTCATCTCCACTCACCACCGGACCAAGATGCCACCGGACCAAGGCACTACCGGACCAAGGCACTACCGAACCAAGATGAAGAAGGCATTACCGAACCAACATTGCCAGGCCAGATCACATCAGCCCAGGCCCACCAGCAGCTATATACATCCAGAACCCCTGCTCCCAGCCTCACTCTATAAATAGAGGGGTAGGGGTACAACAATGGTAGACAAGTTTGAGAGCTCAAGCACGGATAGAACTTTCAAACGACTTTCATATACTTGTATCAAAGCTTTGTACTTGTAATCTGAACAGTAAAGGAGAATAACATATAAAAGTGGACGTAGGCACATTCTGGCCGAACCACTATAAATCTGTGTGTCTTTTACAGTTTAGTCCCTGCTTTTTATATATTTGCATAAATCACCCAGATCACTAAAAACAACATAAAATCAACTAAATCATACGACTTGGAGGTGTTTGCCCAATTTTTGTGCAAACATTTTTGGTGCTTTCACTGAGAACTAAAGCCCGGACTTCAGTGTCTCCCACTTAACTTTCTTCCTAACAGCATCGCTCATTACTCGAAAGACACGCCTCCCAAGCAGAAGAAAGATGTTAACAAAGGAAAAAACATCGCAACCAGCAGTATTCCAGATCCAGTGATCACAGATCAAGTAAATCGTCCCATTCCAACAGCAGTACCAAATGAAGGTCAGGCTAATCCGACAACCTCTGCCACGAAACAGTCGGCAGCAATTACTAGGGCAGATCTAGACAGGGTTGTGGCTGAAGTGACTAACCGCTTCACGTCCCAGCAGGAAGCCTTGGTGGACCAACTCATGTCACGCTTAAGGGATGCTGAAGAGTCCAACCGCAACACTGAATCATGGGGTGAGTCCCAGTCTGGAGGATCTCAAAGGCAACAAAGATCTTCCTTCTTCGAAGAAGCTAACGACAGAAGTGGCCGCGGTAGGAGCCGAGACCGAACTTAGTCCGAACGCCGACCCGAGGAAACACTTGGAACCGAACCCAACAGGGGAGGTACCAGGTGGAGGTCAACTGTAGCCAAGCCTGTCATGCTGCCTAACCACGGAAACGCCAATGAACGGGGCCGAGCTAGAGTCCAGCCCGAAGTTGGACCCGAGGAGGTGCTTAGATCATAACCCAGCAGGGGAAGATCAAGGCAAGGGCCAACTGTAGCTGACCCTAGCATGCTCCCAAAAGACCAAAGACAGCCACTAGAAATTATTAGGAATAATAGACGATACCATCCCTACAGGTCATATGGACGGAATCAATCCCACAGAGAAGAACCGAACTCATTTTTATCTGCTCCAAATTCTGATGAAAGGATGGCACGCTTGTTCAGAGAGTGCGTCCAACGGGATCAAAGAGACCGAGGGATAGGCGCTAGGGTAACCAGCCCTTTCGCCCGCAATATCGAAATTGCCATCACCCCCTGAGAAAGAAAAATGCCAATGATGGAACCTTACAAGGGAACCTCTGACCAAGTTGTACACTTACAGAGATACACACAGCATATGCTCATGAGCGGAGCAACAGAAGGAGTGCTGTGCAAATGCTTTCCACTATTCTTATCAGATCTAGCTACCTCCTGGTTCTGCCATCTACCCCAAGGATCCATCAGCTCATGGGAGATGTTGAAAGAAAAGTTCATCAGCCAGTTCCGCATTCATGTGGAGCAACCCAAGGACGCTTATTCCTTATCCAGTATCAAACAGAAGCCTGGAGAGAAGGTGCAGCAATATCTAACCCGATTCAATGCCGCAGCGGCCGCAGTCCAAGATGCCGATGAGAAGCTTATCTTAATGGCCCTCTGTAGTGGTGTGCATCCAGATACTAAATTTGCTAGAAGATTGACAAAAGAAAAACCAGCTACTTTACCCGATTTCTTCCATGAAGCCGGGAAATATATGAGGCTTGAAGACGCTGCCATTGAGGGGCAGTCAGGGCAACAAAATAAGGCATCTCACGGCAACACACCCGCTGTAGCAAAGGACATTCGAAGAAATGATTCTAGAGACAATGCTGGGGGCAAGAAGGGAGAAAAGCGTCGATATCGGCCGGGACCGAGATTTGATGCTTACACCCCTTTGAATGAAACAATCGAAAACATCTTCCTCGCCACTCAAGACGAAGTTAAATACAAACGCCCTCCGCATAAGAAGGAATCAGATAACGCAATTAAGTCTGGAAAATTCTGCCGCTTCCACGAATCCCATGGGCATGATACCAATGAATGCCATCATCTCCGGGACTTGATTGAAGAACACATCAGAAGAAGGAGACTAGAACGCTATGTAAAAGGTCAGAACAGGACCCCAGTTCCTACCAATGAGAACCCAAGGCTACCCTCCCCAGAAATAGGCAGAGGAAATCGCAACACCAGCGACTCCAGTCAAGAGAAGATAGTGGTCCATACCATCTCGGGAGGGCCACACATCGCCGCCGGAAGCTGGGCAGAGATGGAAAGGTACGGAAAGTCACTTAGAAACAATGAAGAATGCGTCAATTCTATTATAGAAGAACGCCACCCGTAGCGGATAGAGAATGGTGACATCACATTCAGTAGGCGTGACTTGGAGGGAAGGCAGTACCCTCACACGGATCCCATGGTTATCTATGCCTGGCTCGGTCCAGCCAAAGTCTTCCGAATTCTAGTAGAAACTGGAAGCTCAGTAAATATCCTATTCAAGCATGCCTTTGACAAAATGAAGCTGTCATTAAAGGATGTTCTTCCCGCAATAAACCACTACACGGTTTCACAGGAAATGCGAAGATGCCCCTCGGGCGACTGGACCTCTTTGTTGAAATTGGAAGTCATCCCCGCTCCGTTGTGCGGAAACAAACATTTGTGCTGATAGAAAACCACTCGGCCTACAATGCCTTCTTAGGAAGGCCAGCCTTGTCTGACTTCCAAATTGTCCTGGCCCCATGGTGCCTGAAGATGAAATTTCCAACGGACAATGGAATAGGGGAAGTAGAGGGAGACCAGGACATTGCTCGAGATTGCTATGTAACTGAGCTTCGCAATAACCACAGGAAGGATAAAGGGAAGAGTGCAGAGATCGCCCTCTGCACAAAAAGTTTGGAAGCATAGCAACTAAAGAAAGCCCCTCCTCTTCGATATACCAGTGACCCTTTCAATGAATTAGACCCCAGGGACAAAGAGGAGGAGGCCACCGCCGAGCCTGCATAGGCTATGGAATTTGTATCTGTGGACAAACATGACTCGAGTTGACTATTGAAAGTCGGGTCCCAACTAAAAGCAGAATTGAAGGAACAACTCATTGATTTTCTCCGCCACAACTTGGATGTATTTGCATGGTCACACGCTGACATGACTGGAATCTCCCCAGACATAGCATGCCACGTACTAAACATCGATCCTACCAAGGCGCCAGTAAAACAGAAAAAGAGAAGTATGGGGGAAGAACGATCAGCAGCCCTCGATGAAGAAGTAAAAAACCTACTTGCCAATGACTTCATACGAGAAGCCATCTACCCAGAGTGGATCGCTAATCCGGTACTGGTAAAGAAGGCTAATGGGAAGTGGCGAACGTGCATTGACTTCTCCAACTTAAATGACGCCTGCCCGAAGGATTGCTTCCCACTTTCCCGAATCGATCAGCTCGTGGACAGCACGGCTGGGCACGAACTCTTATCTTTTATGGACGCATACTCAGGATATAACCAAATTCCTATGCATGCTCCCGATCAAGACCACACTAGTTTCATCACTGACCGGGGATTGTACTGCTACAAAGTAATGCCTTTTGGACTTACAAACGCAGGAGCCACCTATCAGCACCTCGTCAACAAGATGTTTGCGGGGCTAATAGGACAAACTATGGAAGTTTATGTGGATGACATGCTGATAAAGTCAAGAAAAGCTGACGATCACGTAAGCCACCTAGGTGAGATGTTTCAAGTACTTCGCCAGTATGAAATGAAGCTGAATCCTCTAAAGTGCTCTTTTGGAGTATCATCAGGGAAGTTCCTGGGATTCATCGTCCATGCCAGAGGAATTGAAGCAAACCCTGAACAAGTCCGAGCTCTGAAAGATATCAGGATACCTTCTACCCGAAAAGAAATGCAAAGCCTAAATGGGAAGGTGGCCGCCCTATGCAGATTCATCTCTAAAGCAACTGACAAATGCATCCCCTTCTTCGAAGCTCTAAAGAAAGACAAAGGAAAGTTCGAATGGACTGACGAGTGCTTAACAGCTTTCCTTAACTTAATCGAACACCTCCAGAGACCACCAATACTCTCAACTCCGAACAAAGGCGAAGAGCTATACCTATACCTTGCTGTGTCATCTCATGCTCTAAGCGCCGCCTTGGTGAGAGAAGACAAACGCGCGCAGCGGCCAGTATACTTTGTAAGCAAGAGATTTACAGGGGCGGAAGCCAGATATCCTAAACTTGAGAAACTAGCGTACTGTTTACTAATCACGTCACGGAAACTGCGTCACTATTTCCAATCTCATTCCATCAGAGTTCTGACCGATCAACCGCTAAGGCAGGTACTCCATCGTCCCGACATTTCTGGGAGACTACTTAAATGGTGCATTGAACTAAGTCAATATGATATCACCTACCATCCTCGCACCGCCATCAAGGGACAAGCCATGGCCGATTTCATTGCCGAATTCACTACCAACGAAGGTAAGGAGCAATTGGAAATAACAGAAGACATCAAGTGGAATCTCTTTGTGGATGGTGCGTCAAACGAACAAGGCTCGGGGGCAGGTGTGGTAATAATCACTCCCAGGGGAAATAAGCTACACTATGCTCTAAGGTTGGAATTCGCTGCCACCAACAACGATGTAGAGTATGAAGCAGTGATAGCTGGATTAGAACTTGCCTTAGAAATCGGAGCCAATTCTTTGTGTCTTCATAGTGATTCTCAACTTATTGTAAATCAAATACTAGGAGAATTTCAGGCTCGAGAAGAACGACTCATAGCATATCTAAAGAAGACCAAGTTGCTTCTCGATCAATTTGATCACTATTTAATCAAACACATCCCTCAGGAAGAGAACCAAGAGGACGACGAATTGGCGAAGCAAGCTAGCATGAGAGACGACACTATTTCCGGAGCAGTGGCCATCTCAAAGCAACTAACCCCAAGTTTCGAGCAGGTGAATCTGATAGCTACAATCAAAGAGGAAACTTGGATGACTCCCATCCAAAAATACTTACAAGACGGCACACTGCCCGACAAGCGTAACGAAGTCAAGAAAATCTTGAGGAGAGCTTCTCGCTACACAATACAAGAAGGCACCCTTTATCGGCGCGGCTTCTCGAATCCCTTATTAAGGTGTGTCGTCGGAAGGGAAGCAAAGGAAATCTTATCCAACATCCATCAAGGAAGCTGCGGAGATCACACTGGAGGGAAAACTCTGGCAAAGAAGATTCTCCGATATGGATATTTCTGGCCCACCTTAAACAAAGACGCCTTAGACTTTGTCAAAAAATGTGACAGATGTCAGAAATTTGCTAAGATTCCGCGGCTACCAACAACTGAGATTACTCAAATGACCAGCCCTTGGCCCTTTGCAGTATGGGGAATTGACTTGATTGGCGAACTGCCAATGGGCCGAGGCGGAGCCAAATATGCTATAGTGGCAGTCGACTATTTCACCAAATGGGTGGAAGCAGAACCCCTAAATAAAGTGTCTTCAGCAAAAGTTATTAACTTCTTGATCAAAAATGTTCTATGCAGGTACGGAGTCCCATTTAAAATCATATCGGACAATGGACTTCAGTTTGACTGCGAGGAGTTCGCCAACTGGTGCCAAGAGCATGGAATTCACAAAAGCTTCTCATCCGTAGCTTATCCCCAGGCAAACGGACAAGTCGAAGCCGTCAACAAAATTTTTAAGACTCTAATCAAAAAGAAACTTGAAAAGTCAAAAGGCGCTTGGGTGGATGAACTTCCGACGGCACTTTGGGCCTATCGCACATCTTTCAGAACATCAACGGGGCATACTCCTTTCTCTTTGGCATACGGATCAGAGGCTATGCTCCCAGTTGAAACTATAGTGCCTTCCCACCGTAGGATCCACTATAACCCGGAAGAGAACGAGGAACTCCTTCATGTGTCTTTGGATCTAATTGAGGAAAGAAGAAATGATGCAGCCCTCAAAGCAGCAGCTCACAAGCAAAAAGTGGCAGCGCAATACAAATCCAAAGTCAAACATTGTAGCTTACAAGAGGGGGATCTTGTCCTCAAGCGAATCTTCCCACGCCCCAGAGCACTAGATCCAATATGGGACGGACCATATGTAATTCATAAAGATCTCCACAACGGAGCTTATATTTTTTCAACAGTGGACGGAGAGGTGTTCCAGAGGGCATGGAACATCCAACACCTTCGTCGATACTTTCTTAACTTGTACTGCCCATATGAAGCGAATTAACAAAGAGAATCAGTGGACGTAGGCATTTTCGTGCCGAACCACTTTAAAAAATTTGTCTCTTTTTAACTTGTTCCTTTATATCTTGGCTGCTTGTTGACTTTATCCTTTTCTGTTGAACAAAATCCTGTGTAATGGCATTTCCATTCAAGACACATCATGGGGCAACCTCACCTGGACAAGACCTAACAGGTACTATGTGAATCTATGCCCTCGTCAATGAGACACTTTTGCTCCAGCATCCCTCTGCTACGAGTTAACTCATTGCTCGCGATCGACCCTTAAAGCCAACTGTAATGAGCCGATTATAAGCCACCGAGAAGGCCGACTATAGCCGAGGCAGATCATTACGGCGTTCGGCTCGCCGGCAACCGTGAACCTACTTTAAGCCCCAACATAAGGTGTGGCCAGCCAGGGGTAGTTCACGGTTGACGATCGGCACCCACGCTAGCCGGCCACGGTAAATCGAATAATACCCATGATTATGGGCCATAATGGCCCGGGTAGTTACTGTGCGCGATCTCGGCTCCGAGTGTCTTAAGTATGGCTGTGGTAAAAAAAGATAAACTCCCCGCGGAGGCGTAAGATGGGTGACAAATGTCTCCAAGACCCACAGCTAAGGAAAGTGACTACAAAGCCCGTTTGCCACAAACTTAAGCACATCGCAGGCCTTCCGTGATTGGAAGTTTTACTATTTCTTATATTTCTATTTTGTTTAAAATCTTTCCTCCTATCCTCTATAACAATCCCTAAAGTACATGGCATAAGGTAGGAGACGCTCACTAAGAACTCGCAATTGGATGACAAGTCAATCAACTGCATTCCATACTCAGTCATATAAGACATTCAACGCAACCGTCTACAACTAAAACATGAAGGGCGGTACTTTCTTCTTTTGTGTATAAATGCCTAGCTATAATTTTTTCGCACATCACATTAAACATTGCAAGGTATGAAATTATATCTTAAACAAGAACTTGACATCAAACACGATCGAATCACAGGCATATGCATAGCTATACTTCTTAAGCAACACATCAAAATGACGAAAGCATTCAAATACGACAGAATCAGCTTAAGTTAAAAAGTTACATACCAAGAATAAAGTCGTTTATTACAAGTAACATAATTACAGCCTAAAAGTTGCGTTACTGCTCTGAGACTAACGCAGACAGCAATGTCAAGTAAACAGAAAGATATCCAGGTCAAGTTAAGGAGTCGGCTGCACCGGAGCTTCACCCTTGTCCTGCTGGCCCTCCGAAATCTCCTTAACCGCGGAGTGGGAACTTTCAGCATGTTGACCAGAGATATTTAGTGCTCCAGAGGTCTCGCCTGTCCGATCAAGGAAAGAGTTCATTAATAATAAGCAACCAAGTTACGGAAAGCTAAAAGGGAAGACTTACCAGCATCTGCTCCTTGATCATCGTCCTCTAACTGCACACCTACCTCCTCAGCAGTAAGCAGCCGCATACCCTCTTTCACCACCGCTTTCTCCTCCTTGGAGAATTGAGCCGTAACCACGTCCATTCTGAAGGCCACGCTGCCCTCCTTATCTGCTTCGGCTTTATCCTCCTCCAGGGCCCTGAGATAAATCCTAGCCATGACTCGGGGATAATCATCCATCCAAGATAAGTTGCCCTGTCTCCAAGTGCGAAAGTACATATCCTAAAGCATCTCATCCATTATCCCCTCATTCTCTTCAAACTCCCTAATTCGGCCCTCAGAAGCCAACAGCTGTGCAGTGGCAGCATCCCTCTCCGATTGGTACCGCGAGCGGTCGGCTTGGAAGGATCTCCTCATCGCCTCCATCTCCTCCTTCAGCTTGGTTTGAGCAATCTCTGCGGCTTCAAGTTTCTCGGACAACTCCTGTATCCGCTCGAGATCCGCTTTCCGAACCTCATCCACCGTTGCGATAGCCATGTCAATCCGTTCCTTACAGGCAGCCTCCATTTTCCGTAGCTCTGCTCTGCTGGCCTCTTCCATGGCTGTCTTTAGTCGCCTGGAGGCGGCCTCATACTGAGAGATCTGGATGGCCTGATCAGCAAGTTGTTTGGCTTAGTCGGAAACCACTAACCGTAGTCGAATGTTAGCACTGCCAATTTCTTCTCCAGCCTTGACCAGCCGAGCGTGATGCCCCATCAGCTTCCTGGTTTCCTCAGCAACCCGGTCAATGTTTGACTTAGCTTCATCCCCCAAGGTTACGACCCGAGTGGTAAGCAAATCAAGGTCCAGGGACTTAGCTTCATCCAGTACTCTTACCATAGGATTACGAGGGAGAAGGTGCTCGCCGGTAGCTTCATCAAAGATAATATCATGAGAACCAGGATCCAGATCCGGATGATCCGCAAACGGATTACTAGCCAAGCCAGGATGATCTATCGGGGTAACAGTAGGATTTTCAGACGGGTGCGGGGAAAGAATAAGCTCAGTATTCTCCTCCATGGTATCCTGACGAGGCTGAGTCGGGGGCTGAGGACCGGGTGAAGATTCAAACAAAGAGCGACTCCTCTTCTTCCTTTGGATATCCTCTTCGATAACTCCAAGAAGAGGACGGTAGCCGACTACATCTCCAGGACGGTTAGCCGGAGGCTTTGATTTAGTAGAAGCCTTGAGGAGTTTATACTGTTCAAGACGATGCCGAACATCTGACGTCTTGGCCACCTTACCTGCTCCTGAAATAAATGCCAAGTGTTACAAGCATACATTGAGCTATAATTCAAGAAATACATCGAGTTACGAAGGGTAAAAAGACGCATTTGTTATACAAACCCTGGGGAGGAGTAGGATATTGCAACAAGCCCTGAATCTCACTCCAGGACGGGAGCGTGCCGTAAAATATTTCTAAATCCTTATCATAAATGGGGTCAGCAGGAGTCAAAAATTCACCTTGATCCACAGGAATTGCCATAGCTGAAGCGCTCTTAGACTTCTCCACCAAAGCCGATCCTTCCTCCGACCCTTCAAAAGCGAGGCGGAAAGCATCATTTGTCCACTCCTGGATCACACCTGCCTGCTCAGAAGACAAAGCCCCCGTTCCACCACCACTCTTTCCGTCGCCACCATCATCGCTATGACCATCACCATCACCTTCTCCACCGCTTCCAGTCTCCGCCTCACCTCCTTCACCCTCCCCTCTCTCCTCCTCCACATCTTCCTCCTCCGGAACATCGGGACATGTGCTAGGGGAAGGTCCATCGGACTTCTTAAGTTTCTTCCCCCCGGCAATTGGATGATATGAGAAGGGTTTCCTTTTACCACTCTTCGCCGTAGCCCCTCCTTTAGCTTTGGCGGCCCTCTCCTCAGCTGTGTCTCTCTGCTTGACCACAGACTGACGTGGCAGAATCAGGTTGTGCTCCAGAAGAGTAGTGTTCCTGATCAAATAAGAAGCCGCCCTCTCCCTTTCCGGGATGGCCTCTATTTCCTCAGCCATCCGAACTAGACGTTCGTTCTCTACAACCGCAAAGCCACCTATCGCTAGCAAGAAATAAAGTACATAAGGAGGAGCATTGTAGTCAGAACTGAAATTACAAATAAGATTCAACTTACAGCCAGAGGTGAAGCGGTGGAAAGAAACAGAGTCGTCCTTGACAAAGAACCATTCCTTCTTGAACATGCTAAATTTTGAATATAAGTCCAAGACTGGCTTGAAAGACACGGCCGATTCTAAGCTAATATACGGAGACCCCTTATTGTAGCCTCTCAAGTTGTACATGTATCGGATCTCCCGGTTGGAAGGAGGACGCCCGTATCTCCTCTGGAAGATGATGAACAAGCTCACCAAGATGGCATAGGAGTTGGGCTGAAGCTGGAAAGGGGCCACCTTCAAGTACGTGATAAAGCTGACTATCCAAGCGTTGATCGGAGGGATAGCACCGCACATGCAATGATACCTGCTGTAAGCAAAATATCCTTCTGGGGGGTTATACGGCATCACTCCGTTCCCCGGCAACCTCATATGTGCTCTGTCAATCCCAAAGGATCTAGATATAGCGTCAAGCTGCTCATCTTTGAGGGAGCTGGGAAAGCAGTCAGGCGGTGAGATCAAGAGCTCTTGAGGACCGTACACGTCTACTAACGATCTCGGGGTTGGTACATGTCATCCTGGTTCTGCCTGAACTGGGGGCACTATGGAGGACTCTCCTTTGTCCTTGGATTTCTTCTTGTCAGAACGAGTTTCTATTTTATGAGACATTATCTGCAACACGAGAAAACACATCGTCAGAACAAGGGATGTAGACAGACAAATTCAACACATAAAAAACATCATTCGGTATCCCGGGTCTTAGAGTTCATCTGGCATCCATGTTCCCCAAGTACCATTTGGTAGCTCGAGGCTAGGGGCCATTCGGCACTCGTACGTCCCAAGGTGCATTCGGTGGTTCGGGGCGGAAAGCCCATTCGGTACTCGTACTCCCCAAAGTGTCATTCGGCAGTACGAGGAGAAAGTTCATTCGGCGCTTATGCTCCCCGGACTCATTCGGTAGCTCTAGCATAAGGTTCGTTCGGTAGAGGGGAACCTCACCTGGTTCAGCAGTTAAGAATCTGGATCGGCTCTTTCAAACAGTCAGGAATGAACAGAGACATGAAGCCCATATTTATAGGCAAACAAAGGTGACCGAACCAACTGGTTCAGCACGTAGGACCGAATGAGAACGTCCAAGCTGAAACAAAGCACGACATATGCCCCACTTTGGGGGGCAAATGTTGGGTGCGTTTCCACCACTGCCAAACCGGATTCACAACCATGGAAGACCGAACCAACTCATTTCCAAAGCCTAACCGAGCCAAGGTAAACACTACCGAACCAATCCTCTACTACCGGTCCAGACCTCAACAAACAAACCAGAAGCATGCTACCGGACCAGATCTCATCTCCACTCACCACCGGACTAAGATGCCACCGGACCAAGGCACTACCGGACCAAGGCACTACCAAACCAAGATGAAGAAGGCATTACCGAACCAACATTGCCAGGCTAGATCACATCAGCCCAGGCCCACCAGCAGCTATATACATCCAGAACCTCTGCTCCTAGCCTCATTCTATAAATAGAGGGGTAGGGGTACAACAATGGTAGACAAGTTTGAGAGCTCAAGCACGGATAGAACTTTCAAACAACTTTCATATACTTGTATCAAAGCTTTGTACTTGTAATCTGAACAGTAAAGGAGAATAACATATAAAAGTGGACGTAGGCACATTCTGGCCGAACCACTATAAATCTGTGTGTCTTTTATAGTTTAGTCCCTACTTTTTATATATTTGCATAAATCACCCAGATCACTAAAAACAACATAAAATCAACTAAATCATACGACTTGGAGGTGTTTGCCCATTTTTTGTGCAAACAACTCTACTATAAAATCAAACAAAAATATATGCAAACAGATCAGGAGGTTTCTCCCAATAACAAGGCAACTAGGTCCCAGCATCTCCAAAATAAATAAATAAAGTATATCCCTCTATTAAAGAGTAGACTATACTAAGGGTTACATGAACCCTCCATCAACTTTTTAGTTATAGGTTACTCGAATCATAGGTAACATAACAAATCATTTTGTTCCCTGAAGTGAAAAGTCATTTTGCACTAATAATCACAAATCCTTTCAAACACAGTATGTTTACTTCCTCAAAATCTTTTCGAAAGAAAATTTAAAACCACCGGGATTTATGTTCTCAAAATCCTCTTTATTCATTAATAAACCATTATTATATGAATCTATTTTATATAAAAATTTCTTCAAGAATATTTATAATTATATTTAAACAAATTTATTTAACATCACTTGAAAATATTTACTTCCGATTAATTCTATTTCTTTTCAAAGATACTAATTCATTTAAAGGATAAAACATCTTTTATTATAACAATTACTTCATCAAATATTTTCATAGAACACCATATAGTCAAACTATGAAATTCAAATCACAAGATGTTCGTATCTACCCAACCCATGCATACAGATTTTAATTGCTCAAAAACTAGCATAGCACAATTCAAATAGTCAAACAAATAATAATAACAACACATTATTATCAACAATTCAACAAATTGAATAATAACACATAAATCAGAATTAACCGGTATATATAAATAAATGTCCAAATTTATATAATAGCAGAATAAGAATTTATTCTGCTAAATAGATGTCATCAATGAAGTATACTTCTCTCGTTTTCGATATTTCAATTTACTATTCCTCATCCAAGAGTGAAGCCAGGTAAATTAGAGCATTGGTTGCATCAAAACCCTTATCTATACACTTCATTCTTGAATCTTAAAAATAGATAAATATACTCATTGACTTTTAGTGTTAAGTCTAGCCAATTACCTTTTTTAAAACTTATAATTTGATAGAAACATGTTTTATATTATAAAACCTCTTTACTTCGAAAATACATATATAATTGTTAAAAGTATATTTAAACATAAAACTAGTTTTAAAACACTCTAATATAAGTTAGAAAACAAACTTAAAAAGATTAGAGAAAGATACATAATTTAAATATCATTTTAAAACAATTTATAGTTCCAAATAGTAAAGATAGCATTTCTGGAAATGTTGTCTAAATTTTGTTACATGTTTAAACTTGTTTTGCTACTACTTTGCCCCTAGTTTCCGGTGCATTATCAAATGATTTTTGATCCATTCTTTTTATAGTAGTTAGTATACTTTAGGTACTAAGAAATTATTATGAAAAATCCCAAAGATTATCTTTTAATTATTTTATAGAAATTTCCAAAAACAAAGTATTTTTCCAAAATGCTCAAATAACGACTATTTCACTATAACTTTTGCCTCTTCGTTCAACTATTTATAAATTGATTTTAACTTCAAAACTTTTATAGTAAGAATAAAATATTATTAAATTATTAAAATAGTAAAGAAACCCTTAAGAAAGTTTACATAAAAATAAACGCCATTTCCTAAAAACAAGTTATTAAAAAGTGTTGATATAACGACTATTTTGCTATTAACTTTTATAACTATGGTTTGCATTTTCCATAACTTTTCAAACATATCCTTTGCTTTCCAAAAGACTTATATAAGTGTAGATAATAACCAAAACAAATTATATTAAGACATGTTCACAAATCACCAAATTTCATAAGTTATGGTTAAGGAATTTCAAAGTACGTTTATAGCAACTATCGCTATACGGACAATTCTGTATTCAATTCAATATTTAGTGTCATTCTATTTTATACACATATATGGTTCCCACTTTAAAACCATATCAATACAAACAAGTATTCGCATATGTACTTAATTAACATGTCCATATTAAATGTCCAGTATTTACTTAATTTAAACAACCCTTTTCAATGCTTTTTAAGGCAAACAATTGCATACTTGGTAAAGTATATAATTTAGGGTCATAACTTTAAGTATTTAGTGTCTATTATTATTAGTAATAGCAAGCAAGATTAACATGTTTATTCAACTTGTGATTATCAATTTATAAATTCATTTAAAGTGATATTAAATCATTTTTATTTAAACCAAAGACTTTTTACCAACATTCAATCAATCAAACACTTCCACTATCACTTCCAAATCTAACCAAATATCACCAAAACCACCCTTCCTCTTCCTATAGCACACGTCCATCATCTTACTCCCTCCTCATCATGCTCAAGGCCATGGGCCTTACTCCTTCATTGCTCCTTCATTCTTCGACTTTTTTGAGGCTAAACCGTGTTCTAATGATGATATAATAACTATGGCAAAGTTTGGTGGTGACTGGATATGATTTGCATAGTTTTTTAGAAAGTTAGAGAGGAGATAAGAAAGTGCAAACATTAGTTTAGATACGAATTTGTGAAGATATGAAGTGAATGTGTCTGTGTATTTATAAAGTTAGGAAATGCATGGAAAAGTTTACAAAAACCCCTCTTCTTCCGTGCATAAGAACATGCACACCATGCTCTTACACAACCTTGCCTTCCTTGATTTATGTCATGATTTAGGGTCCTTTTTAGTACTAATACTAGAAGCAATTTGCTTAGTTAATTATCATTAGTCATAAGAGGATTTAAGCACTTGTTTAATGTGTTTATATATTATCCTACAAATGTACAAATAATCCTACAACTTTTATTTAACAAAAAGTTGATTTTTAATAAAACGTTTTCCGGTCACATTTTCAGTATTTATTCAAAGTGTATATTTTTATGAACACATTTTAAAAATAAGTTTTCTATCATTGGTTATTAATTAAAATGTGTTTAACAAGGTTATAAAATCGTATTTAATCACATTAAATCTTAAATACAAATACTTAAATAATTTAGATATTTAAATACGAAGTGTTTGAAATTCCAGATCGTTACATTCTTCCCTCCTTAAAAAATTTCATCCTCGAAATTCCAAGGACGGAAAAATATAACGAAAACCAAATAATTAACAAAATCTAAGCACACCAAAAATAATATCATCCATAACCCCAGTCGGAGGTACGGTGCCTTATCCTATCCACTTTTTATTCATCAAATTAAGGTAGTTCCATTTAAAATTCCTAGGTTGATTTACTAACCTAAACCAATTTTACTTAGGCACCCAAACTATGCTTTGATAACAACTGTGATGACCTAGATTTTCAGACCAGTCAAAATCTCCAAAAACCCGCTCATTCTAAAACTATGAATGAAAACTGCCAATTTAATACACAATATTATTTGATAAATATACAACAATACTAAATGCATATGATATAATTTGAATAATACAACTTATCAAAGTTCTAATCATTTATTTTACTAGGTGTGCTTTAATACGTACTAAACTAAGATTTACTAAAAATATACCACTACATAATTCTGATGAGAGAGACAGCAATAGCCATTCCTGTAAACTCAATAAACATGTAAATTTGGAATAAAATGGTAAGTAGGAAAGATGCAAGAAGACAAGATAATTAGAAAACAATAAGAAGGAAAAAGATAGATTATTATTAGGGCCACGTCACTACCACTTGTGACTGCCTATGTAACCCTATCTAACTGGGTACCCAATTAGATATAGGATCAAGCCAACGTAGTTCTCATATTCATAAATAGGACTCAAGGAGCTTGTGATGCACAAAAGAATATGCAATTCCCAAACTACCCACTTAGGCTTAATCTTCAATTTAGATTTTCTATAATCTAATAAACTTTATTATTTTCAAAATATAATCTTTTTAGAAAATAATCTCTTCATACTAAATTCTCGTTTTTCTTTCAAATCCTTTTGAAATAATATATATATATATATATGTATATGTATATATATATTATACCAAATCATACTTTTCTATGGGATATAAAACAAACCACTTTTGAAAATGGTATCTAATATTGTATGTAATAATATAGTGTTGTATTTGATATATTTATTTGGAAATCCCAAAATTTTCTATTATAAAATCATATCAAAATATATGCAACTAGATCGGGAGGTTTCTCCCAATAACAAGGAAACTGAGTCCAAGCCTCTCCAAAATATATAAACAAAGTATATCTCTCTATCAAAGAGTAGAATATACAAAGGGTTACCTGAACGCTCCGCCCACTTTTTAGTTATGGATAACTCGAACTGCAATGACCCGTAAAATTATCACTTTAAATTGGAATACTAAATTAATTTTAAATATTCAAAAGTAGGATTATTAAACATAAATAATCATGTTTTATGTGATAAATAGCAATGGTGATCTTATTTTGGAAAAATGTTTACAAAAATTTATTCTTTGGAAAATTATCGATAAATGATCGAGAATCGTTTTATCGATAAATAGCTTTTTAACCATTAGAAATCGCGAATGAAATTGGATACATAAACTTATTTCTCCGCTTAAACAAGAATATGAAATAAAATTATTTATTTGATTTTTGGAAATAAAATATCTTTATGACATGATCAATGATATCATTATTTTTGAATAACTGATTTTGAATTTAAATTGAGTTTAAATGATTTAATAATTGTTTTAAAATCAAATGAGGCCCTTTTAATTATTAATAGAAATTTTATTTTAAAACTTTGATTACAAATATATATAGTTTAACCAAAAAGTAAAAATATGACCGGAAATCGGATTCCGGATTATCAACGGTTTAACAAACGAAAGTTGTTTAAAGTCATTACAACCTTGTTTTTGTGTCTTGTGCACATGTATACATGTCATACATGAACATACACATACATGCATACATGTGTACATATAAGAGAAAATATCGTGATATTTCTTATTCTTAAGACTTAAAAGTCGATAAAACAACCATACTTTCACCTTCCATCATATGGCAAGAGGACAATGGCATATGGATGACAAGGGGGGTGATGCTTGCATGATGAAGAGGGAGGTAGATGAGAGGAAGGGTTCACATGATGGAAAATGCTATAAATAGGGAGGCATACTTCTCATTCATTAATAGATTCCTCTCCAAGCTCTCTTCTTCTCCTTCCTAGCCTATAATGGCTTCTTTTCAAGAAAAATGTGAGGAAGTAATGATAAAATAGTATATAAATATATATACACATATTTCATCCATTCATCTTAAAACTAGTAACAAACTTCCCCTCATCCTCCTTTCCATTCACGGCAACCACCGTTACCACCTGTTGGCCGAGCTCCACCCCATACAAGTCAAGGCCTCTTAATATATGTATGTGAGTTAGTAAGCCTCCTTATGGTTATCAATAATGGGAAAATCTTAGTTATCCAAAATAATGAGAAAATCATAATTATCCAAAATAGAAATGGTTAATAAATTAACCATAGCTAATTCATGGAAAAATAAATCCCTATTAATACGTGTATGTGAGTAAGTAAGCCTCTTTATGGTTTTGAATATAAAAAGGTTGAAAAATGAATATATAATATTATAATATGGAATAAAGTGGAAAAGGAGTTTTTAATGTAGTAAAAATAGTTTGAAATGATTTAAAATGGTTTATTATGGTATTTTAAACATTTTAACAAGTTTCACAAAGTTTAATGAAGTTTGAAAAATAGAGCCAAATCGAGCTCGTTGCGTAGTGGCAGTTCTTCATTTTTCGACTCGAAAAGTTAAATCAATGTGCAGGATTCAATATAAGTTTGAATTCTTTGAAATAAGAATTTTCCTAACCAACTAGAATACAGTTTTCAAATGAAAGTGAAAAATCAAGATATTATGTAGATTTTGAGTATGTCCAAATCAAGTTTTCAAAAACATCGCGTTTTGGCAATTCGGAAACCAAAGTGGTAAATTCTTTAAAAGTTAGATATTTTTAAATTAATAAATATATGAAAAAATTCAATAAATATGTTAAAATGTTTTATAGGTGATTTGAGTTATAAAAATTGACTTATATGAAATGGAATTAGTGTTTTGATCAAAGAAGCTTTAAAACACTACTCATAGCGGTTTTTGCAACGGTTTTTAGGTAACTTTTGCAAATCATGATTCAAAATTTTTAGTAATCTTTTCAAATGAATAATTAGGTATTTTGAAAATGATTTGGAAGTTTTTTAATGATTTTAAAGGACTAATGGTTAAATGAAAATTGTTTTAAAAAATATTTGGAATAGTGTTAAGTAAATTAAAATCATCTCTAAATGATCATATAAAGGATTTAGAGTTGATCAAATAACTTGACCACCTTATGGATGACAGAGAGATAGTCTCTACACACAAGCTTGGACAGCCAATATCTGGATTCCGCTCTAACTATCCGGACTGGCACGACGGAGGGGATAGTTAATTTGATCTACCCGGACCGCATTTTCTTAAGTTAAAAGAAAAGAGATTTGGAGTTTTTCAAAAGTTAAACAAGATTTTAAAATGTGATTTTGGTGGTATAGAGAATACCCTAGTTAAAATCTATAATAATTTCTAACGAGGGAGCTCATACTGTTCTTATGAACTTAAAAGGTGATTTCACCACTATACGACGAATAGTACAGGTTGAATACGGAAATTGGTACTGAGTATAATTAGTCTAATCTATATGGATGCTTTTCTACTCAATACTAATTGATTTGGGTTTACAATAAATAATGTCTTAAATAACATCTTTTAGACCCATTTAAAAATTATGATTTGAAAATAAGAAATCTTTGTTAAGATTTAAATAAATGATTTGGAAATGTTTTCCTAAGTAAAAAGTGAAATGATTTGGAATTATTCCAAGATTAAAGAGGTTTAATCAACCAGAGAATTTGATAAGTGAGGCATTATGTTTCTATATACTATTAAAGGATAAAGGAATAGTTTAAAAGAATATATCTCCGAAAGATATTTGATTTGATAAAAAGATAAATAGATTGGACGTTGTTTAATAATCACCCATATACTTGATATCTTTCTATCGATGATTGCTTCAGAGAAACCGGGGTCGAATTTGGGTAATTCCTACCCAAAAACCACTTCGAACCAATATACGTGTTCGAAAGAAAAGACATGTTGAAGACAATGATTTGAAGATAGAGATCTTCATGATGTAGGGATGCTTGCCACTAACCTATGGGTTAATCCCTATATCATATATATATATATATATAGTGGCAATAGTACCTTCGTTCTAAAAATCTTCGATTTGCAAGGACTACTCGCTACTAATCCTAGAGGTGATTTCCAAACAGGAAGTAGCAGGAGGAGTGCCTTCGGTTTTGTCCTTCACCTAGACAACTTGTATGGATGAGTGTTTGAAATTGCATTTCTAAAACCATGTATATTGATCTCTACAAACGTACATTTGTTTGGTGGTGTAGGAGGTAACCCCTCATATACTTAACACCTTTCTCTGAGACATACGAGCTCAGAGGTTGTACCTTTGTGGAAATTAATAGCGTGTTGTTAGTAATGGCAAAGTGGCATTCTAAGTGGAATTTGCTTTGTCAAAAGTAAAGCACGGCTTTGTGAAAAGCAAATTGTGGCTTTGTGGAAAGAAGATCGTAACTTCACAAGCCTCACATCCCAGGAATGATACGGGATACTATGTGGTCCGCACGACATATATTTCAGGCTATCAGTTTTATTGATGATGGTGGAGTCTAGCAGTGTCTGGACCCTCAATGGTTTAAATGGGTGGGTATTGGAGACTCGACTGAGAAAGTGCAAAGCCACCGAAATACATTGTTCCATAGTAGTGTAACAATGTAGTACAAAGGCTTGCTTGAGAAAAGTGAATAGTTACCGAAGATTAGGATGTCATGCGTGGATTTCACACCGATGGAAATGGCCAACAGTTCCCCATCATGTTGGAAATCCAATTCTAATATGAGCTTTATAGTTTGGGTTGTATTCGCAAAATAGCTTTAATGCTTTGCAAACATTTCAGCTACCCCTTTGGTACCATATACATCATTTGACATTGTTCGGGTATTGGTGTCTTCTTTATAATTTATTTGGAAAGTGTTTTCAAACCAATGCCATTAATGATAATATCAAAAAAAATTGATATAAAGTATTTTGGTTATCGTAAGGTAAAACTTCGTCTATATTTATGTGCGGCGTGTACGCGATACCCTTCTTTTCAAAGGTTTTTGTTGGCATCAACCTGATTTATGAGACTGTCATATACATTTATGATTCGAGTTTTCTCACTTTGGTTTATCAAGTCTGATCCGGGTAATTTTAATACTCAGTCCAGATCCGAGTAGTTTCAGGTTTTGCTAAAGACACTTGGAGTTTCTAGAGAAAAGATGAAGATCATTTTCAATGTATGGACATATTTTATTTTTCCGCTACATTCGTTTTGTTGTTCTTTCAGCATTTGTAAGGACAAAGGATTTATAACAGTCTAGGCTGAATCTAGTTTAGACTCTGATATTGTATTCTAATTTTTCTGCTGTAAAAGATTTTATGGTTAATAATATATGATTATTCCATTCATGCGAGATTCTGTTTTCTACCCTGTTATGTCTTTATTTTCTTTTTACCCTTGATCAATCTACTTTTCCATCACTTGAATTTGAGGCACATGAATACCGAGGATGTATTAATGTCGATTTGAGAGTTGAAAAGGTGGGTCATCACATTTGGTATCAGAGCTTAGGTTGAGCGAGCTCTTAGGCTTTGTGGGGGGTAAAACTCATTATAGATGGAGTTAGTAATACCCTAGAATGAGTGAGTCATTAGAGATATGGTAACACCCTAGAATGAGTTTGAGAGTATTATACATATAAGCGCGTATTTGTTATTGGATATAAAAAATATTTTGTATTGATTAATCTGTCGGGTAGTTTTTGAATTTTGGTCGATTCATAAAGAGCTCCATGTAATCGATAGGGATTCCTAAATACTTGAACAAGGCGAATCGACACACTGTTTTCAAATATATTTTATATGTAAAGAGAATGATTTGGGGAATTTACAAGATGTATTCCCTTTGGAAAGTTCAATGAATAATGTCTTGATCTGTTTGGTGATGATTGGAATCATCTTCTAAGTATCGATTGGATGTTGGCTTGGGTGAACGGTATCGTACCTTATTAAATTATTCTCCTTATCATTGAAGGATCAAGGCAAGTTCAAATCCGAGCAAGTCTAAATCAAGTTATTAGGATAAAAAGGTTTTTAAGTCAAGAAATAAATGGTATGAAACTTCTGATAATATTTTGGTATATCACTTAGGGGCAGAATGGCTTTTAATATGCCAGGTGATGAGTTATGGCTGAATCCAACAAGCATAAAGAGTATGTGTAGAAAGAGAAGCAAAAGAAATATTAAGACTAGGATCTTATGCTGGCATCTATAGTTATAGATGCAGTAAAGAAGGGCATTATGTAGTTCACTGTAAGGATAGGAAAATAAAGGAAAAGAAAAATAGGAAAATAAAGGAAAAGTAGAAAGAAGAATCTTTTAGGGATGATATATTCTGTTTCAAGTGTAAAAGGCAAGGAGATTTTCTACGTGAGTGCCCTAAAACAAAGAAGAAACCCATAATTCGACCAGGGAGGACAAAGTGTTGCTACCGTTGTAAAGGACTAGGACATATAGCCAAAGAGTGTCCCAAACATACTTGCAGTTAAAGCTATGAAGGAAGACATTTAATGAAGGACTGTCCAAAGAAAAGGTGGGTTGACTTAGGTACCAAGGATAAAGCACCATCCACCTTAGAAGGGGTCCAAGAATAGTGTGTATAGAATTTCAAGTATCTATATATACGATGGTGGTGTATGATAGACTGTATTCCCTAAAGTCTATTCCTTAAAATCTATGGTACAGGCTAGGCTTAAGAGTAGGTGTATAAATATGATGTTAATTAACAAATCTCTTTTTGGATTATTCTCTCTGTGCATTTCTTCTATCTTATATCAGATCAATTTAATAAGATATTTGGGAATAAAAGGTTTAAAGGAATGTTATAAAGAAATGGCTTTATAAAAGTGTTTAAACCGAAGTAAAATTTTATAAAATATTTTTATAAAGATTTCTTTAAAGTTAATAAGTACGGGTTTAAGTTTAAAAGATAACGTGAATCATTAATTAATAAATTAATTAGTAATCGTTGATTTTTATCAAGGTGTTTGCACTTAATATTGGTTAAAGGGGAGTATATTATAATATAAGAAGTTTATTATAATTTTAGAACTACAAAAGGATAATTTATCTTTTAAATTGAAATGGTTTCTTTAGAAAGAAAATGAAAATTTTCGTGAATAAATATTTTGAAGAAATAAAGGGTATATAAAAGTGTTTAAACCAAAAGATAAAAGTTTTATGGAATGTTTTCATCAAGATTTTGGAAAGCTATTAAATACGTATGTTGTACATAGATCATTTTATCACACAGTTTTGATCTAAGATTCGAATACGGAACACTGAGGTGTTTACACTGGCCCAAAAAAGGATTTATCACTCGATTCTTGACAACGAATATTGATTAGGGTTTCTGGTTGGGTACTTGCGTTTTCTATCATAGTTGAGAGCTATGCAAGGAAAACTAAAGTTCTGATCGGAAAGCCTGATCAGAGTCTGCACTAGAGAATGGAGGGATCGATATTAGCTCGGAAGTAAAAGTTGTGGATTCGAATAGGAGATTGAATAAGATATTGCGTATGGATGATCTGCGTATATCATACGGAATTGAGTCTAAAAATACATGCTTTTGGTTTTGGGTTATAATTCCGGGGACCAAATTCTTTTAAGGGGGGAAGTCTGTAACGACCCGTAAAATTATCACTTTAAATTGGAATACTTAATTAATTTTAAATATTCAAATATATGATTATTAAACATAAATAATCATGTTTTATATGATAAATAATAATGGTGATCTTGTTTTGAAAAAATGTTTACAAAAATATATTTTTTGGAAAAATATCGATAAAATGACAGAGAATCGTTTTAACGATAAACAGATTTTTAACCATCAAAAGTCGTGAACAAAACTGGATACATACACTTATTTCTTCACTTAAGCAAGAATATGAAATATAATTATTTATTTTATTTTTGGAAATAAAATATCTTTATGACATCATCATTGATATCATCATTTTTGAATAATTGATTTATGAATTTAAATTGAGTTAAAATGATTTAATAATTGTTTTAAAATCAAATAAGGCCCTTTTAATTATTAAATAATAATAATAGAAATGTTATTTTAAAACTTTGATTACAAATATATATAGTTTAACTGAAAAGTAAAAATATGACCAAAAATCAGATTCTGGATTATCAACGGTATAACAAATGAAAGTTGTTTAAAGTCGTTGCAACCTTGTTCTTGTGTCTTGTGCACATGTATACATGTCATACATGCACATACACATATAAATACACATACATACATACATACATACATGTATACATATAAGAGAAAATATCATGATATTTCTTACACTTAAGACTAAAAAGTCAATAAAACAACCATCCTTTCACCTTCCATCACATGGCAAGAGAACAATGGCATATGAATGACATAGGGGGGGGTGATGCATGCATGATGAAGAGGGAGGCATATGAGGGGAAGGCTTCACATGATGGAAAATACTATAGGGAGGCATACCTATTATTCATTCACACATTCCTCTCTAAGCTCTCTTCTTTTCCTTCCTAGCCTCAATGGCTTCTCTTCATAAAGAAAAATATAAGAAAGTTATGATAAAATAGCACATAACTATATATATAGAAACACACGTATATCATCCATTCATCTTCAAACTAGTACCAAACTTCCCCTCATCCTCCCTTCCATTCACGGCCACCACCATTACCACCCATTGGCTGAGCTTCGCCGTCATACAATTCAAGGCCGAACCTACTAGGAAGCAAGGAGCAAGTTCGAGGAGCTCAGGGCAAAGAAAAGAGAAGGAAGTGCTACCGGAGTATCGCCATTGATTTATTTCAAGAAACTTCAAAAAAAGATTGGCGGAGTGGATACCAATAGTGAATATTCGACATTCGTAATTATTAAATAACATCTATAATTATTTCAAGTATTATAATATGACCATTTAATATCTTGGATGATTTATATGGATGTTTGAAAATTGGTTAATTATATGGTTGATTGTATGGTTGGTAACTTGGTTGTGATAAATATAACCAATAATGGGAAAATCATAATTATCCAAAATAGAAATGGTTAATTAATTAACCATAGTTAATTCATGGAAAAATAAACCCCTATTAATACGTGTATGTGAGTTAGTAAGCCTCTTTATGGTTTTGAATATAAAGAGGTTGAAAAATGAATATATAATATTCATACATGAAATAAAGTGGAAAAGGAGTTTTTAATGTAGTAAAAATAGTTTGAAATAATTTAAAATGGCTTATTATGGTATTATAAACTTTTGAATAAGTTTTGGAAAGTTTAATGAAGTTTGAAAAATGGAGCTAAATCGAGCTCATGTAGCGGCAGTTCGTCATTTTCCGACCTGAAAAGTTAAATCAACGTGTAGGATTCAAGATAAGTCGGAATTCCTTGAAATAAGAATTTTTCGAACCCAGTAGAATATAGTTTTTCAAATGAAAGTGATAAATTAAGATTTCATCTTGTAAATTTTGAGTTATATCGAAATCAAGTTTTTAAAATATCACGTTTTGGCAGTTCGGAAATCAAAGTGGTAAATTCCTTATAAATTTAATATTTTTAAATCATTAAAAATATGAAATAAATTCCATAAATGTTTTAAAATGTTTTAAAGGGGGTTTGAGTTATAAAAAAATAGACTTATATGAAATGGAATTAGTGTTTTGATCAATGAAGTTTTAAAACAGTATTCACAACGGTTTTGCAACGGTTTTCGGTAACTTTTGCAAATCATGCTTTGAACTTAATTATTCTTTCCCAATATTTTTAGTAATCTTTTTAAATGAATAATTAAGTATTTTTAAGATGAATTAGATATATTATAATTATTTTAAAGGAGTTTAAGATAAATGGTTAAAGGAAAATTATTTTAAACAATATTTGGAATAGTGTTAACTAAATAAAAATCATCTCTAAAAGATCATATAAAGGATTTAGAGTTGATCAAATAAGTTGACCACCCTATGAGTGACAAAGAGATAGTCCCTAGACCCGAGCTTGGATAACCAGTGTCTGGGTTTCGATCTAGCTATCCAGACTGGCTTGGCGGAGGGGATAGTTAATTTGATCTACTCAGATCGCATTTTCTTAAGTTAAAAGAAAAGAGATTTGGAGCTTTTCAAAAGTTAAAAAAGATTTTAAAATATGATTTTGGTGGCATAGAAAATATCCTAGCTAAACTCTGTATTAAATTACGGGGATGGAACTCGTACTATTCGTGTGAATTTAAAAGACGATTCTCTGTTATTCGACGAATGGAGCAGGTTGAATACGAAAATTGGTATTGAGTATAATTAGTCTAATCTCTATGGATCCTTTTCTACTCAATATTAATTAATTTAGGTTTATACTAATGATGTCTTAAATAACATTATTTTTGACCCATTTAAAAGTTATGATTTGAAAATAAGAAATCTTTGTTAAGATTTAAATAAATGATTTGAAAATGTTTTCCTAAGTAAAAGGTGAAACGATTTGTAATTATTCCAAGATTAAAGAGTATTAATCGGCAGAGAATTTAATAAATGAGGCTTAATGATTCCATATACTCTTATAAGATAAAGAAATAGTTTTAAAAAAATATCTTCGAAAGATATTTGATTTGATAAAAAGATAAATTGATTGGATGTTGTTTAATAATCACCTGTATACTTGACATCTTTTTATTGATGATTGGTTTGGAAAAACTTGGGTTGGATTTTGGTAATTCCTATCTGAAAAGTACTTCAAACCAATATATGTGTTCGAAAGTGAAGACATGTTGAAGACAATGATTTGAAAGCTAAGATCTTCATGATGTAGGGCTGTTTGCCACTAACCTATAGGTTAATTCCCATATCATTCACACACACACACACATATATATATATATATATATATATATATATATATATGGTGGCAATAGTGCCTTAGTTCTAAAAATCTTCGATTTGCAAGGACTATGCGCTACTATTCCTAGGGGTGATACTCAAACAGGAAGTACTAGGAGGAGTGCCTTCGGTTTGTCCTTAACCTGGACAACTTGTATAGATGAGTGTCAGACATTGCTTTTCTAAAACCACCAACATTAATCTCTACAAACGTACATCTGTTTGGTGGTGTAGGAGGTAACCCCTCCTATACTTAACACCACTCTCTGAGACGTACGAGCTCAGAGTTTCTACTTTTGTGGAAATCGATAGTGTGATGTTAGAAATGGCAATGTTGCATTCTAAGCGAATTTGCTTTGTGAATAGCAATGTGTGGCTTTGTGAAAAGCAAAGCATGGCTTTTTGGAAAGAACGGCGTAGCTTCACGAGCCTTACAACCCATGAATGATACGGGATACTGTATGGTCTGTAGGACATATATTTCAGGCTATGTGTTTTATTGATGATGGAGGAGTCCAGTAGTGCCTGGATCTTCAATGGTTTAAATAGGCAGGTACTTGAGGCTCGATTGAGAAAGAGCAAAGCCACCGAAATACGTTGTTCTATAGTAGTGTAACAATGTAGTACGGAGGCTTGCTTAGGAAAAATGAATAGTCATCAGAGACTAGGATGTTATGCGTGGATTTCGCATTGGAGGAAATGGCCACTAATTCCCTATCATGTTGGAAATCTAATTCCAATATAAGCTTTACAGTTTTGGTTGTATTCCCTGTATGCTTTGCAATCATTTCAGCTACCCTTTGGTGTCATATACACCGTTTGACATTGTCATGGTATGTACCTTCTTTATATATTTATTTGATAAGTGTTTTCAAACCAATGTCATTAATGATAATATCAAATTGGTTTTGGTATAAAGTATTTTTGTTATCGTAAGGTAAAAACCCATTCGTGTTTATGTTTGGCATGGTCTTATGAGATACCCTTCTTTCTGGAAGGTTTTGATTGGCATCAACCTGATCAATGACACTATCACATACATTTATGATTCGAGTTTTCGCACATTGGTTTATTAAGCCTGATCCTGGTATTTTTAATACTCGGGTTAGATCCAAGTAGTTTCAGGTTTAGCTAAAGACGCTTGTAGTTTTCAGAGGAGAGTTGAAAATCTTCATCAACTTATGGATGTATTCTATTTCCACTGCATTTGTTTTGTTGTTTTTTCAGCATTTATATGGACAAGGGATTTATAATTGTCCAGGCTGAATCTAGTTTAGACTCTAATATTGAATTCAAAATTTTCCGCTATAAAAGATTTTGTGGTTAATAATATATGATTATTCCATTTATGTGAGATTCTGTTTTCAACTTTGTTCTATCTTTATTTTCTTTTACCCTCGATCAGTCTGCCTTTTCGACAATTGAATTTGCCGCACGTTAATACCGAGGATGTATTAGCGTCAATTTTTGAGAGTCGGAAAGGTGGATCGTCAAATGAATCATCTATAAGATAACAAATCATTTTGTTCCCTGAAGTGACAAATCATTTTACACTAATAATCACAAATACTTTCAAACACAGTATTGTTTAGTTCCTCAAAAACTTTTCGAAAGCTATTTTAAAACCATCAGGATTTAAGTTCTCGAAATCCTCTTTATTTATAAAACATATTTTATAAACCATTATTATATGAATCTCTTTTATATAAAAAATTCTTGAAAAATATTTATAATTATTGTATAAACAACTTTATATAAAATCGCTTCATTAATGAAGCAGAATGGGGATATAATTCCATTATTTATAAAACAACTTTATATAATTATTCAAAAATATATAGCAGAATGGAGATTTATTCAGCTAAACAGATATCATTAATGAAGTATACTTAACTCGGTTTTGGTATTTCAAATTATACTATTCCTCGCCCATGAGTGAACCCAGGTAAGCTAGAGCACGGGTTGCATCAAAGCCTCGCCTAGATACTTCATTTTTGAACCTCAAAAATAGATAAGTATACTCATCGACTTTTAGTATTAATTCTAGCCAATTACCTTTTTCAAAACTTATAATTTGATAGAAACATGTTTTATATTATAAAACCTCTTTACTTTGAAAATACATATATAATTGTTAAAAATATATTTAAACATAAAATCGGTTTTAAAACATTCTAATATAAGTTAGAAAACAACATTAAAAAGATTAGAGAAAGATACATAATTTAAATACCATTTTAAAACAATTTATAGTTCCAAATAGCAAAAATAGCATTTGTAGAAATGTCGTCTAAAGTTTTATTGCATGTTTAAACCTATTTCGCTACAAATTTACGCCTAGTTTCCGATGCCTTAACAAATGATTTTTGATCCATTCTTTTTAAAATAGTTAGTATACTTTGGGTACTTTGAAACCATAAAAAAATCCCATATTATATCTTTTAATTATTTTATAGAAATTTCCAAAAACAAGGTATTTTTTCGAAGCGCTCATATAGCGACTATTTCTCTATAACTTTTGCCTCTTCGTTCAACATCTATCAAATGATTTTAACTTGAAAACTTTTACAAGAAGATTAATATATTATTATACTGTTAAAATAGTAAAGAAACCCTTAAGAAAGTTTCCACAAAAATAAACATTATTTCCTAAAAACAAGTTATTCAAAAGTGTCAATATAGCGACTATTTTGCTATTAAATTTTATAACTTTGGTTTGCATTTACTTTAACTTTTCAAACATATCCTTTTCTTTTCAAAACACTTATATAAGTGTAGATAATAACCAAAACAAGTTATATTAAGAAATGTTCACAAATCACTGGCTTTCACAAGTTATAGTTAAGGGATTTCAAAGTGCATTTATAGCGACTATCGTTATACAACAATTCAGTATTCATTTTAATATTTAGTGTCATTCTAATTTATACACATATGTGATTCCCACATTCAAACAATATCACTACGAACAAGTATTCACATATGTACTTAATTAACATATCCATATTAAATGTCTAATATTTACTTAATTTAAACAACACTTTTCAATGCTTTTTAAGGCAAACAATTAAACAATCACATACTTTGTAGAGCATATAATTTAGGGTCATCACTTTAAGTAGTTAGTATCTATTATTATTAATAATAGCAAATAATAGTAACATGTTTGTTCAACATGTAATTATCAATTTATAAATTCATTCAAAGTGAGATTAACTTACTTTTATTTAAACCAAACACTTCTTATCGACATTCAATCAATCAAACACTTCCACTATCACTTCCAAATCTAACCAAAACATCACCAAAACCAGCCTTCCTCTTCCTATAGCACACGGTTATCATCTTCCTCCCACATCATCATGCTCACGGCCATGGGCCTTACTCCTCCCTTGATCCATCGTTCTTCGACTTTTTAGAGGCTAAACCATGTTCTAATGATGATATAATAAGTATGGCAAAGTTTGGTGGTGATTGGATATGATTTGCATAGTTTTCTAGAAAGATAGAAAGGAGATAAGAAAGTGAAGACATTAGTTTAGATATGAATTTGTGAAGATATGAAGTGAATGTGTGTGTATTTATAGAGTTAGGAAATGTGTGGAAAAGTTTACAAAACCCCATCTTCTTCCATGCATGAGAACATGCTCACCATACTCTAACACAATCATACCTTCCTTGATCTATGCCATGATTTAGGGGTCCTTTTTAGTACTACTTCTAGAAGAAATTTGCTTAGCTAATTATCATTAGTTATAATAGGATTTAAGCACTTGTTTAATGTGTTCATATATTATCGTACACATGTACAATATTTCTACAACTTTTATTTAAGAAAAGGTTGATTTTAACAGAACGTTTTTGGTCACATTTTCAGTATTTATTCAAAGTGCATATTTTTGTAAACACATTTCAAAAGTACGTTTTCTATCATTGGTTATTAATTAAAAAGTGTTTAAAAAGGTTATAGAATCATATTTAATCATATTAAATCTTAAATACAAATATTTAAATAATTTAGATTTTAAATATGAAGTGTTTGAAACTCCGGGTCGGTACAATTTATGCCTCCTAACATATGTCATTCTTGGCCACTAGATAAGAGGTTTTGGTCTTCTATCATTATCCCCAGATAAGGATTTCTAGTCTTCTTCTTTTATTACTTGATATGGATTTCTGGTCTTCTTTTATTGTTGTTAGATATGGATTTCTGGTCTTCTTTTATTATTGCTAGATATGGATTTCTGGTCTTCTTCTTTTATTATTGCCAGATATTGATTTCTGGTCTTCTTTTATTATTGCCAGATATGGATTTCCATTCTTCTTTTATTATTAACAGATATGGATTTTTGGTCTTCTTCTATTATCGTCAAATATTGATTTCTGGTCTTCTTTTATCATCGCTAGATATGGATTTTCGATCTTCTTCTATTATTACCAGATATGGATTTCCGGTCTTCTTCTTGTGTTAATGCCAGATATGGATTTCTGGTCTTCTTCTATTATCGTCAGGTATTGATTTTTGGTCTTCTTCTATTATCACCAGGTATGGATTTCTAGCCTTCTTTTATTATCGCCAGGTATGGATTTCTGGTCTTTTTCTATTATTGCCAGGTATGGATTTCTGGTTTCTTCTATTATTACTAGATATGGATTTGTGGTCTTCTTCTTTTATTGCCAGATACTGTCTTTTATTATAATTTGACAAATCTTTGGCCTTCTTTATTAGTAACAGATAAAGATTTCCGGTCTTCTTATATTATTATCAAACATGGATCTTTGGACTTCTACCATCATAATCAGACTTGGACTTACGGACTTTTATTATTATTTCCAAGAATTGGATTTAGGATCCTCTGCTATAATCTTTGAGATGTTGATTTCCAATTTGGATTTTCTGATATTGATTTCCAAGTTCTTGGCCTCTTATTGTCAGAAAGAGTTTCGTATGTTTATAGTCATAACTTGATCAAATAATTACTCAAGCCTATGCTTGATAGTTTAGTTTTATTAACTCTTATAAAAAAGTTGTAAGCTTAAATTCGCACAAACAATTTGGACAGTAGATGCTAAATCAAAAGTTCAATCAAGCCTAGAAGGATACTTACTAATGAAAAATATCATTTGCTTCATGTTTTACAGGAAAGTGAAGTCAGCCAGGGTGTCTTGTTAAAGATTGAGGAATACGAAGGAATTCTTTGTTTTACCCTAAAGAGTAAAAAGCTTCTCTTATACTAGGGGCCAAATGTTATCCATATAATTCCAATATCTGGAACGACATTGTTTCTACCATAACCATCGACGAGGGACTTTGGCCCAGAGAAAGTTGAAGATTTGTAAATTGGGTATAGTATATCATTAATGAAGGGATATAAGGACGAATTCAAAGATGTACGAAGAAGAACACATGTATGACATTGTCATTCATGATAAAATACTGGTCTTCGACCAAACCGATTACTAGAAATACCATTGGTGTCGAAGACACACGAATAAAGCAACATTACAAGAGTAAAAGATGACCACTTCGTCAATATGGCCTCTTCGTCGGTATAACCTCCTCGCGTATATGACCTCTTTGAAAATCAAACTACTCCACTTCTTTATAGCTCACTAGTACCTCCATCCATCAATTAGAAAGGAGAAGTGCTACAATTCACAAAGTGCTTCGAAGGTGTCGCTCTTCGACGATATCAAAGGAATACAAAGTCAAGCCGCTCTTCGACAGAGATCACTTCATATATCCTCCCTGGATAGCACATCGAAGACATCGCACTTCCATATGTAAGCAGTATTGATAGCAAACATTATTGATATCAACGAAGACCATGCACATAGTAATGCCGAAGTTCTTGAAGACCTTATTACCAACATTTTCTAAGATGTCCATATTGAAGCACGTCTGTAACGATCTAGAATTTCCGTTATTTGAAATTCATATATTTAATTTATTTTAAATATTAATAAGTAAGATTTGGAAGTCGAATTAATTTAATTTCGATATAGTGATTTAACTGGACGATTAAATTATTAATTTAAATACCTGAATTTGGGTAAATAATTGAAATCTGAATTAAATATGATTGAAAATGATTTATAAAGTTATATTAAATCATATTGAAGTTAGAATGATGTTTGTGAACTTTTAAAATCGAATTAAAAGTAAATTTATGAAAATTGAATATTTTAATATTTAATTGATGACTAAAAATAGTCATTTTTCAAACAGTCTTGGATTTCGACGAAACCTATTTCATCGGATCCATAATATGATATTATTGTATGGTTTCAAATTTCGTGTCAATCGGATGTACGGTTTGTCCGGGGCAAGCCAAAACGCATCGAAATCGGTTTAAATCGATTTGATTTAAATTTGATCATTTATTTCCATAAATCTCACATACGATCGAATTAGCTCCCAAAAGACGTTCCATTGTGTTCGGAACGTGGGGTAAACCTTAGAGACGCCAACCGGCATGCTCGATTTGGAGTTCGGAAAAATTTCGATGAATAGTAATTTGGAGAAATTTCTATAAAAGCACCTCACTTCTTTCAATTGCAAAGAGAAACCCTAACCCTAGTTCAGCCACCACCCTCTCTTCAATGGCCGAAAATCACACTCCTTCTCCCTCAATTTCCTTCCAATCCGTAAACATTTAGGAAAAGTTGTCAACTACAAAAGTGAAGAGGGTGTCGAGATCTACGTTCTCAACGGTGGAGATCGGGAAATACGCTACGGATCGATGGAAATCGACGCTTGAACAGCCACCGTTCGTTCTCGTTTTGCATGCGCAGGGGGGTGCCGAGTTCACCAAGATTCTGGCCGTAGGTCGAGCTCGCGATGGGCTAAAAGATGGTGGTCACCGATCAACTTCAAACGCATCGAGGAGGTCGCGGCTATTAAGGGTTTGTCGACGTGCTTTTGGTTTTCGTTCGCGGTTACTAACTTGGAGACGGAAGAAGGCACGCACACGGTCCAAATCTGGGTGGAGAAATTGAACGGCTCTGATTAATGTGGGTTTAAAAATAAATAAGAAATTGAAATTTATTTATATTTTAAATCGTATAAACTTTGTAACATCATAACTTGTTCATACGAGGTCGAAAAATTTCGAAACTTTTTGCGTTGGAACCGTATTGACGAGCTATTCGCAATGGAGCTGGTTTGGAGTCGTTTGGAGTCAGTGAAAATTTTGTGTAAAATTAAACGTCTGTTTAATTTTATCCGAAATAAAACGCTGCAACCGTTATTAAAAGCAAGGTGAGAACATCTCACTCAATCGAATAATTGTTTCGATTTAAATTTTAAAAAGTTAGATTTAAAATTGTTGATATTGCTTGATTGTGTGAATTGAATGATGGTCGCTATTTATTGTGTTAAATAGACCCTATACGCCGTATATTAAGCGGAGGTTATTTATTAAAAACATATACCGCAATAATTCCACAGTGAAGTGGAATTGGTATTATATATGTGTTTGGAGTTGATTTCCCGCATTACATAGCGGATGAGACCCTATTGCGCCGCATAATAGCGGATAATATTTATAAATCCCATATACCGCGATAATTTCACTGTGAAGTGGAATTGGTATTGTGCTAACATCTGTGGATGCAGGGAAACAGGTTGAAGGGATCCAACTGGATTCCTCAAACATTTGAATTTATTTCAATGTTGTGTGTTGATTTATTTATAATCGCCGTGTGATTATATTGTGATTGAAATTGTTGACGGCTATAATTTAGCCAAATATATTTTTGGTATCGATGGATACCAGAAATAAGTAAAATTGGATTTTTGAAAATATAAGTTGAAAATTGATCGGAAAATTTATTTTTGATAATTGGATAATTTTAAAAGGAGTTTAAAAGATAAAGTCTTATTTTTGAACTGTATTGAATTAAATTTCAAATTTTGGAAAAAAGGCTTAATAAATGGATTTCGGAAATATTATCTATAAACTGAAGAATTTATCTAAATTTGGGATTTTTAAATAGATTTGAAGAGATAAAGGAATTTATTTTTAAAAGGAAATAATTTTGAAAATGTTGGAAATTGATTTGGTGTCTTGAAATTAATTGATTATTATTTACTATAACTAGTAAAATTGATTTATAGAAATTTATCTGATTTGAATTAATCAGATAATTTAATTAATCCTATCTATGAATGTTTGGATTATATTGGATGTTGAATTGTTTGACATCTTTGATGTGTGATGCTTTGTGATATATTCTGATTTGTGTGTGATTTGTGATCTATTTAACTGTGATATGTGAATGATAGATAAGCGTTATAGTTTATACCGCTTATCAATTATATTGTTATATTTGATCTGTGATGATTGAATGTTGTTGCACTATTGTGTTAAACCGTGGACTACACAATACAGAATACACACACAAATGTGGATTTCACGTGGAAATCGGTTAAGTCACAGATTTTTATCAATTTTAGAAAATTGAATTTTTGAATCCAAAATAGTTTTGGAATTAGAATTGAAAGCTTTTGAAATGAGTTTCAAAAATAAAATTTATTTAAATAACTTAATAGAATTGGAATTTAAATCATTTGATTTAAATTTTGAATTCAATATTTTGAAATTGAATTCGATAAATTGGGAATTATGGTCTAAAAGATTTTATAAGTATAAAAGACGTTTATATGGGTTTTTAATCATTTAAAAATATGGTTTTGGAAATTTAAATTTAAATTCAAGCTTTATACTTGAATGGCTTTAAACTGTGTAATTGTAACCAGTTTTTCCCAAAACGAAAACTATCCATTTTCAAATATTAATAGCTTTTGTAAAGTGAAAAGATTTCCAATTTGTATCGAAACATTTCAAGTTGAAATGAAATTGTAAATAGTTTGGAGAAACTATGAATTAACCTTTGTGAAGATGATTAAGTTTTATTTTGAAATCAAAGAAGATTTTAAAAGGTGTATCTTTTATATTATAAAAGACTTGAATTGTGAATAGTTTTGAAAGCTATAAATTAAATCTTAATTAAAGATTTAATGGGTTAATCCAATTGAAATGGAAATTGATTTGGAAATCGGTGAATGAATCTTTGTGAAACTAGGTAAACTTTGTGAAGTAAATCTTTTTGTTTAAAGATTTAAAATGGTAATTTGTTTAAACCATTTAAAGGAAAGGATTCGGGTAATAAGTTGTGACTTAATTGAAATCCCACATCCAGATGTTTTGAAATATTGTGCTCACTATTCGGGTTAGCCGAGAAAAGACCTTTGTGTCATATAACCCATTCCGAATTAGTGATACGACGATATAGATCGTATTGAAGACCGGTGGTGAAGACCGGGTATTTGTGAAAACGATAGGATGACCTATCGATTGTCTCTGCACCGTTAGCTATGGTATAGAGATTTCATTTGTGATGGGAAGTTTTATCGGGATTGTGAATACCCGGATTCCAAGGGCTTCTTTGGAAGTGCCTTCGGTTCTGTTCGAACCCGTAACAGACTTGTATGGTTACATGTCTGACATTACATTTTGAGATATAAAGCCGATTTATTTCAAATACATTTCTGTTGGTGGCGGAGAATTTATTCTCTTAGCTTAACACCCTTCTCTGAGACGTACGAGCTCAATGGTTATGTAGTTGAAATTTTTCAGTGATATACTCCCAATTTGGTAGTGTGGCATGCTGAGTGTTGTTGTGTGATTATCATTGATTGATCATTTGTGATCAAAGCGTGGCTTTGTGAAAAAGCGTAGCTTTGTGGACGAGACTACGTCAGACCTCACAACCCGGAAATGGTCGAAACAAGAAAGATGCGGCAAGGTTTCAGTGGTAGCACCCCTAGGGTATGACCATTCCTTTTGGAAAAGGGTAGTATCATGGTATGGAGCCCAGATACTTACTCATGTGGACACACTTTATTTATTATGTGTGATGTTGGTTACCGAGCGCTCGGATAAAGGTCCCAAAGGACCGGGGGTGGCATATCTCAGGTTTACTGCCCGGGAAGGGAGTAACCGGCCTTGTGTTGGCAGAGAGCAGGTTGTCTCTCGGAGCGTGCCGCCAGAGGCGTTCCTACGTGGCATAGGAAGTTCCTTAGCCTGACCATTTGTTGGCAAATCTATTTTTTAATACGAACCTTGTACGGTTTTAGTTGTAGAACCTGCCATTTACTTATGGTGGCGCCCCACTGTTTAGATGGTAGCTATAGTAGGCATAGTGTGAAATGCCTATGCTGGCTAAGATTAATATTATACTTTCGAAATGTTTTTCTGCACTATGCACTAATAATAATAATCCAATGATTTTGCGTAGTAAGCATGTTTGACTATCATAAGAAGAAATCTCCTCCAATTCTGCGTTTGCATTGTGTGTGTGGCGGGAGGTCTTATGGTAGTTTCATTTTCCAAAAGCATTGCAGATATTTTCTACTTGCTTTGTTGTTGTTGTGCTTTAAAGATAAAACTGTTTTAAGTCCTCACACCAGTCACCATGACTGACCTCGAGTTTATTGTTTCCTTCCTAAACTCTGGGTGCCCACCAATTTCCACACGGGCAGTATAGAGTCAGGTTATCAGGTCATTCTGGATTCAGGAGATGCTGTGGAGCTCAGTGGCGAGCTGGATGACGAGGCGTAGTATTTGTATCTGATATTATTATTCCGCTGTGTATTTTGTATGAGGACAAGTTTATATAACTATCCAATATGGTGTTGTATATTGTTGTTGTAAAGTCTGATGATGTAATGTATAAAATGATATAGTTCTTTGATTTAAAGATTATTCATTTATCTATTATATGTTGTTCCGCTGCGAATGTGAGATTCTGATATTGTTTCTGTTTTTGTTGTTTCTTCTTTCTTTTCTTCTGTCTTCTTCTACCTCTTCTTTTTCTCCATAACAATTTGGTTTTCCGGCATTCGATTGCTCGGCAGTTGATACAGTGGACGTATTAATGTCGATTTTCGAGCAACGAAAAATCGAGTTCGTTACATTTGGTATCAGAGCATATGGTTAAGCGATAACCATGGCTCTGTTGGGAATTACTCATTAGAGATAGAGTCAGTAGTACTCCAGAATGAGTGTGAGTGTAATAATAGATACGAGTGCGTATTTGTTAGTGAATATGAAATTGTTTTATTTTGTGTTTGCTTATCCGTCGAGCTCTTTATGAATTCTGGTCGGTATGTGGGACGCCATATTATCGATAGGGGTTTCTAAACACTTAAACATGGCAAGTCGACATAGTATCATTTTAAATTGGGTAAATGAAGTAATTTTACCTCAGTTATATTTTGTATATAAAGGAAATAATTTTTCAGAATTATTAAAGTATATATAAATTGATTGTTTGGTTGTTGAAAATGTAAGAATATATATATAAGTCAATAAAAGTTGTTTGAATAATCTATATAAAAACAACAATTGTAAAAGAATGAAGTATACAAACAAATGAATTATTAAGTATGGAATTATAATTAAAGTGATTTACAATTGTGAAATAATCTTGTATAAGAAAAGTAAATAGTGAAATTATATAAGAAAAGATTTATAAATGTGATTTATAAATAAAAAGGGAAATTTTGAAAAGAATTTAAGCACTGAATTCACTATTGTTACTGGGAAATAATAAGGGTGATGACTGCAGCATCATCAGTATCATTTTCGAGTTTCTGTGTGATGGATTTGCTACCATAATAAATTGAAAAATTGAAGTTTTGTTGTGATAAACAAAATTTAAATTAAAATCCAAGTTGTAATCGATAATTATAAGTGAAATGAGTTTTATACTTATAAAATGATTTGGGAAATTAAAAGCTAATAAGTTGTGTAACTTATAGAATGAGCGAATGTAAGCAAAACCAATTGTAGAAGAAATGGTTAAACAATTTTGTTAAGGACAACAAAATCTGAATTGGATTTATAAGTGGAAAATTTAAGTTAAGTTAAACAAATGATGTTTAATTTGAATATAACTTAAGTGATGTTAAATGAAATTGATTTTAGTATCAAAATGAATTAATGAGATGAAGTCATTAAATGGACGTGAACTTGAGGTTTATAAATGAAATTCAACTTTATTTGTAAAATTAATTAGCAATTGAATTAAAAAATGGATTGAATGTTAATCAATCGAATGTGAATAAATTGATATGGAATAATGGATATAAGTGTTAATTCATTAAAGCTAATGAATTGGAATTTGAATGAATTGAATGGAAACCAATTTAATATCAACCAATTGAAATTAAAAGAGTTGAACCAAATTGAATGTAAGTAAAGTAAATTGAATAAATTTGGTTATGTTGGTTAAGCATTGGTTGCTAGATGAATGTTGATTGATTTTTATTTGATTGTTAGATGGTTGTTAGTTAATTCATTAAGTGTTAATGAAGTTGAATTAATAAAATTGGAAGTTAAGTAATTGAATTTAAATTGATAAATATAAGTAAAATGATTTTTGGACTTATAATATGAGATAATAAAGTTTAACTTTGGTAAAGTTGAAATAAAAATTGAGTTAGCCTAGTAAATATATGATGTGAATTTAACTAAAGGAAGGTTAAATAAATTGAATTGGATTTATAAGTGGGAATTTAAGTTAAGTTAAACAAATAATGTTTAAAAGGAATATAACTTAAGTGATGTTGAATGAATTTGATTTTGATATCGAAGTGAAATAATGAAGTTAATTAAATAGAAGGTGAACTTGAGCTATATAAAGGAAATTCAACTTTATTTGTAAAATGAATTAGCGATTGAAGTGAACTAATGAATTGAATGTTAATCAATTGAATGTAAATAAGTTGATATGGAATAATGGATGTAAGTGTTAATTCATTAAAGCTAATAAATTGGAAATTGAATAATTGGATGAAAGTCAATTCAATATTAAACCGATTGGAATTAAAAGTATTGAACCAAATGGAATGTAAAGTAAAGTAATGTAAATTTAATAATTTGGTTGTGTTGAATATGCATTGATTGTTTGATGATTGTTAGTTGATTGTATATAAATTCATTAAAGTGTTAATGAAATTGAATTGATAAAATTGAAAGTTATGTAATTGAATCCAAATTGAAAGTGAACCAACTTGAATGTAAATTAGTGAATATGAACTAATTGAAAATGAACAATTGAATGCTGTTATATATGAATTGGTTGTAAACAATTACAAGTGATGTTGAAATTTTATAAGTTGCTTATAAACTTTGTTTAGTATGCATTTCTTTTAATATGCATGTGTTGTAATTGTTTAAAAGAGTAAATTGTTAATAATTTCATATATTTTTCACTTATATATTTAAATTGAGTAAGTACAGGTGTCGCGGCTGCCGTTCGGTTGGTTTGGTTGCGCTAAAATGCTAAATAAATAACTGCTTTGCTTAAAAATGCTAAAAAGGTACGCCTATGCAATAAAAATAGGAAATATGAACTGTTTTTCTGCTTTTCCGACCAGGTGGGTCGATGTATATATATTTATGTCTATTGTGATCCTACTACGATCGAACCGCGCAAAGGAGACGCTGGCGATTTTTTCTGAAAATTTAAGGCGTTAGAAAAATTTTGAAAATTTTGGAAAAATTTTTTGTTAATGAAAAGTCAATTTCCAAATTGAAATGAAAATGTAGGAATTGAACTAGAAAATGGAAACCACTGTTTTGGTTGAAGTTAAAGGTATTGGAAAAAGTGAATATAAAGTTTTCACTAAGTGGATTTTTGAAAAGTTAATGGATTTGGGACATTTTCTTACTTTGCAATTTCGAGGACGAAATTCTTTTAAGGGGGGAAGTTTGTAACGATCCAGAATTTCCGTTATTTGAAATTCATATATTTAATTTATTTTAAATATTAATAAGTAAGATTTGGAAGTCGAATTAATTTAATTTCGATATAGTGATTTAATTGGACGATTAAATTATTAATTTAAATACCTGAATTTGGGTAAATAATTGAAATCTAAAATAAATATGATTGAAAATGATTTATAAAGTTATATTAAATCATATTGAAGTTAGAATGATGTTTGTGAACTTTTAAAATCAAATTAAAAGTAAATTTGTGAAAATTGAATATTTTAATATTTAATTGAGGACTAAAAATAGTCATTTTTCAAACAGTCTCGGATTTTGACGAAACCAGTTTCATCAGATCCGTAATGTGATATTATTGTATGGTTTCAAATTTCGTGTCAATCGGATGTACGGTTTGTCCGGGGCAAGCCAAAATGCATCAAAATCGGTTTAAATCGATTTGATTTAAATTTGATCGTTTATTTCTATAACTCTCACATACGATCGAATTAGCTCTTGAAACATGTTCCATTATGTTCGGAACGCGGGGTAAACCTTAGAGACGCCAGCCGGCATGCTCGATTTGGAGTTCGGAAAAATTTCGATGAATAGTAATTTGGAGAATTTTCTATAAAAGCACCTCACTTCTTTCAATTGCAAAGAGAAACCCTAACCCTAGTTCAGCCGCCACCCTCTCTTCAATGGCCGAAATCACACTCCTTCTCCCTCAATTTCCTTCCAATCCGTAAACATTTAGCAAAAGTTGTCAACTACAAAAGTGAAGAGGGTGTCGAGATCTACGTTCTTAGCGGTGGAGATTGGGAAATACGCTACAGATCGATGGAAATCGACGCTTGAACAGCCACCGTTCGTTCTCGTTTTGCGTGCGTAGGGGGGGTGCCGAGTTCACCAAGATTCTGGCCGTAGGTCGAGCTCACTATGGGCTAAAAGATGGTGGTCACCGATCAACTTCAAACGCATCGAGGAGGTTGCAGCTATTAAGGGTTTGTCGACGTGCTTTTGGGTTTCGTTCGCGGTTACTAACCTTGAGATGGAAGAAGGCACGCACACGGTCCAGATCTAGGTGGAGATATTGAAAGGCTCTGATTAATGTGGGTTTAAAAATAAATAAGAAATTGAAATTTATTTATATTTTAAATCGTATAAACTTTGTAACATCATAACTTATTCATACGAGGTCGAAAAATTTCGAAACCTTTTGCGTTGGAACCGTATTGACGAGCTCTTCGCAATGGAGCTAGTTTGGAGTCGTTTGGAGTCAGTGAAAATTTTGAGTAAAATTAAACGTCTGTTTAATTTTATCCGAAATAAAACGCTGCAACCGTTATTGAAAGCAAGGTGAGAACTTCTCACTCAATCGAATAATTGTTTCGATTTAAATTTTAAATAGTTAGATTTAAAATTGTTGATATTGCTTGATTGTGTGAATTGAATGATGGTCGCTATTTATTGTGTTAAATAGACCCTATGCGCCGTATATTAAGCGGAGGTTATTTATTAAAAACATATACCGCGATAATTCCACAGTGAAGTGGAATTGGTATTATATATGTATTTGGAGTTGATTTCCCGCATTATATAGCGGATGAGACCCTATTGCGCCGCATAATAGCGGATAATATTTATAAATCCCATATACCGCGATAATTTCACTGTGAACTGGAATTGGTATTGTGCTAACATCTGTGGATGCAGGGAAACAGGTTGGAGGGATCCAATTGGATTCCTCAAACATTTGAATTTATTTCAATGTTGTGTGTTGATTTATTTATAATCGCCATGTGATTATATTGTGATTGAAATTGTTGACGGCTATAATTTAGCCAAATATATTTTTGGTATCGATGGATACCAAAAATAAGTAAAATTGGATTTTTGAAAATATAAGTTGAAAATTGATCGAAAAATTTATTTTTGATAATTGGATAAATGTAAAAGGAGTTTAAAAGATAAAGTTTTATTTTTGATCTGTATTGAATTAAATTCAAATTTTGGAAAAAAGGCTTAATAAATGGATTTCGAAAATATTATCTATAAACTGAAGAATTTATCTAAATTTGGGATTTTTAACTAGATTTGAAGAGATAAAGGAATTTATTTTTAAAAGGAAATAATTTTGAAAATGTTGGAAATTGATTTGGTGTTTTAAATAAATTTGAAAATCAATTTGAAATTAATTGATTATTATTTACTATAACTAGTAAAATTGATTTATAGAAATTTATCTGATTTGAATTAATTAGATAATTTAATTAATCCTATCTATGAATGTTTGGATTATATTGGATGTTGAATTGTTTGACATCTTTGATGTGTGATGCTTTGTGATATATTCTGATTTGTGTGTGATTTGTGATCTATTTAACTGTGATATGTGAATGATAGATAAGCGTTATAGTTTATACCGCTTATCAATTATATTGTTATATTTGATTTGTGATGGTTGAATGTTGTTGCACTATTGTGTTAAACCGTGGACTACACAATACACACACAAATGTGGATTTCACATGGAAATCGGTTAAGTCACAGATTTTTATCAATTTTGGAAAATTGAATTTTTGAATCCAAAATAGTTTTGGAATTAGAATTGAAACCTTTTGAAATGAGTTTCAAAAATAAAAGTTATTTTAAATAACTTAATAGAATTGGAATTTAAATCATTTGATTTAAATTTTGAAATCAATATTTTGAAATTGAATTCGATAAATTGGGAATTATGGTCTAAAAGATTTTATAAGTATAAAAGACGTTTATATGGGTTTTTAATCATTTAAAAATATGGTTTTGGAAATTTAAATTTAAATTCAAGCTTTATACTTGAATGGCTTTAAACTGTGTAATTGTAAACAGTTTTTCCCATAACGAAAACTATCCATTTTCAAATATTAATAGCTTTTATAAAGTGAAAAGATTTCCAATTTGTATCGAAACATTTCAAGTTGAAATGAAATTGTAAATAGTTTGGAAAAACTATGAATTAACCTTTGTGAAGATGATTAAGTTTTATTTTGAAATCAAATAAGATTTTTAAAGGTGTATCTTTTATATTATAAAAGACTTGAATTGTGAATAGTTTTGAAAGCTATAAATTAAATCTTAATTAAAGATTTAATGGGTTAATCCAATTGAAATGGACATTGATTTGGAAATCGGTGAATGAATCTTTGTGAAACTGGGTAAACTTTGTGAAGTAAATCTTTTTGTTTAAAGATTTAAAATGGTAATTGTTTAAACCATTTAAAGGAAAGGATTTGGGTAATAAGTTGTGACTTAATTGAAATCCCACATCCATATGTTTTGAAATATTGTGCTCACTATTCGAGTTAGCTGGGAAAAGACCTTTGTGTCATATAACCCATTCCGAATTAGTGATACGACGATATGGATCGTATTGAAGACCGGTGGTGAAGACCGGGTATTTGTGAAAACGATAGGATGACCTATCGATTGTCTCTGCACCGTTAGCTACGGTATAGAGATTTCCTTTGTGATGGGAAGTTTTATCGGGATTGTGAATACCCGGATTGCAAGGGCTTCTTTGGAAGTGCCTTCGGTTCTGTTCGAACCCGTAACAGACTTGTATGGTTACATGTCTGACATTACATTTTGAGTTATAAAGCTAATTTCTTTCAAATACATTTCTGTTGGTGGCGGAGAATTTATTCTCTTAGCTTAACACCCTTCTCTGAGACGTACGAGCTCAGAGGTTATATAGTTGAAATTTATCAGTGATATACTTCCAATTTGGTAGTGTGGCATGCTGTGTGTTGCTGTGTGATGATCATTGATTGATCATTTGTGATCAAAGCGTGGCTTTGTGAAAAAGCATAGCTTTGTGGACGAGACTTCGTCAGACCTCACAACCCGGAAATGGTCGAAACAGGAAAGATGCGGCAAGGTTTCAGGGGTAGCGCCTGTAACGAACGCGATTTTTCGTCGCTCGAAAATCGACATTTATACATTCACTGTATCAACTGCCGAACAATCGAATGTCGGAAAACCGAATTGTTATGGAGAAAAAGAAGAGGTAGAAAAAGACAGAAGAAACAGAAACAATATCAGAATCTCACATATCGCAGCGGAATAACATATAATAGATAAATGAATAATCTTTAAATCAAAGAACTATATCATTTTATACATTACATCATCATCAGAGTGTACAACAACAAAATACAACACAATACATCAATGGACAGTTATATAAACGTGTCCTCATACAGAATACACAGCGGAATAAATAATATCATATACAAGTGATACGTCTCGCCATCCAGCTCGCCATCCAGCTCCACATCGTCTCCTGAATCCAGAATAACCTGATAACCTGACTCTAGACTGCCCGTGTGGAAAATGATGGGCACCCAGAGTTTAGGAAGGAAACAATAAATTCCAGGTCAGTCATGGTGACTGGTGTGAGAACTAAAACAGTTTATCTCAAAGAAAATAAAACATTTTCGCAATGCTTTTGGAAAATGAAACTACTATAAGACCTCCCGCCACACACACAATGCAATGGAGGAGATTTCTTCTTATGATAGTAAAAAATGCTTACTACGCAAAATCATTTGATATTATTATCATTAGTGCATAGTGTCAAAAATCATTTCGAAAATATAATATTAATCTTAGGTAGCATACAACCATTATTGTATGCCTACTATAGCTACTACGTTCAATAGCAGGTTACCGCCACATTCCATAGCAGGTAATACAAGTAAAACCGTACAGAGTTCGTATTGTTTCTTTAGATTTCCAACAAATGGTCAGGCAAAGGAACTTCCTTACACCGAAATAGAAACGCCTCTGGAAAGACGCCCCGAGAACCTAACCGAATCTCTGCAAACACAAGGCCGACGGTACCTCACGCTCTAACCAAGATGTAACTAGGTAACTAACACACGAGCTATGTCATCCCCCGGTCGTCACCGACCTTTATTCGAGGATCCTCAATCACAAAGCAACAACCAAAAAAGTATAATAAATGTGTGGCATCAACATAGGTAGAATATCTGGGCTCCATACCATGATATCGCCTTTTATCCAGAAGGAAATGACATACCCTAGGGGCGCTACCCCTACAAACCTTTGTCGCAACATTCTTGTTTCGACCATTACCGGGTTGTGAGGCTCGACGAAGTCTCATCCACAAAGCAATGCTTTTTCACAAAGCAACGCTTTTTCACAAAGCAACGCTTTGATTAACAATTGATCAATAGCACTTCGTATGCCACATTACCAAATTGGGAATGTATCACTAGTAACCATCAACTACATAACCTCTGAGCTCGTACGTCTCAGAGAAGGGTGTTAAGCTAAGAGAATAAATTCTCCGCCACCAACAGAAATGTATTTGATAGAAACCAGCTTTACATCTCAAAGTGTAACATCAGACACACATCCATACAAGTCCGTTCCGGGATCGAACGGAACCGAAGGCACTTCCAAAGAAGCCCTTGCAATCCGGATATTCACTAATCACGTCCGGACTTCCCATCACAAAAAGAGTGATATAAATCTGTATAACGGAGCAACTCGGTACAGAGACATTCGACAGGTTGTCCTTTCATTTTCGAAAATATCCGGTCTTCACCACCGGTCTTCAATACGATCCATATCGTCGTATTACTAATTCGGAATGGGTTATATGACACAAAGGTCTTTTCCCGGCCAACCCGAATAGTGCGTGTTTGTTTTAAAATAAAACAAATCAAGTGCCATTTCAAAGGCAAATATTGATAGTTGGTTATTTAACTATCCACAACATTCACAACAATCAATCAATTTAAATAATTTTTCCCAAATTATTAAATTTCAAAATATCTTTGCAAGATATATAATTTCCACACTTTCACATTTGAAAACCAATTTCAAATCATATTTTCACACTTCACATTTGAAAAACCAATTTCAAATCACAAAATGGTTCATTTAAACCGATTAAATAAATCCTTATCGATTTATTTCAAATTTACATTCCAAATCTGTAAATTTATTTCCATACTTAAAAATAAATCAATGTTTATTTTTAAAACAAATTCCCCTTTCCTTAATAAATTCCGTTGTGAATTTAAATTTCCAAATATCCATTTTTAACTCCAAATCAACTTTTAAATTGATTTCCAAATTTGTTTCAAAACCCAAATTGAATTTCCAAAAATTTATTTCAAACATCGAATCAATTACAAATTGATTTCAAAATTTACTTCACACCAAATCCGTTACAAATTGATTTCAAAAAAAATTCATTTTAACATAAATCAATTTGCTCATTCATTCATCAAATAAATTTTCATATCGATTTCCCAAAGATTTATTTTTCAAATACCAAATCAATTATAAATTTGATTTCGAGAAATTAATCACCTTTTAAAATAAATTCATTTATCTCTTCCAAACCATTTAAAATTCCGTTTTAAATAAATTTTCCAACTTTCAATTAATACTATTCAAAAATCTATTTATAAAAATCCTTTACCATATTTTAGAATAATTCGATAAGATTTCAAAAATCAACTTTATACTTTAAAATCCTTTCTTTTAAATTTACCCAATTCTTTCAAAAGAATTTACTTAAAATTTCAATTTTAATTTTGAAAATCAAATTTCATTCATTTTTGGTATCCAACGATACCAAAAATACATTCGGCTAGATTATAGCCTTCAACAAATTCAATCACAGATATAATCATTCACCGATTATAAATAATAATCACACGTCGATTATAAATAAATCAACACACAACATTGAAATAAATTCAAATGTTTGAGGAATACAGTTGGATCCCTCCAACCTGTTTCCCTGCATCCACAGATGTTAGCACAATACCAATTTCACTTCACCATGAAATTATCGAGGTATATGGGATTTATAAATATTATCTGCTATTATGCGGCGCAATAGGGTCTCATCCGCTATACAATGCGCGAAATCAACAACTCCAATATATACATATTCCAATATATATATATATTGCTATATACATATATATAATACCAATTCCACTTCAATGTGAAATTATCGCGGTATATGTTTTTAATAAATAACCTCCGCTTAATATACGGCGTATAGGGTCTATTTAACATAATAAATTGCAATCATCATCCAATCATCACAATCAATCACTATCAACAATTTTAAATCTAACTATTTAAAATTTAAATCGTAACAAAATATTCGATTGAGTGAGAAGTTCTCACCTTTGCTTTTAAAACGGTTGCAGTGTTTTATTTCGGATAAAATTAAACAGACGTTTAATTTTACCCAAAATTTTCACTGACTCCAAACGACTCCAAACCAGCTCCATTGCATAGTGCTCATCAATACGAAGCCAACGCAATTCATTTCGTCTAAAATGGACCTCGCATCAACAAGTTATGATAGTTTAAAGATTATACAATTTTAATAAAATTTATATTTACAATTTATTTTCATTTCTAACCCTAGATTTAATCTCGGCCTTTGATTCCCATATGATGAAATCTGGCCGCACCTACATCATCTTCCTCCCCGTGTTCACTCCCAGATGAAACGAACCCAAAGCCGCCCATACTCCTTCAATTTTCGCAACCACTACAAGCTGCTCAAAGGCGATCAGACTACAACACTTCGAAGCTCAACTCGAATGCTACCCATGCCTGCAACCACCCAAAGCTCGGCCACCTCCTTGGCACGCGAGACGAGAGCGAACGGCATTGCCTTGAACGAAAATTGCCGATGATTGCCTCAACTATAAATGATCATATCCGTATGGATTGCAAGATCTCATTACACTCTATCGTTTTGTAGTTGAAGATTTTAGCTATAAGTGGATGGATTTGAAATGATTGAGAGGAGAAGTTTGAAACGATTTCGACCATCAATAGTAAAGTGGCGGCTGAATGTTTAAAATTAGGGTTAGGGTTTTTATTTTTGCAAATGTGAATGTGGAGGGCCTTTTATAGAAAAACAACGAAAACACTATTCATCTCTAAATTTTCGAACTCCAAATCTCGCACGGTGACTGGCGTTTCTAGGGTTTACCCCGCGTTCCGGACACAATGGAATAGGTTTCAGGAGCTAATTCGGTCATATGTGCGAGTTACGGAATTAAATGATCAAATTTAAATTAAACCGATTCAAACCGATTTCGATGCGTTTTGGCTTGCCCCGGACAAACGGTAACTCCGATTGACACGAAATTTGACACCATACAATAATATCACATTACGGATCCGATGAAACTAGTTTCGTTGAAATCCGAGACTGTTTGAAAAATGACTATTTTTAACTCGCCAATTAATATTAAAACAATTTCAATGCGTTTCGAGCTGTCACGGTCAAATGACAACTCCGATTGCTACGAAAATTTAAATCCGATAATAAAAACTATTACGGATCCAATGGATCTAGTTTCGTCCAATTCTGAGACTGTTCGAAAAATGGCTAATTTCACTAGTCGATTAAATATTAAAATATTCAATTTTCACAATTTAACTTTTAATTCAATTTTAAAAGTTCTATAACATTACTATAACCCCAATATGATTTAATATAACTTTATAAATCATTTTTAATCGCATTAAATCCAGATTTCAATTATTTTTGGAATTTCAACTATTAAATTATCGATTTAATTATTCAATTAAATCCAGATATTCGAAAAATAAATTATTCGACTTATTAATTCCACTTGTTTACATTTAAAATCAATTAAATATTCGAATTTCAAATGTCAGAAATTCTGGGTCGTTACAGCGCCCCTAGGGTATGACCATTCCTTTTGGAAAAGGGTAGTATCATGGTATGGAGCCCAGATACTTACTCATGTGGACACACTTTATTTATTATGTGTGATGTTGGTTACCGAGCGCTCGGATAAAGGTCCCAAAGGATCGGGGGTGGCATATCTCAGGTTTACTGCCCGGGAAGGGAGTAACCGGCCTTGTGTTGGCAGAGAGCAGGTTGTCTCTCGGAGCATCCCGCCAGAGGCGTTCCTACGTGGCATAGGAAGTTCCTTAGCCTGACCATTTGCTGGCAAACCCATTTTCCAATACGAACCTTGTACGGTTTTAGTTGTAGAACCTGCCATTTACTTATGGTGGCGCCCCACTGTTTAGATGGTAGCTATAGTAGGCATAGTGTGAAATGCCTATGCTGGCTAAGATTAATATAATACTTTCGAAATGTTTTTCTGCACTATGCACTAATAATAATAATCCAATGATTTTGTGTAGTAAGCATGTTTGACTATCATAAGAAGAAATCTCCTCCAATTCTGCGTTTGCATTGTGTGTGTGGTAGGAGGTCTTATGGTAGTTTCATTTTCCAAAAGCATTGCGGATATTTTCTACTTGCTTTGTTGTTGTTGTGCTTTAAAGATAAAACTGTTTTAAGTCCTCACACCAGTCACCATGACTGACCTCGAGTTTATTGTTTCCTTCCTAAACTCTGGGTGCCCACCAATTTCCACACGGGCAGTCTAGAGTGAGGTTATCAGGTCATTCTGGATTCAGGAGATGCTGTGGAGCTCAGTGGCGAGCTGGATGACGAGGCGTAGTATTTGTATCTGATATTATTATTCTGCTGTGTATTCTGTATGAGGACAAGTTTATATAACTGTCCAGTATGGTGTTGTATATTGTTGTTGTAAAGTCTGATGATGTAATGTATAAAATGATATAGTTCTTTGATTTAAAGATTATTCATTTATCTATTATATGTTGTTCCACTGCGAATGTGAGATTCTGATATTGTTTCTATTTCTGTTGTTTCTTCTTTCTTTTCTTCTGCCTTCTTCTACCTCTTTTTTCTCCATAACAATTTGGTTTTCCGGCATTCGATTGCTCGGCAGTTGATACAGTGGACGTATTAATGTCGATTTTCGAGCGACGAAAAATCGAGTTTGTTACAACGTCAAAGACACTAAAAGTGAGGTAATGCTGCTTCCATAGCAATTGAACCACTGCCAGCCTGACGCCCCCAAAGTCAAGCACGTCGAGACCTGGAAGGCGAAGTGACCACACCGCACCTCTATAAATATGACCCTATGGGCGCCATTTTGGGAACCGAGTTTTCATTTCCCTTTCTTTCTTCTCAAATCAAAGCCTTGTAACCCTAAACTAAATTGGGGATAAATCTATTTGACTATAATCATATTCAAATTGAATGAACATGGACTTGACATTACATATTGACTTCGATTATAACCATATTGAACATTATTGATTTAGACTTTCATAATACGAACTAGTCATGACCAATTCGACATGTATCTAGTCGAAGTGCCTTGGACTATGATGAACTCCTATATGCATATTTATATGGACTATGGACTATGGACCTTGAACAAAAGAGCAGAATGCATAACTCATCGTTATAAATAACGCACTTCAATATGACTCCATGACTTACCATCTTTGTCTATTGGGAATATGACATATCATTAGCCATATGGAAAACATTGTTCAATAACTAATGTAGGTCCACACGCATGACAATCCCAATGGCCCAAGAGGACTTCGAACATAACAACCCAAGGAAATATAATGAATTTCATATGCCCTTCCTCAAGGGCCAATTGTCATCTATCAATTAACGATTCTATCTCGAGATTAATCCTAATTGATGACCTTGAATCGTTATCGAAAGCCTTGATCATGTCATCGCACATATCAAGGCTAAGTCGACGTGATCCACCCATGCTTAATTACGTCTTTGCATGTACTTAAATCAAGAACTAACTTATCACAAGAAGCATCTAAAGTGTTATATCATTTTTTGGTCTAATATTATATAAATCCCTTATTGTATATATAAAAAAGAAGAGATCTGAAGGAGATTATTATGGATGTTGCAAATCCAAAGAGAAGCAGAGCTAAGGACCAAATGTGAGTGGAAATCTTAGTTTTTCTATTTTTGTAGTTGAATAGTATAGTTGGATTTGATATATGCCTAGGGGAGTTTTGGATTACGAGAACATCATATTGAAAATACCAAAAATTCCCCCAAAGCGAAATGTCAATTCTTAAGATTGGAATTTTAATTCTTGTGTGTTAAAATAATGGGGTTTCATGGACTTTTGCAATTTATGTATTCTACCTTCTATTCCACTTCTTATTCATTTTCTCTAGATCTAATTAAGGGATTTAATTAAGAAATGATGTGTAAAGCATGAATCTCTATTCGTAGTTTACACTGCCAATTTCTGTAAAATTTAATAGAATTTCCCTTGTCTAAATTCATATAAAAGAAGTTGAATAGGGCGTAGAATTGATTAAATTGTAAGTTTCCATTTTTGGTTTATACCATTGTTTTTAATATGAGATAAGTTAAGGACCAACTATGAGCGGAAACCTTAGTTTTCTATTTTTGTAGTTGAATAGTATAGTTGGATTTGATATATGCCTTAGGGAGTTTTGGAATATGAAAACATCATATTAAAAATCCCTAAAATTCCCTCAAAGCGAAATGTCAACTCATAGGTTTGGAACCTTAATTTTTCTGTGTTAAAATAATGGAGTTTTGTGGATTTTTTTACAGTTTATGTATTCTACCTTCTGTTCCACTTCATATTCTTTTCCTCCAGATCTGATTAAGGGATTTAATTGAGAAATGTTGTGTAAAGTACAAATCTTCATTCGTAGTTTACATGCCTATTTCTATAAAATTTAGTAGAATTTCCCTTGTCTAAATTCATAGAAAAGAAGTTGAATAAAGCATAGTAATTAAATTTTAAGTTTCCATTTTTGGTTTATTCCATTTTTTGAATATGAGATAAGTTGGATTCAGATTCTATATACAAGTATATTTATTGCAATTTTGGATATGAGTATTGAATCCTTGTTATGGATATTAGAATCCCTCCTTATAAATATTGGAATTTGGAAATTATCGGTAAAACGAAAGAAAAAGAAAAGACTTGTATTATTATGGTTAAAATTGAATTTACATTTAACGTTAATTAGGACATAATCTCTGCATGCATAGATTAATAAGTGCATATTTATTTATATATTAATTAGTGTAATAAATGTATAATTATAATGTATAACCCCGTAGTTAATTAGGTAATAATTATCATTAAATCCCCCTTAGGAAAGTAAATGGTTCTTAAGGAAGAATAAGAAGGAATTCTTATATAGCCTAATTAATATACATGGTAAGATGTGTGATAATATATAAGAGTATTGTGAATATGACTAAGTCATAGGGATATCCTATGATAAGTATTTATGATGACGCGAGGTTAGTCCTAAATTCAGTAGGGCAAACCTGCTCAGCTAATATAGCTACCAATTCATACGAATAGTCTTACTAGTGAGACGTCATTATGAGTATAGGTCTTAATATGAAGACCTGCTCTAGGGGTTTAGGTATAAAGTGGTTGTTTGAGGGCTTGCCTCTTTTCCCAAAGCAGAGTATTACATGGTTGGGATTGGGCTTAGGCACGGTTATGGATATCTTAGAAAGATCTACTTCAATAGGAAGTATTAAGTGTCTGAAGAGATTCAGCTAGATAGATACCTATGTTGAGTCCGCCTTGGGAATAGGTATTAAATGATGGGGGCCTACCTAAATTGAGGTCTTAAATGGTCGGAGTCTGCATAGTTTCCAAATAAAAGGTATTAAGTGGCTTGGTACTATCTCTCGCATTGTTAGACATTTATGACGTTGGTTATGGGTTATGGGAATTAGGAAACCTGCTTTGGGAATGAAAGGTATTAAGTGGTTTTTCGAGGACCCTCCTCCTTTCCTTATATGAAGTATTAAATGATTTTATATATGTAAGACATATTCTTATTTAAATTATACTGCCTAAGTACTGAAATAGTAAGGCTCGAGATTTATATTCACTAGACCTGGCTGCATGTTTATGCTTGCGTGATAGGGGGTTCTTGCACTGTGAACTGTGGCGAAGTTTTGTCTCTTACCCCTACACGTCTCAAAGCGGGTTAGTGGCGTTATGGCCTAGGCAGTCAAGATGCTAGCTGTAAAACTAGGGTGTGTGGGATTACCATTTGTAGCCACCGCCATTGTGACGACCCATCTTTTTAAATAATTCAAGTCGACAATAATCATAGTTAATCTCAAACAGTTCAAAAAGACGGATTATCAAGGGTTTTATTCTAAAGGAAAAGATACAGAAGAACAAAATACCGAATCTCACAGAGGATTGACAAAATATAATAAATACATAAACAGTTCATGAAGCTGTTTTACGATATACATTTAATTCACATTTTACAATACATCAGAGTTATACGTTTTAATAACCAAAATGAATAGTGCAGCAGAATAATACTAGTAAATACGGTCTTCAACTCCATCCTCGTCTTCGAGAAACCAATGTCTTCGAAACACTAAAATACTCAGGCTGACCCGAGCGTAATGAGAAGACAAAACACTCGAGTCAGGACTAAAAAATTCTCGTGTAAGTCAAATCAAAATCAGGTGAAGCATATTTGTAGTAACTTCATTTGTTTCAAATTCCATAAAGGTTTTACCATTTTAAATCTCCATTTCAAGGATTTCAATAAGTAAATCAACTTCAAATCGATTCAACGATTTGGTCCTCTGGTTTAAATTTCAATTTAAATAATTCTAAATTTAATCAGTCTTACTTAAATTCTCAATTCAGTTCAAATCATAATTAAAATAATTTAAGTAAATATTTAACTTAAACTAATTCAATTCGATTTTCAATTTATCAATTTAATTAAATATTCAATCTAAAACCTTTCAATTTTATTTTCATTTTAAAATTTTTATTAGATATTTAATTTAACCAGTTTTAATTAAATAATTTAATTAAATTCAATTTAGAAAATTTAATTCAATCTTCAATTAAATCAATTCAACTCAATTTCTAATTAATCAATTTAACAAAATCAATTAAATTTTCAGTTAAAAATTTAATTAAATATTCAATTTAACAAATTTAATTTAAATAATTTAAACAAATTTATTTGAATCATTTAATTTAAAACTTTTCAAAACCTACATTTCAAATTAAATTTTTACTTCAACTTCAATTTTAAAATTTATAAATTCAAATTAAAATTTCCAAACCATTTCATTTAATCAAATTCAAATTTACAATTTTAAAAGATCAATTTCATTCGACTAATTCAGTGTTTATTATTAATTGTCTACCATAGGCCAAGTGATTTAAAATTTCAATTTCTTAGGTATATACCATTTCGACCCATATCTCGGTTCGGGCATTCGGTATTAAAATAATCCAAATGAAAATAATATACAGGGTGATGGTTTTATTTCACAATCGGTGAATCAACATAGTGATAATCCTAAGATTCATAGTTTAAGGGTTTTTCAAATGAAATTGGGATCCCAATCAATTTAATTAACATATGTCACAATAATCACATATCACGACGTCAATTAGCCGTGATTACCAATTCCAGTGTCAACCATATTTCCAGAACGAATTATTTATAAAATTCCAGGTTTACCTGCATTGTAAAGTTTCAGCCGTGAGTATTAAAACACTCACCTTTCGTGGTTTTGAAAAGCAATAATGATCGAATATAACGACAACACGGATACAAACGCGGACGAACTTGGTTAAATGGACACGTGCACATGACACAATGGAATAGCACGAAACTGCCGCACCAAGATGGTGGCAGATCTGGACTTCAGTGGAGGAGCTGCGGTGATTGGAGACGGCGAGAGTAGGGCCGCTGACGATGCAAACTATGGCGATAAGCTGACTGGAAGAGAGACTGCTGCACTTGGATGGCTCAACTGGTGGAGGTTGTCAAGGAGCGGCTGCAAATGGATGAAGGGTGGTGGAGCTTATGTGGGTGGCTATTTTGGTAGAGGGAATAAGGAGAAGCATTCAGGCGAGTAGGAGCAGGCGGTCTCAGGTGTATGGCAGCAGCTGGCGTCGTGGAGGAGTGCTATGACTTGTCGGGAAATGAGGTGGAGTTTGCGTGATGTGGAGGAGTAGGCGATCAGTTTTCCGGTGGAGGAGCTGGCGGCAGGCTTAGGTGAAGCGACGGATGCAGTAGCGTGGGTAGGAGGACTGAGGACTAGGAGGTGTAGGACTGAAGGTAGGTGATGGCGGTAGTACTGTGGTAATGGGTGCAAGGCAGTCTCGGATCTGGGTTGCTCTCAGGGAAGGCAGGCGGAGGGATGATCGGCTGGAGCTTGGGAAGATGGCAGGAGCAGCGACCGTAGCCATGGTGGATGTCGGCGAACAAGGAAGTTCGAGTAGAGGCTAATGAATGGCGTGGTCGAGCGGAGGAGAGGCTGGTGGTGAGTTGGAGAATGCGAATGGAAGAGGATTTCAAATTTTTTTTCGTTTGCAAATTGTGGAATGTGTGTTGAGATTAGATGATGAACGAGGAGAGAGGAAGACAACGATACATAGAAAATGAATGCACAGTTTTTTATTTTTATATTTATTATTAAAATTTATTGCCTCTAAAATTTCACACGAGGGGAGTCGGCCTAGTAGAGATATTTGCGTGATGGCAGGGATATTTGTGTGTGTATGGGTGACGTGCAACTCGAGTTCCCCCAAACATTATACTTCAACCACTTAACGTTTAGCATCGAATGTCAAAATACAGAAGCAAATATACCACGACGATCAGCGTGATGAGACGAATCAAATGGTATAATAAAATCCGTGTTATGACAATCGTGTCAAAAATCCACTGCTATCGCCAAGTACCCCGATTAGAACGTATGTCAAATGACAAATCGCAACAAATGGAGCTAGAAAAATCGGATTGGATGAAATAAACTTTGATGTTTCAATCGCAAAATTTTCTAGATCAATTCTATGTAAAAATATTTACATGTTGAAAAATAATATTTCCCACTAAAATATTAACTGATTTTTGAATTAAAACTCAAACCCGATAAATTTACATATTTCGCAACAAATAAAATTTCTTTCACTATAATTCGTTAGACGCATTTTAAAATTTAAAATTTTCTGTAATTAAATTTCACTATTTATTTTATTCTTAAATTATTATTTAATCTACTAAATCTAAATTTGTTAAAACTCCATCACACAAACTTATCCGAATAAATATTAAATAACAACATAAGCCTCTTTTAATAAACATTCATTCATTCATTTTAACTTTTACTATCTCGACATCTGTTATAAATTTATTACAACCCAAAATCATTCATTTAAATTTTAATATAAGTTACACCTTTTATTTTATTACAATTTGTTGTCATTTTAGAATTTCGATTAAATATTATAACTCATGTTCTTCTGTTATTTACATACATCAATCTCTTATTTAAAATAAACATTACTATTTCCATTTCTATTATTAATTATTTACAACTAATATCATTCAATTTATCTTTCCAATATAAGTTGGGATTTTCGTTGTGATTTAAGAATTCTAATACAAGTTTTCCTTAAATAAATCACAAACTTTTATTTCTAACCATCTTAATTCAACAATTATTTTAAATTTAATATTTTAAAAGGGCCAAAATTTTGGGTCGTTACAACCATTATAGGCTAAATGCTAGTAGTTGTTATCTATCATTTCAAGTTATTTTATATTGTACTAATAAAATAAATTTTTGAACAAAATGTTCTAACGTATGTTGTATGTATTATGACATTTGAAATGATTTGAAATAAAGTGGTACTATTATTGTTATTATATGTTATTCCTTCCTTTGTGAGTTCTGAAAGAATAGATAGATAGCTCTCTATATTATTTTTGTTTATACCAACCAACAGCCAGCTTTAGAATGGGCCTAAGTTTCGATGGGCTTCTGTGGGTCGGAAGGTCTATTCCAGAGAGGGTGGTTAAATTTGGTATCAGAGCTTAGATTACCCGATCAACGGCGAAAAGTATACGTATGAGTGGTATATTTGTTATTTTTGTAAATATTTTTCAAAAACCTTACTATATATATATATATACTTATTTTGAATTTATGCTTGACACTATAGATTCCGATTATAGAAAAAGTTGCTGCCGTATTCCAAAAGGGTGGGTGAAGCAATTGAGTTGGAAAAATAAATAGAGTTGAATTTATACTTCTTTATTGGTCCTAGACTTCCTTACCATTGTGGAACCTATAAGCATATTAAAATTGGGATAGGAATCATAGAAGATGGTTGTAACTCCAAAAATTTAATGGGTAATGAATAAGCAATAGCGAGAAGTTATAAGAAATTGAATAGATTAATGAGACCATTAAGGTAATTATAGGAAGATAAGGAAGAAGGTAAATAGTTTAAGTTGAATAGGAAAATAAATGTATTTATGAAATGTCTGTTAAGATAATAACCATTTAATATGGACAAAGTGACATTTATGAGAGTAGTAAATATTAATCTAAGTTAATAGTTTGATGTTATAAGGTATAATATTCGTAAACATACAGAAGTAAGGAATATAATAGTGAAACAAGCTTCTGTAAGAAGGTGTACATTAATCACCACGAGAAGATAACTAGATTAGACATTGAATAGGGAGTCCAAAGGGAAGAATTGTAACGATCCTGGATTTTAAATATGTTTGAATTGATAATTAATTTAAATTTTGAATAAAAATTGTGAAATAATTGGTAATTAATATCAAATTTTAGTTAAACTATGAATTAATTGAGAATTAATTTGGATATTTGGGATAAATATGTATATAAAATAGATCGAGAATAGAATTTAAAATTGGGATTTGAATTTAAATATCTTACAAAATAAACTTGTATTTGGAATTTGGATATGATTAAATTAGACGTGCCTTTATTTGTACAAATGAATATTTATGAATATTTTGAAAGTTATATTTTGTAATTGAAATAAAATAATTTTCAAAGGATGTTTAAAGTTAAATTCTATATTTTATAACATATCATATGTGTGTTTATTTTATTAAAGTATAATTAAGTTTTGAAAAAAAAATATAAAGTAAACAAATTATCTAAATTTAAACAACATGTTAAAAAAGGATTCATTTATATTACAAAATAACAAGATTAAAGAAAATAAATTATAGTCAAGTATGTAAACAAATCAAATTGGATGTGAATGATAGTATGAAACAAGTAAATATATATATATATATATATATATATATATATATTAGCTTGCAAAAGAAGAAAGAAGTATATTCAAGTATGAACAAACAAAATTGGATAAGTATGAACACTTGGGAAAGAAGAAAATATCAGCCTAGTCAACAATAAAAAAATATATAGAATGTGTAAACTTGAAAAGGGACCAAAGCATTAAATGCCATCATCTCTAGCACAAGAAAAAAAATCATATCAGCCTCCATACGAAAAAATCTCTGACCAAACTAAAAAAATCTTGTACCTGCATATACAATAGCCGGTACACATAATTTTTGATATATATCAATCTTCCTTATTCCATTCGTTCAACATAACTGAGCATACCAGAGAATTAAGTAGACACTACTATCCTACAAAACTTAAATAAATAATCCAACTAAAGTAAATAGGAAGATTAACAAGGAGATTTTCCAGGAAATCAAGTTAGCAGTTTTGCTTTTCAACACAAAAGTTGTTCTCTGTTTCAAATATATTTCAGGTGAGTAAACCTTTGTTAAATCCAGATTCTTAACTGCTGTTTGTAATCATGTCAGAGGTGATGTTGAGAACCATTTGCATGTGAACAAGTCTGTGTGTATATGTATATGAATTTGCCTGTGCATGTCTAAGAACAGACATATGTTTTCTGTTCTAAATATAACAGGTTTCAAACCTGTAGAAAAATCAAAATGCTCCCTCTTTGATCCTTATTAAGCTATAGGATCTAAACAAAAGTTGTTAGTTTTAACATGATTCGAATCTTAAAAATAGATTTAAGTAAATCCAAATCAAAGCTTCACTGGAAAATTGGGCAATACAGTCAAAATTCAAATCATGTTAAAATTCAAACATCATAGATTCTAGTTGCAGGTATATCATCTGAAATGTTATCAAGAATAATGATTTTTGAAAGTAAAATCAAGATTTTTAATGAGGATTTGACTGAGGAATTCTATGTTGATCAGAAAATGGATTTTAAGGCTTCTCTGGTGATCGTGGCACTCGGGGTGGTCGGAGTTTTGCCTGGAGGTGGAGGAAGACTTGGGGATCGCGGTAAAAATGTCAGATGAATTTATAACCGTTCGTGGCATCGTGACAGCGGCGATGTAGGGTTTAAGTTCTAGTTTGGGTCAGGGTCGGAATTTTTGTTAATGTGTCATCGATAGTCGACCGGAGTCGATCGCATCAGGGCCAATCGAAGCGAGGGGAGTAGGCGATGCTCTGACCAGAACCTCGTGACCTCTAATGGTCGGAGGTGGGAGTATGAGGCGGTTGTTGGTGGCTCGGTTTTGTTTCAATTTTGGTCGAGAAGACTCGATTCCATTTTGAGTTAAATTCGAGTTCCTGGGTGGTCAGACGGCGTGGGGTGGTCGAAGAGGACTTTTCGGCGGTGGTCTTGGAGGCCGGAGCTCTGGCGATTGATGGTGCATGTGCACATGCCACTGGGTTGTGTCAGTGGATAGGATTTGGGAAGAGAGGTTGTGTCTCAAAGTCGATCTCGAGGGATACGGGTGCTGGCTCGAGTCTTGGACCGGGTATTTTCAAATGCATACTAGGTTTTAAAACTTAAACAAAAATCAAAGTTTTACAAAGAAAATATGGGTTGGGTTCGGAAGAGACTCGAAGTAAACAGGCACGTAGCTCGGGTAAATGTTTTGTACAGGGTTTTAAAGTCTGTTCTGTTTTGAAATTTTAAAACTAAATCTTAAATTATAAAACAAAGTTTTAACTAAGTTTTAAATCAAAGTTAAAATATAAATTCAAGTGCAATTTTGAAACTTAGTTTGGAAATAAGTTTTTAAATTCAAATTATTTTAAAAACTTAAAGTTGTTTAAGCATGTAAGTGGATTTAAAAAGAACTTGAAAAGGAAAGAAAGGATTTAAACAAGAAATTAAATTTGAAACCTGAGTTTAAATCTAACTCTGAATTCCAGATTTGAAATAAATTAAAGTTTATAAATTTAAATGTTTAAATAAGTTTAAAGGCTAAAGTATTCTTTTAACATGTAAATTTAAAGGTTTTAAACTTTATTAATTTATAAATAGGTATTCATTTTAAATCTTGAAATTTAAATGAATTTAAAGGTGAATTGAATATAAATTTTTCAACCTATTTATAAATGATAACAAAATCATTAATAAGAATGAGATTTGTTTTAAGTTAACGAAGATACAATGTTAAATTGTAATTCATTAATTATTAAGTTAATTAAAATGGATAATTTACTTAATGATTTGGATTAATTAAATAATTAATTAAAGGTTTAAATTAATTAATTAAGGTTTAAAGATTAATTAATTAAGGAATAATTAATTTGTAAATTAAGGATTATTAATTAAATATTAATTAATGATTAAAGTTGATTAATTAAGTGATTAAGCAATAATTGATTTAAGGATAATGTGATAAATTAATTAAGGTAATTAATTTGAGAATAATTAATTTATTAAAGGTCAATTAATTTATGAAAGTGATTAAGAAATAATTATTAATTAAGGAGTAATTTATTAGTTATTGTAATTAATTGAGAATAATTAATTAAAGTGTTTGATAAATTAATTTATATCAAATGATTTGTAATTAATAAATAAGGATTGGATAATTAATTCATAAGTAATTAATTTAATTGGAAATAAATTGAATTAATTAGGATTAAACAATTAATTAATCCTTCTTATAAATGATTAGTGAATGCTTGACCTTACTTATGATTGTATTGTATGAGATGCCTTGAATTGATTGTCCTATCTGATATGTGATATTTTGTTCTGTGGATTGAGCTGTGTATAATTTATTCATTTATTTGTGATGCATTTGTATATTATCTGTGAATTTGTGAATGAACGATAAGCGTTATAGTTTATACCGCTTATCAACTATATTTCTATGTTTTGAACCTGTGATGATTGAATGGTGTTGCACTATTGTGTTAAACCCCTGGACCACACTCTTGCACACACAAATATGGATTTCACGTGGAAATCAGTTAAGTCACAGATGATTTAAATTTAATATTTTTGGAATTGAAATTTTAATTTCAATTGATTTTTGAAATGGATTTGGGTTAAATGTTAAAGCTTTTGAAAAGGAGTTTTTAAGATAAAAGTTATTTCGAATAACTTGGTAAAGTTTTTCAATTTAAATAATTTAATTTGGAATTGAATTCCATGATTGGAAATTATGGTTAAGATGTTATAAATGTGTTTATATGAATTTAAACCATTTTAAAAGTATGGTTTTGAGAATTTGAATTTAACCCAAGGACTTTAACTCGTATAAATGAATCAGATTTTCCGAAATGAAAACTATTTGTTTTCAAATAATAGAAGCTTTCATATAAGGAATGAATTTTCAATTTGTGTCAAAATAATTTCAAATTGAAATGAAAATGGTTTTTCGAGTTATGAATAAATCTTTGTGAAAGATTGTTGAACTTTGTTTTGAAAGTGGAAAGGTGTACCTTTTGTATAAAAGATCGAAATGGAATTGTTTTGAAAGCTATCAGTTAAATCTTTGATTTAAAGATTTAACGAGTTAATCCAATTGAAATGGAAATCGATTTGAAAATCTATGAATAGTCTTTGTGAAACTGGGTGAACTTTGTGAGTTGAATCTTTTTGTGTAAAAGATTAAAATGGTAATTTGTTTAAGCCATTTGAAAGAGAAGTTTTGGGTAATAAGTTGTGACTTAACTGAAATCCTAATATCCATATGTTTTAAAATATTGCGCTCACTATTCGGTTTAGCCGGGAGAGGACTTTGTGTCATATAACCCATTCCGAATAGTGATACGATGTAAATGGATAGCATTCGAAGACCGGTGTTGAAGACCGGGTGTTTGCGAGAACGATAGGATAACCTATCGATTATCTCTACACTGAGTAGCTACGGTGTAGAGATTTCCTAAGTGATGGGAAGTCCGATCGGGATTGTGAATACCCGGATTGCAAGGGCTTCTTTGGAAGTACCTTCGGTTCTGTTCGAACCCGGAACAGACTTGTATGGACGTATGTCTGACATTACACTTTGAGATATAAAGCTGATTTCTTTCAAATGCATTTCTGTTTGGTGGCGGAGAATTTATTCTCTTAGCTTAACACCCTTCTCTGAGACGTACGAGCTCAGAGGTTATGTAATTGAAGGTTATCAGTGATATAATCCCAATTTGGTAGTGTGGCATGCTAAGTGTTGCTGTGTGTTGCTGATCATTTGTTGATCAAAGCATGGCTTTGTGAAGAAGCGTAGCTTTGTGGACGAGAACTCATCGGACCTCACACCCCGGAAATGGTCGAAACAGGAAAGATGCGGCAAGGTTTCAGGGGTAGCTCCCCTAGGGTATGTCCATTCCTTCTGGAAAAAGGTGGTATCATGGTATGGAGCCCAGATATTTTATCTGTGTGGTTGCTCCAATCTTATTTACTGTGCGATTGTTGCTTTGTGATCGAGGCGCCTCGGATAAAGGTCGCAAACGACCGGGGGTGGCATATCTCAGGTTTACTACCCGGGAAGGGGGTAACCGGCCTTGTGTTGGCAGAGGGCCAGGTAGGTTCTCGGGGCGTCCCTCCAGAGGTGTTCCCATGTGGCATAGGAAGTTCCTTAGCCTGACCATTTGTTGGAAAATCCAAAGAAACAATACGAACCTTGTACGACTTTAGTTGTAGAACCTGCCATTTAAAATGGTAGCTATAGTAGGCATAGTATAATGGTACCTATGCTGGCTAAGATTAATATTATATTTTCGAAATGTTTCCTACACTATGCACTAGTAATAATATCAAAAAAGATTTTTCTCGTATCAAGCATATTTTACTATCATAAGGAGAAATCTCCTCCAATTTTGTGTTTGCATTGTGTGTGTGGCAGGAGGCCTTATGGTAGTTTCATTTTCCAAAAAGCATTGCGGATTTCAATGTTTAAAATTCTTTTGTTTGTTTTAAAGATAAACTATTTTTGTTACTCATACCAGTCCCATGACTGACCTGGAGTTTATTGTTCCCTTCCTAAACTCTGGATGCCCACAATTTTCCACACGGGCAGTCTAGAGTTGGGTTTTTCTGATAGTCAGGTTTAGTAGATTAGTTGGAGTTGGTTCAGTTTTTGGAGTTGACCACCGCCGTTGCTTATCTTTGTGAAACGTGATGGTGGTTTGAGCTTGATGTTGAAGTTGTTGGATTCATTCTCTTTTTTCAGATCATTTGGAGTTATCAGTTCTGTTGTTTCCGCTGTAACATTATTATTTGTCTCTAATATTGTTGTATCATATTGAGATCATTGTTGTATATCATATTCTGAATATTGTATTCGTTGGAGTTGTATATGATATCATTCTTTTCTTTCTTCCACTGTGTTGTTATACTTACTGTGTTATAAGCTCCGACGAGCCAGATTCGGCGTTTGAATCTGCGGCATTTGAGTACAAGTGAAGTACGGTGCCGATTTTCGAAGGCTGAGTCAGGACCGTCATAAGTGGTATCAGTGCTAAGGTTAAACTTTAGCTATAGAGTATAACACATTAAGTAACTCATTAGAGATAGGGTGAAGTATACCCTAGAATGAGTAATCCCTAAGATATATGTTGTATACATCAGTATATTCTCTTACTATCCACTGATAGTAAGTATGAGTGCAAGAAGAGGATGAGATAGGGGACAGGGGAATACGACTGTAAATGGTCAATACCCTGTAACAACAAGGAAACAATCTTTTCTCTATCAATCTCTTTTGTTCAACATCTCTTTTCAATTCTTCGATGGTTTCTGGTAGATCCAGGAAGAAGATTTGATATATTTGCATGGGACATAAACTCCAAATAGGTTAGAATTGTTTGTTTGGATGAATTGGTTGCTTTGGTTGATATGGTTGATAGGTATACTTTAGTTTCTAAACAAAAAGTTTTGGAATTGTACCCATATATCTGTCTATTTTTTTGGGTCCCAATATATTCTACGAATGGTTAGTTATCCCTTCGGACTAACCGATGCCCTTGCATACTTCCTAGATCTGGATAACCCGAGTATCTTGTGGAAAAAAATTAAAAAGATTCATTCTCGTATCTATTATTGATATTCTGATTTGGTAAGCCAAATGCATAATAGATGTTCAATTTAATTTGATGAAGTATTCTTCACCTATCTTTGTGTCTCCCTGGCAAATTTCGAGGACGAAATTTCTTAAGGGGGGAACCTGTAACGATCCCGGATTTTAAATAAGTTTGAATTGATAATTAATTTAATTTTTGAATAAAAATTGTGAAATAATTGGTAATTAATATCAAATTTTAGTTAAACTATGAATTAATTGAGAATTAATTTTTAAACTATGAATTAATTGAGAATTAATTTGGATATTTGGGATAAATATGTATATAAAATAGATCGCGAATAGAATTTGAAATTGTGATTTGAATTTAAATATCTTACAAAATAAAGTTGTATTCGGATTTTGGATATGATTAAATTAGACGTGCCATTATTTATACAAATGAATATTTATGAATATTTTGAAAGCTTTATTCTGTAATTGATATAAAATAATTTTCAAATGATGTTTAAAGTTAAATTCTATATTTTATAACATATCATATGTGTGTTTATTTTATTAAAGTATAATTAAGTTTTGAAAAAAATATATAAAGTAAACAAATTATCTAAATTTAAACAACATGTTAAAAATAGGATTCATTTATATTACAAAATAATAAGATTAAAGAAAATAAATTATAGTCAAGTATGTAAACAAATCAAATTGGATGTGAATGATAGTATGAAACAAGTAAATATATATGTATTAGCTTGCAAAAGAAGAAAGAAGTATATTCAAGTATGAACAAACAAAATTGGATAAGTATGAACACTTGGGAAAGAAGAAAATATCAGCCTAGTCAACAATAAAAAAATATATAGAATGTGTAAACTTGAAAAGGGACCAAAGCATTAAATGCCATCATCTCTAGCACAAGAACAAAATCAAATCAGCCTCCATACGAAAAAATCTCCGACCAAACTAAAAAAATCTTGTACCTGCATATACATTAGCCGGTACACATAATTTTTGATATATATCAATCTTCCTTATTCCATTCGTTCAACACAACTGAGCATACTAGAGAATTAAGTAGACACTACTATCCTGCAAAACTTAAATAAACAATCTAACTAAAGTAAACAGGAAGATTAACAAGGAGATTTTCCAGGAAATCAAGTTAGCAGTTTAGCTTCTCAACAAAAAAGTTGTTCTCTGTTTCAAATATATTTCAGGTGAGTAAACCTTTGTTAAATACAGATTCTTAACTGTTGTTTGTAATCATGTCTGAGGTGATGTTGAGAACCATTTGCATGTGAACAAGTCTGTGTGTATATGTATATGAATTTTCCTATGCATGTCTAAGAACAGACATATGTTTTCTGTTCTAAACATAACAGGTTTCAAACCTGTAGAAAAATCAAAATGCTCCCTCTCCGATCCTTATTAAGCTATAGGATCTAAACAAAAGTTGTTAGTTTTAACATGATTCGAATCTTAAAAATAGATTTATGTAAATCCAAATCAAAGCTTCACTGGAAAATTGGGAAATACAGTCATTCAAATCATGTTAAAATTCAAACATCATAGATTCTAGTTACAGGTATATCATCTGAAATGTTATCAAGAATAATGATTTTTGAAAGTAAAATCAAGATTTTTAATGAGGATTTGACTGAGGAATTCTAAGTTGATCAGAAAATGGTTTTTAAGGCTTCTCTGGCGATCGTGGCACTAAGGGTGGTCGGAGTTTTGCCTGGAGGTGGAGGAAGACTTGGGGATCGCAGTAAAAATGTCAGATGAATTTATAACCGTTCGTGGCATCGTGACAGTGGCGATGTAAGGTTTAAGTTCTAGTTTGAGTCAGGGTCGGAATTTTTGTTAATGTGTCATCGATAGTCGACCGGAGTCGATCGCATCAGTGCCAATCGAAGCGAGGGGAGTAGGCGATGCTCTGACCAGAACCTCGTGACCTCTGATGGTTGGAGGTGGGAGTACGAGGTAGTTGTTGGTGGCTCGGTTTTGTTTCAATTTTGGTCGAGAAGACTCGATTCCATTTCGAGTTAAATTCGAGTTCCTGGGTGGTCAGACGGCGTGGGTTGGTCGAAGAGGACTTGTCGGCGGTGGTCTTGGAGGCCGGAGCTCTGGCGATTAACGGTGCATGTGCACATGCCACTGGGTTGTGTCAGTGGATAGGATTTGGGAAGAGAGGTTGTGTCTCGAAGTCGATCTCGAGGGATTCGGGTGATGGCTCGAGTCTTGGACCGGGTATTTTCAAATGCATACTGGGTTTTAAAACTTAAACAAAAATCAAAGTTTTACAAAGAAAATATGGGTTTGGTTCGGAAGAGACACGAAGTAAATAGGCACGTAGCTCGGGTAAGTGTTTTGTACCTGGTTTTAAAGGCTGTTCTGTTTTGAAATTTTAAAACTAAATCTTAAATTATAAAACAAAGTTTTAACTAAGTTTTAACTAAGTTTTAAATCAAAGTTAAAATATAAATTCAAGTGCAATTTTGAAACTTAGTTTGGAAATAAGTTTTTAAATTCAAATCGTTTTAAAAACTTAAAGTTGTTTAAGCATGTAAGTGGATTTAAAAAGAACTTGAAAAGGAAAGAAAGGATTTAAACAAGAAATTAAATTTGAAACCTGAGTTTAAATCTAACTTTGAATTCCAGATTTGAAATAAATTAAAGTTTATAAATTTAAATGTTTAAATAAGTTTAAAGGCTAAAGTATTCTTTTAACATGTAAATTTAAAGGTTTTAAACTTTATTAATTTGTAAATTAGTATTCATTTTAAATCTTGAAATTTAAAATGAATTTAAAGGTGAATTGAATACAAATGTTTCAACCAATTTATAAATGATAACAAAATCATTAATAAGAATGAGATTTGTTTTAAGTTAATGAAGATACAATGATAAATTGTAATTCATTAATTATTAAGTTAATTAAAATGGATAATATATTTATTTAATTAATTAATGATTTTGATTAATTAAATAAGTAATTAAAGGTTTAAATTAATTAATTAAGGTTTAAAGATTAATTAATTAAGGAATAAGTAATTTGTAAATTAAGGATTATTAATTAAATATTAATTAATGATTAAAGTTGATTAATCAAGTGATTAAGCAATCATTGATTTAAGGATAATGTGATAAATTAATTAAGGTAATTAATTTGAGAATAATTAATTTATTAAAGGTCAATTAATTTATGAAAGTGATTAAGAAATAATTATTAATTAAGGAGTAATTTATTAGTTATTGTAATTAATTGAGAATAATTAATTAAAGTGTGATAAATTAATTTATATTAAATGATTTGTAATTAATAAATCAGGATTGGATAATTAATTCATAAGTAATTAATTTAATTGGAAATAAATTGAATTAGTTAGGATTAAACAATTAATTAATCCTGCTTATAAATGATTAGTGAATGCTTGACCTTACTTATGATTGTATTGTATGAGATGCCTTGAATTGATTGTCCTATATGATCTGTGATATTTTCTTCTATGGATTGAGCTATGTATAATTTATTCATTTATTTGTGATGCATTTGTATATTATCTGTGAATCTGTGAATCTGTGAATGAACGATAAGCGTTATAGTTTATACCGCTTATCAACTATATTTCTGTGTTTGAATCTGTGATGACTGAATGATGTTGCATTATTGTGTTAAACCCCTGGACCACACTCTTGCACACACAAATATGGATTTAACGTGGAAATCGGTTAAGTCACAGATGATTTAAAGTTAATATTTTTGGAATTGAAATTTAAATTTCAATTGATTTTGGAAATGGATTTGGTTTAAATGTTAAAGCTTTTGAAAAGGAGTTTTTAAGATAAAAGTTATTTCGAATAACTTGGTAAAGTTTTTCAATTTAAATAATTTAATTTGGAATTGAATTCCATGATTGGAAATTATGGTTAAGATGTTATAAATGTGTTTATATGAATTTAAACCATTTTAAAAGTATGGTTTTGAGAATTTGAATTTAACCCAAGGACTTTAACTCGTATAAATGAATCAGATTTTCCGAAATGAAAACTATTTGTTTTCAAATAATAGAAGCTTTCATATAAGGAATGAATTTTCAATTTGTGTCAAAAGAATTTCAAATTGAAATGACAATGGTTTTCCGAGTTATGAATAAATCTTTGTGAAAGATTGTTGAACTTTGTTTTGAAATTGGAAAGGTGTACCTTTTGTATAAAAGATCGAAATGGAATTGTTTTGAAAGCTATCAGTTAAATCTTTGATTTAAAGATTTAACGAGTTAATCCAATTGAAATGGAAATCGATTTGAAAATCTATGAATAGATCTTTGTGAAACTGGGTGAACTTTGTGAGTTGAATCTTTTTGTGTAAAAGATTAAAATGGTAATTTGTTTAAGCCATTTGAAAGAGAAGTTTTGGGTAATAAGTTGTGACTTAACTGAAATCCTAATATCCATATGTTTTAAAATATTGCGCTCACTATTCGGTTTAGCCGGGAGAGGACTTTGTGTCATATAACCCATTCCGAATAGTGATACGATGTAAATGGATAGCATTCGAAGGCCGGTGTTGAAGACCGGGTGTTTGCGAGAACGATAGGATAACCTATCGATTGTCTCTGCACTGAGTAGCTACGGTATAGAGATTTCCTAAGTGATGGGTCCGATCGGGATTGTGAATACCCGGATTGCAAGGGCTTCTTTGGAAGTACCTTCGGTTCTGTTCGAACCCGGAACAGACTTGTATGGACGTATGTCTGACATTACACTTTGAGATATAAAGCTGATTTCTTTCAAATGCATTTCTGTTTGGTGGCGGAGAATTTATTCTCTTAGCTTAACACCCTTCTCTGAGACGTACGAGCTCAGAGGTTATGTAATTGAAGGTTATCAGTGATATACTCCCAATTTGGTAGTGTGGCATGCTAAGTGTTGTTGTGTGTTGCTGATCATTTGTTGATCAAAGCATGGCTTTGTGAATAGCGTAGCTTTGTGGACGAGACCTCATCGGACCTCACACCCCGGAAATGGTCGAAACAGGAAAGATGCGGCAAGGTTTCAGGGGTAGCTCCCCTAGGGTTTGTCCATTCCTTTTGGAAAAAGGTGGTATCATGGTATGGAGCCCAGATATTTTACCTATGTGGTTGCTCCAATCTCATTTACTTTGTGATTGTTGCTTTGTGATCGAGGCGCCTCGGATAAAGGTCGCAAACGACCGGGGGTGTCATATCTCAGGTTTACTACTCGGGAAGGGGGTAACCGGCCTTGTGTTGGTAGAGGGCCAGGTAGGTTCTCGGGGTGTCCCTCCAGAGGCGTTCCCATGTGGCATAGGAAGTTCCTTAGCCTGACCATTTGTTGGAAAATCCAAAGAAACAATACGGACCTTGTACGACTTTAGTTGTAGAACCTGCCATTTAAAATGGTAGCTATAGTAGGCATAGTATAATGGTACCTATGCTGGCTAAGATTAATATTATATTTTCGAAATGTTTCCTACACTATGCACTAGTAATAATATCAAAAAAGATTTTTCTCGTATCAAGCATATTTGACTATCATAAGGAGAAATCTCCTCCAATTCTGCGTTTGCATTGTGTGTGTGGCGGGAGGCCATATGGTAGTTTCATTTTCCAAAAAGCATTGAGGATTTCAATGTTTAAATTCTTTTGTTGTTTTTTTTAAAGATAAACTATTTTTGTTACTTATACCAGTCCCATGGCTGACCTGGAGTTTATTGTTCCCTTCCTAAACTCTGGGTGCCCACAATTTTCCACACGGGCAGTCTAGAGTTGGGGTTTTCAGATAGTCCGGGTTAGTAGATTAGTTGGAGCTGGTTCAGTTTTTGGAGTTGAGGACCGCCGTTGCTTATCTTTGTGAAACGTGATGGTGGTTTGAGCTAGATCTTGAAGTTGTTGGATTCATTCTCTTTTTTCAGATCATTTGGAGTTATCAGTTCTGTTATTTCCGTTGTAACATTATTATTTATCTCTGATATTGTTGTATCATATTGAGATCATTGTTGTATATCATATTCTGGATATTGTATTTGTTGGAGTTGTATATGATATCATTCATTTCTTTCTTTCGCTGTGTTGTTATACTTACTGTGTTATAAGCTCCGGCGAGCCAGATTCAGCGTTTGAATCTGCGGCATTTGAGTACAAGTTAAGTACGGGTGCCGATTTTCGAAGGCCGAGTCAGGACCGTCATAAGAATAATCAATGCCAATTTTTAAAATCCTACCCCTTGAGAAAAAAGTGGTAAAAATATTTTTGAAAACTCCTTGAATATTTTGAATGAGCTTTTTAAAGGATTATTAAGTGAAAATCATATTTGTTTTGCGTTAGGAACTGAGATGTTGGTTTTGATGACAACAACCTTTTTAACTTATTATAAAATATATACTAACACTATTGTCTAGATAGATATGTATATGTAGGGTATATATATATATATATATGTAGGTATTGATTACTGAAGACTGATCAGTATAAAGACTCAAGATTCAAGATTGAAGAGTCTAGCGTATCAAGATCAAGATTTCAAGATATGTGTCTAGTTTATTTTTAAAACTTCATAATAACACGGAAATCTTCATTCCAAATTTCATTTGGGATGGAACCCATTTCTATCTTCTTAGTGGCTTACAAACCCACGACAAGTAGCTTACAAACCTACGACAAGTGGCTTACAAACCCACGAACATCCTGGTTCTGTACAAGTTCTCGGGTCCTGATGTGATGAGATATTCTGCATGAAGAAGCTTGTAAAACTACTTCAAAATGGTTTTCAAAATGATTTTCAAAACTGCTTTTCAAAATGTTTTAGCCTTAAAAATTATCTTTTCAAATGATTTTCAAAAAGATGTTTTAGCCTTAAAATATTATTTGTTTTTGTTTTTAAATAAAATTTTGTTTTAAACTTCGTTTGTTTTTAAAACTATCTTCTGATTTTTTAAATATTCTTTTATAATATATATACTTGAGATTTAAAATCAAATTTATATATACATTCTAAAAATATATTTTTATACTCTTCTTTATTTCAAAACATAGGAAAATTAGCTTATTTTATTCCAGAATCATTTCATCTTGTTTTCCGTTCAATACCATTTTCAAAACAAATTTTACATTATTTTTAACTTAGGGATGTCGACATCATGGGATACCCCATGTCGACATGGTGACTGTTAAATTCAAAAGTTTCAATTTTCAAAAGAAGCGTCTATTCGTTTAAATCTCTTCACGAATGGTTATGACCGTTACTGGTCTATAAATAGCCTTCACAAATGAATTTTTAACTAACTATATTCTTATTTTCTTCACTCCTTCTTCTCCATAAATCCATAATCTAAAATTTTCATATTTTAAGATCGTGCCGAAATTCTGCCGAATTCTCAAGTGAATCAAATTAGAATCTCATTCTTTTTTGGTTCTCTACCCTCCCTCGAAGATCAAAGTGCTATTCAGAGTTATAGGATCAATTTGTATTCAAAAGTTTATCGAGTCTCTCTATAAGGCGTGGTTGTGCCTGGAAATCAATTGGGTAATCTTGTGGCCCGCAAATCAATAGAATTTGCCCCGGACTCGTGAGACAGGAGGGTACCTCAAGGCCTTTACAAACTGAGGATTGTAATCTCGTCTTTGGTATAATAAAAATTTATATGAGGTGTTCTGCCTTGGTACAGGACTAGATGTGGGGTAACTCTGAACCAGTATAAAATCTGGTGTGTTCTTTCCTTTTACTGCTTTTTATTTACTTTCTGCATCTGTGTTTGATTCTGTGATTGTTCTGTGATTAAGTTCTGCATTTGTTTGTGTCATAATTTTAATTTAGTCCATATAAGTCTTAGAATCCATTAAACACTATTCACCCCCCTCTAGTGTTAAATTAGACTTAAGATCCTTAATTCGCACTCCCTTTCATTTTGGGTTGAATTTTTTTGATAGAAAGTGATTTTTGACAGCTTTGGAAATATACTCCATTTGTAAAAAGTTCAAAAGGAAGTGGTGAAACATTTAAAAAACAAAATGGTGGATGATTTTTAATTGCTTGAAAATCTAAAAAAAAGAAGGTTCTCATTTATTAACTTTTCAATTTAAAATTTATTGAATTAAAAGTTTTCAACTTTTAGATTCTTCGTTTTTGGATTCTTCTATTTTTATGATTTCTTCAGATTTATAAATTTGGAAGCTGTTATTTTGAAAAGAGCAAGGAAATTCAGAGATTTCTAATTTGTAAATAGCTGAATTAGAAAGTTCTAACTTAAAAGGATTTTGCATTCTTAAAGTTCTTAGTTTAAATTTATTGAGTCAAAAGTTTATGGTCCAAATAATTTTCTTTTGTAAATTGCGTGATTTTTCCTACCTTATAAATTAGTAGTTATTTTCCTTAAATTTATTTTGAAAGGGTGTAAAAATGGAAATGGCACTTGATCGATTTGATTTAAATTTGATCGTTTATTTCCGTAACTCTCACATACGATCGAATTAGCTCCCGAAACACGTTCCATTGTGTTCGGAACGTGGGGTAAACTTTAGAAACACCAGTTGGCACGCTTGATTTCGAGTTCGAAAAAAATCGGATGAATAGTGTTTGACAATTTTCTATAAAAGGGCTCCATCATTTCATTTTTCACAAAACCCCAACCAGGCTAGGGTTAGCCGCCACTATAGAGATGAATAGCCAGAAAATCTTCGTCTTCCTTCCTCGATTTCTTCTAATCCAAGCCTCGATTCAAGAAACTTTCAACATGAAAAATGTAGAGCATCGAGTGACCTTCATAATCAACGGTGGTGATCGGATATAGGCAAGTAAATCAACGGGAAATCAAGCTCAAAGGAACCGCGTTTGGGCACGAATTTCCTGGCTTAAGGATGGCCGAGCTTGGCATGATCTGGGGCGGTGGCGTTTGGAGGTGGGGACGTTCGAATGGCGTTCCCTGATCCTTGCCTCGGCGTTCATTGTGATCAAGGCAACTAGGGTTTTTGTGGCGGTAGTGGGTTGCTCACGTACGTGAGTTTTCACGTGGAAGAGGAAGTGTTGCGTGAGTGGCCAGGATTTCCAGAAGCAAGATCAACGGCAGATCAGTGTAGGGTTTGAAAATAGAAAATAAAATTGTAAATTAATTTATATATTAATTCGTATGATCTTTAAAAGGTTGTAACTTTGTCATACGAGGTCAAAATTCGACGAAACTTTTTGCGTTGGAATTGTTTCGACGAGCTATTCGCAATGGAGATGGTTTGGAGTCAATTGGAGTCAGTGAAAATTAGGGTAAAATTAAACGGTCGTTTAATTTTATTCGAAATAAAAACCGCAACCGTTATTAAAAGCAAGGTGAGAACTTCTCACTCAATCGAATATTTTGTTTCGATTTAAAATTTTAAATAGTTAGATTTAAAATTGTTGATAGTGTTGATTGTGATGATTGGATGATAAATTGTTATCTATTGTGTTAAATAGACCCAATACGCCGTATATTAAGCGGAGGTTACTTATTAAAAACATATACCGCGATAATTTCACATTGAAGTGGAATTGGTATTATATATGCATATAGTAATATATATATATATATATATTGGAATATATATATATTGGAGTTGATTTCCTGCATTATATAGCAGATGAGACCCTATTGCGCCGCATAATAGCGGATAATATTTATAAATCCCATATACCGTGATAATTTCACAATGAAGTGAAATTGGTATTGTGCTAACATCTGTGGATGCAGGGAAACAGGTTGGAGGGATCCAACTGGATTCCTCAAACATTTGAATTTATTTCAATGTTGTGTGTTGAATTATTTATAATCGCCGTGTGATAATTTATTTATAATCTGTGAATGATTATATCTGTGATTGAATGTGTTGAAGGCTATAATCTAGCCGAATATATTTTTGGTATCGTTGGATACCAGAAATGAATGAAATTTGTTTTTTTGAAATTAAAGTATGAAATTTTAAGTAAATTCTTTTGAAAGAATTGGTTGAATTTAAAAGAAAGGATTTTAAAGTATAAAGTCGATTTTTGAAATCTTATCGAATTATTTCTAAAATATGGTAGAAGATTTTATAAATGGATTTTGAATAGTATTATTCGAAAGTTGGAGAATTTATTTAAAGTGGAATTTTAAATGGTTTGGAAGAGATAAATGAATTTATCTTAAAAGGTGATAAATTTCTAGAAATCAATTTATAATTGATTTGGTATTTGAAAATAAATCTTTGGGAAATCAATATGAAATTTTATTTGATGTTGAATGATGAAATTGATTTGTGTTGAAGTAAATTTTGAAATCAATTTGTAATTGATTTGGTGTGAAGTAAATTTTGAAATCAATTTGGAATTTGATTCGGCGTTTGAAATGAAAGTTTGGAAAAAATCAATTTGGATTTTGAAATAAATTTGGAAATCAATTTGAAAGTTGATTTGGAGTTAAAAATGGATATTTGGAAATTTAATTTCACAATGGAATTTGTAAAGGAAAGGGGAATTTGTTTTAAAAATAAACATTGATTTATTTTTGAAGTGTGGAAAATATGATTTGAAATTGGTTTTCAAAGTGATGAAGTGTGGAAATAAATTTACAGATTTGAGATGTAAATTTGAAATAAATCGATAAGGATTTATATAATTCGTTTAAATGGACCATTTTAATGTGAAGTGTGAAATTGGTTTTCAAATGTGAAGTGTGGAAAAATGTATATATCTTGTGAAGATATTTTGAAAATAAATAATTTGGGAAAAATTATTTAAATTGGATGTTTGTTGTGAATGTTGTTAGATAGTTAAATAACCGACTATCAATATTTGCCTTTAAAATGGCATTTGATTTGTTTTTTAAACAAACGCTCACTATTCGGGTTAGCTGGGAAAAGACCTTTGGGTCATATAACCCATTCCGAATTAGTGATACGACGATATGGATCGTATTGAAGACCGGTGGTGAAGACCGGATATTTTCAAAAATGAAAGGACAACCTGTCGAATGTCTCTACACCGAGTTGCTCCAGTATAGAGATTTATATCACTCTTCTTGTGATGGGAAGTCCGGACGTGATTAGTGAATATTTGGATTGCAAGGGCTTCTTTGGAAGTGCCTTCGGTTCCGTTCGATCCCGAAACGGACTTGTATGGATGTGTGTCTGACAATACACTTTGAGATGTAAAGCTGGTTTCAATCAAATACATTTCTGTTAGTGGCGGAGAATTTATTCTCTTAGCTTAACACCCTTCTCTGAGACGTACGAGCTCAGAGGTTATGTAGTTGATGGTTACTAGTGATACATTCCCAATTTGGTAATATGGCACACGAAGTGCTGTTGATCATTTATTGGTCAAAGCGTTGCTTTATGAAAAAGCATGGCTTTGTGAAAAAGCGTTGCTTTGTGAAAAAGCGTAGTTTTGTGGACGAGACTTCGTCGAGCCTCACAACCCGGTAATGGTCGAAACATGAATGTTGCGGAAAAGGTTTTTAGGGGTAGCGCCCCTAGGGTATGCCATTTCCTTCTGGTTAAAAGGTGATATCATGGTATGGAGCCCGGATATTTTACCTATGTTGATGCTGCAAATTTATTATACTTTGTGGTTGTTGTTTTGTGATTGAGGATCCTCGGATAAAGGTTGGTAACGATCGGGGAATGGCATAGCTCGTGTGTTAGTTACCTAGTTACAGCTTGGTTAAAGCGTGAGGTAATGTCGGCCTTGTGTTTGCAGAGAGCAGGTTGACTCTCGAGGCGTCTTTCCAGAGGCGTTTCCATTTCGGTGTAAGGAAGTTCCTTTGCCTGACCATTTGTTGGAAATCCAAAGAAACAATACGAACCCTGTACGGTTTTAGTTGTATTACCTGCTATGGAATGTGGCGGTAACCTGCTATTGAACGTAGTAGCTATAGTAGGCATACAATAATGGTTGTATGCTGGCTAAGATTTATATTATATTTTCGAAATGATTTTCGACACTATGCACTAATGATAATAATATCGAATGATTTTGCGTAGTAAGCATTTTTGACTATCATAAGAAGAAATCTCCTCCAATTCTGTGTTTGCATTGTGTGTGTGGCGGGAGGTCTTATGGTAGTTTCATTTTCCAAAAGCATTGCGAAATTGTTTTGTTTTCTTTATGAAGATAAACCGTTTTAAGTTCTCACACCAGTCACCATGACTGACCTGGAGTTTATTGTTTCCTTCCTAAACTCTGGGTGCCCACCAATTTCCACACGGGCAGTCTAGAGTCAGGTTATCGGGTCATTCTGGATTCAGGAGATGCTGTGGAGCTGGATGGCGAGCTGGATGGCGAGACGTATCACTTGTATATGATAGTATTATTCCGCTGTGTATTCTGTATGAGGACAAGTTTGTATAACTCTGTGCAGTTAAAGCGCTCGGCAGATTCAAAGCGGTGGAGGTGCAAAAAGTCATAGCGGGGATACAGCGAGGATATAGCGGATGACTCTAAAATAGCATATAAAACTCGTACTTAATGTTTTTATAGATATATAAATGGTAATTAAATGAAAAAAATATCATTCAAATGAATTATAATTAATATATAAATAATTTTAAATAAAAACATGTGCGAATATACTTTAAATAAATGTAAAACTGTTATATAACATAACTGAATTTAGTAGAATATTAGAGTATTTTCATTCTGAAAATATATTAAAAATTAAATCAAATAAATCAGTTTCATAATTTTTATAATGTATAAATGCAAATTTTCAGTTCATTTTATGAAAGAAGATATAGCGGAATATAGCGGGAATAACGGGATATAGCGGAAATAGCGGGGCTTAAAGCGGAAAGGCTATATTTTGGGGCTATATGGAAATATCGTAGCGGTAGAAATCCGCTATGAGATATAGCGGGGTTATAGCGGGGTAATAGCGGGGCATTAACTACACAGGTATAACTGTCCAGTTGTGTTGTATATTGTTGCTGTAAACTCTGATGATGATGTAATGTATAAAATGATATAGTTCTTTGTTTTTAAAGATTATTCATTTATCTATTATATGTTGTTCCGCTGCGAATGTGAGATTCTGATATTGTGATGTGTTCTTCTGTTGTTTCTTCTTTCTTTTTTTTTCTTCTGTCTTCTTCTACCTCTTCTTTTTCTCCATAACAATTCGGTTTTCCGGCATTCGATTGCTCGGCAGTTGATACAGTGAATGTATTAATGTCGATTTTCAAGCGTCGAAAAGTCGAATCGTTACATTTGGTATCAGAGCATATGGTTAAGCGATAACTTTGGCTCTGTTGGGAATTACTCATTAGAGATAGAGTCAGTGGTACTCTAGAATGAGTGTGAGTGTAATAATAGATATGAGTGCATATTTGTTAGTGAATATGAAATTATTTTATATTGTGTTTGCTTATCCGTTGAGCTGTTTGTGAATTCTGGTCGGTATGTGGGACGCCATATTATCAATAGGGGTTTCTAAACACTTAAACGAGGCAAGTCGACATAGTATCATTTTAAATTGGGTAAATGGAATAATTTTACCTTGATTATATTTTATATATAAAGGAAATAATTTTTCAGAATTATTAAAGTGTATACAATAAATTGATTGTTTGGTTGTTGGAAATGTAAGAACATATATAAGTCAATAAAAGTTGTTTGAATAATCTAAATAAGAACAACAATTATGAAAGAATAGCTTATATAAGCAAATGAATTATTAAGTATGGAATTATAATTAATGTGACTTACAATTGTGAAACAATCTTGTATAAGTAAAGTTAAATAGTGAAATTATATGAGAAAAAATTTATAAATGTGATTTATAAATAAAAGGAAATTTTTGAAAGAATTTAAAAGCACTGAATTCACTGCTGTTGTTGGGAAATAATAAGGGTGATGACTGCAGCATCATTAGTATCATTTTCGAGTTTCTGTGTGATGGATTTGCTACCATAATAAAAATTGAAATTGAAGTTTTGTTGTGATAAACAAATTTGAAATTAAAATCCAAATTTAAATTGATAAATATAAGTGAAATGAGTTTTATACTTATAATATGATTTGGAATTTAAATATATAAGTTGTATAACTTATAGAATGGGTAAAGGTAAGTGAAACCAATTTTTAAAGTGGTTAAACGGTTTTGTTAAGCAAAATGTGATATGAATTTGACGTTGGTAAAAGTTAAATACAATTTACTTTAGAATTGGAATCTGAATTGGATTTATAAGTGGAAATTTAAGTCACGATTAAAAAAAATGATGTTTAATTGGAATTTAACTTAAGTAATGTTAAATGAAATTAATTTTAGAATCAAAATGAATTAATGAAATGAAGTCATTAAAGGGATTTGAACTTGAGTTATATAAATGAAATTCAACTTTATTTGTTAAATGAATTAGCAATTGAATTAATAAATGGATTGAATGTTAATCAATAGAATGTGAATAAATTGATATGGAATAATGAATGTAAGTGTTAATTCATTAAAGCTAATTGGAAGTGTTGAACCAAATTGAAGTAAAGTAAATTGAATGAATTTGGTTATGTTGATTTTGATTTGATTGTTATTTGATTGTTTGTTGATTGTATATAATTCATTAAGTGTTAATGAAGTTTAATTGATAAAAATGAAAGCTAAAGCAATTGACTTTAAATTGAAAGTGAAGTGAATTTAAATAGAGATTGATTTGAATTGAAAGTGAACCAACTTGAATTTAAATTAGTGAATGTGACTAATTGAATGTGAATAATTGAATGTCATTGCATATAAATTAGTTGTAAACAAGTACAAGTAATATTGAAATTTTATAAGTGCTTATAAAACTAGTTTAGTATGCATTTCTTTTAATATGCATATGTTGTAGTTGTTTAAAAGAGTAAAATGTTAATAACTTTCTATATATGTCACTTACATATTTAAATTGAGTAAGTACAGGTGTTGTGGCTGCCGTTCGGTTGATTGGGTTGCGCTAAAATGCTAAATAAATAACTGCTTTGCTTAAAAATGCTAAAAAGGTACGCCTACGCAATAAAAATAGGAAATATGAACTGTTTTTCTGCTTTTCCGACCGGGTGGGTTGATGTATATATATTTATGTCTATTGTGATCCTACTACGATTGAACCGCACAAAGGAGACGCTGGCGAATTTTTCTAAAAATTTAAGGCGTTAGAAAAAATTATGAAAATTTTGAAAAAAAAACAATTTTTTTATGAAAAAGTCAATTTCCAAATTGAAATGAAAATGTAGGAATTGAACTAGAAAATGGAAACCATTGTTTTGGTTGAAGTTAAAGGTTTTGGAAAAGGTGAATATAAAATTTTCACTAAGTGATTTTTTGAAAAGTTAATGGATTTGGGCATTTTCCTTACTTTGTAATTTCGAGGACGAAATTCTTTTAAGGGGGGAAGTTTGTAACGACCCAAAATTTCTGTCATTTGAAATTCGAATATTTAATTTATTTTAAATATTAATAAGTGGAATTTGTAAGCCGAATGAATTAAAATTCGAAAATAGCGATTTAATTGGATAATTAAATCGACAATTTAATATTTGAAATTCCAGAAATAATTGGAAATTGAATTAAATGTGATTAAAAATGATTTATAAAGTTACAATAATTCAAATTGGAGTTAGAATGATGTTTGTGAACTTTTAAAATTGAACTAAAAGTTAAATGGTGAAAATTGAATATTTTAATATTTAATTGACGACTAAAAATTACCATTTTTCAAATGGTCTCGGATTTCGACGAAACTAGTTTCATCGGATCCATAATGTGATATTATTGTAAGGTTTCAAATTTCGTATCAATCGGATTTACGGTTTGTCCCGGGCAAGCCAAAACGCATCGAAATCGGTTTAATCGATTTGATTTAAATTTGATCGTTTATTTCCGTAACTCTCACATACGATCGAATTAGCTCCCGAAACACATTCCATTGTGTTCATAACGTGGGGTAAACCTTAGAAATGCCAGTTGGCACGCTTGATTTCGGGTTTGAAAAAAATCGGATGAATAGTGTTTGACAATTTTCTATAAAAGGGCTCCATCATTTCATTTTTCACAAAACCCCAACCAGGCTAGGGTTAGCCGCCACTATAGAGATGAATGGCCAGAAAATCTTCGTCTTCCTTCCTCGATTTCTTCTAATCCAAGCCTCGATTCAAGAAACTTTCAACATGAAAAATGTAGAGCATCGAGTGATCTTCGTAATCAACAGTGGTGACCGGATATAGGCAAGTAAATCAACGGGAAATCAAGCTCAAAGGAACCGCGTTTGGGCACGAATTTCCAGGCCTATGGATGGCCGAGCTTGGCATGATCTGGGGAGGTGGCGTTTGGAGGTTGGGGCGTTCGAATGGCGTTCCCTGATCCTTGCCTCAGCGTTCGTTGTGATCGAGGCAACTAGGATTTTTGTGGCGGCAGTGGGTTGCTCACGTACGTGAGTTTTCACGTGGAAGAGGAAGTGTTGCGTGAGTGGCCAGGATTTCCAGAAGCAAGATCAACGGCAGATCAGTGTAGGGTTTGAAAATAGAAAATAAAATTGTAAATTAATTTATATATTAATTCGTATGATCTTTAAAAGGTTGTAACTTTGTCATACGAGGTCGGAATTCGACGAAACCTTTTGCGTTGGAATCGTTTCGACGAGCTCTTCGAAATGGAGCTGGTTTGGAGTCAATTGGAGTCAGTGAAAATTTTGGGTAAAATTAAACGGTCGTTTAATTTTATTCGAAATAAAATACCGCAACCGTTATTAAAAGCAAGGTGAGAACTTCTCACTCAATCGAATATTTTGTTTCGATTTAAAATTTTAAATAGTTAGATTTAAAATTGTTGATATTGTTGATTGTGATGATTTGATGATAAATTATTATCTATTTTGTTAAATAGACCCTATACGCCGTATATTAAGCGGAGGTTATTTATTAAAAACATATACCGTGATAATTTCACATTGAAGTGGAATTGGTATTATATATGCATATAGCAATATATATATATATATATATTGGAATATGTATATATTGGAGTTGATTTCCCGCATTATATAGCGGATGAGACCCTATTGCGCCGCATAATAGCGGATAATATTTATAAATCCCATATACCGCGATAATTTCACATTGAAGTGAAATTGGTATTGTGCTAACATCTGTGGATGCAGGGAAACAGGTTGGAGGGATCCAACTTGATTCGTCAAACATTTGAATTTATTTCAATGTTGTGTGTTGAATTATTTATAATCGCCGTGTGATTATTTATTTATAATCTGTGAATGATTATATCTGTGATTGAATGTGTTAAAGGCTATAATCTAGCCGAATATATTTTTGGTATCTTTGGATACCAGAAATGAGTGAAATTTGTTTTTTTGAAACTAAAGTATGAAATTTTAAGTAAATTCTTTTGAAAGAATTGGTTGAATTTAAAAGAAAGGATTTTAAAGTATAAAGTCGATTTTTGAAATCTTATCGAATTATTTCTAAAATACGGTAAAAGATTTTATAAATGGATTTTGAATAGTATTATTCGAAAGTTGGAGAATTTATTTAAAGTGGAATTTTAAATGGTTTGGAAGAGATAAATGAATTTATCTTAAAAGGTGATAAATTTCTAGAAATCAATTTATAATTGATTTGGTATTTGAAAATAAATCTTTGGGAAATCAATATGAAATTTTATTTGATGTTGAATGAGGAAATTGATTTGTGTTGAAGTAAATTTTGAAATCAATTTGTAATTGATTTGGTGTGAAGTAAATTTCGAAATCAATTTGGAATTTGATTCGGCGTTTGAAATAAAAGTTTGGAAAAAATCAATTTGGGTTTTGAAACAAATTTGGAAATCAATTTGAAAGTTGATTTGGAGTTAAAAATGGATATTTGGAAATTTAATTTCACAATGGAATTTGTAAAGGAAAGGGGAATTTGTTTTAAAAATAAACATTGATTTATTTTTGAAGTGTGGAAAATATGATTTGAAATTGGTTTTCAAAGTGATGAAGTGTGGAAATAAATTTACAGGTTTGAGATGTAAATTTGAAATAAATCGATAAGGAATTATATAATTGGTTTAAATGGACCATTTTAATGTGAAGTGTGAAATATGATTTGAAATTGGTTTTCAAATGTGAAGTGTGGAAAAATGTATATATCTTGTGAAGATATTTTGAAAATAAATAATTTGGGAAAAATTATTTAAATTGGATGTTTGTTGTGAATGTTGTTTGATAGTTAAATAACCGACTATCAATATTTGCCCTTGAAATGGCATTTGATTTTTTTTTAAACAAACGCTCACTATTCGGGTTAGCCGGGAAAAGACCTTTGGGTCATATAACCCATTCCGAATTAGTGATACGACGATATGGATCGTATTGAAGACCGGTGGTGAAGACTGGATATTTTCGAAAATAAAAGGACAACCTGTCGAATGTCTCTACACCGAGTTGCTCCAGTATAGAGATTTATATCACTCTTCTTGTGATGGGAAGTCCGGACGTGATTAGTGAATATCCGGATTGCAAGGGCTTCTTTGGAAGTGCCTTCGGTTCCGTTCGATCCCGGAACGGACTTGTATGGATGTGTGTTTGACAATACACTTTGAGATGTAAAGCTGGTTTCTATCAAATACATTTCTGTTGGTGGCGGAGAATTTATTCTCTTAGCTTAACACCCTTCTCTAAGACGTACGAGCTCAGAGGTTATGTAGTTGATGGTTACTAGTGATACATTCCCAATTTGGTAATGTGGCACATGAAGTGCTGTTGATCATTTGTTGGTCAAAGCGTTGCTTTATGAAAAAGCATGGCTTTGTGAAAAAGCGTTGCTTTGTGAAAAAGCGTAGTTTTGTGGACGAGACTTCGTCGAGCCTCACAACCCGGTAATGGTCGAAACAGGAATGTTGCGGCAAAGGTTTTTAGGGGTAGCGCCCCTAGGGTATGCCATTTCCTTCTGGTTAAAAGGTGATATCATGGTATGGAGCCCGGATATTTTACCTATGTTGATGCTGCAAATTTATTATACTTTGTGGTTGTTGTTTTGTGATTGAGGATCCTCGGATAAAGGTCAGTAACGATCGGGGAATGGCATAGCTCGTGTGTTAGTTACCTAGTTATAGTTTGGTTAAAGCGTGAGGTAACGTCGGCCTTGTGTTTGCAGAGAGCAGGTTGACTCTCGGGGCGTCTTTCCAGAGGCGTTTCCATTTCGGTGTAAGGAAGTTCCTTTGCCTGACCATTTGTTGGAAATCCAAAGAAACAATACGAACCCTGTACGGTTTTAGTTGTATTACCTGCTATGGAATGAGGCGGTAACCTGCTATTGAACGTAGTAGCTATAGTAGGCATATAATAATGGTTGTATGCTGGCTAAGATTTATATTATATTTTCGAAATGATTTTCGACACTATGCACTAATGATAATAATATCGAATGATTTTGCGTAGTAAGCATTTTTGACTATCATAAGAAGAAATCTCCTCCAATTCTGTGTTTGCATTGTGTGTGTGGCGGGAGGTCTTATGGTAGTTTCATTTTCCAAAAGCATTGCGAAATTGTTTTGTTTTCTTTGTGAAGATAAACTGTTTTAAGTTCTCACACCAGTCACCATGACTGACCTGGAGTTTATTATTTCCTTCCTAAACTCTAGGTGCCCACCAATTTCCACACGGGCGGTCTAGAGTCAGGTTATCAGGTCATTCTGGATTCAAGAGATGCTGTGGAGCTCGATGGCGAGCTCGATGGCGAAACGTATCACTTGTATATGATAGTATTATTCCGCTGTGTATTCTGTATGAGGACAAGTTTGTATAACTCTGTGCAGTTAAAGCGTTCGGCAGATTCAAAGCGGTGGAGGTGCAAAATGTCATAGCGGGGATACAGCGAGGATATAGCGGGATATAGCGGATGACTCTAAAATAGCATATAAAACTCGTACTTAATGTTTTTACAGATATATAAATGGTAATTAAATGAAAAAAAAAATATCATTCAAATGAATTATAATTAATACATAAATAATTTTAAATAAAAACATGCGCGAATATATTTTAAATAAACGTAAAACTGTTATATAACATAATTGAATTTAGTAGAATATTAGAGTATTTTCATTCTGAAAATATATTAAAAATTAAATCAAATAAATCAGTTTCATAATTTTTATAATGTATAAATGCAAATTTTCAGTTCATTTTATTAAAGAAGATATAACGGAAATAGCGGAATATAGCGGGAATAACGGGATATAGCGGAAATAGCGGGGCTTAAAGCGGAAAGGCTATATTTTGGGGCTATTTGGAAATATCGTAGCGGTAGAAATCCGCTATGAGATATAGCGGGGTTATAGCGGGGTAATAGCGGGGCATTAACTACACAGGTATAACTGTCCAGTTGTGTTGTATATTGTTGCTGTAAACTCTGATGATGATGTAATGTATAAAATGATATAGTTCTTTGTTTTTAAAGATTATTCATTTGTCTATTATATGTTGTTCCGCTACGAATGTGAGATTCTGATATTGTGATGTGTTCTTCAGTTGTTTCTTCTTTCTTTTTTTCTTCTGTCTTCTTCTACCTCTTCTTTTTCTCCATAACAATTCGGTTTTCTGGCATTCGATTGCTCGGCAGTTGATATAGTGAATGTATTAATGTCGATTCTCGAGCGTCGAAAAGTCGAGTCGTTACAGTTTACATGCCTATTTCTTTAAAATTTAGTAGAATTTCCCTTGTCTAAATTCATAGAAAAGAAGTTGAATAAAGCATAGAATTGATTAAATTTTAAGTTTCCATTTTTGGTTTATTCCATTTTTTGAATATGAGATAAGTTGGATTTAGATTCTATATACAAGTATATTTATTGCAATTTTGGATATGAGTATTGAATCCTTGTTATGGATTTTAGAATCCCTCCTTATAAATATTGGAATTTGGAAATTATCGGTAAAACGAAAGAAAAAGAAAAGACTTTATTATTATGGTTAAAAAGGAATTGACATTTAATGTTGGCTAGAGCGTAATCTCCGCACGCATAGAATAATAAGTGCGTATTTATTTATATATTAATTAGCATAATAAATGTATATTTATAACGTATAATTGCGTAGTTAATTAGGTAATAATTGTCATTAAATCCCTCTTAGGAAAGTAAATGATTCTTAAGGCAGAATAAGAAGGAATTCTTATTCAGGCTAATTAATAGACACGGTGAGATGTGTGATAATATACAAGAGTGTTGTAGATATGACTAAGTCATAGGGACATCTCCTATGATCAGTATTTATGATGACGTGAGGTTGGTTCCAAATTCTGTAGGATAACCTGACCAACTAATCTGGTTACCGGTTCCTACGGATAGTCGGACTAATGTGAGACATTGTTATGAGTACAGGTCATAATACGAAGACCTACTTGGAGGTTTTGATGTATTAAGTAGTTGTTTTAGGGCCTATGTCTTTTCCTTATGCGGAGTATTAAGCTGTCAGAATTGGATTTAGGCACGATTAAGGATATCTTGGAAAGGTCCCCTTCAATAGGAAGTATTAAGTGTCCGAAGAGATTTCCATGCTATGTCAGCTAGATAGATACCTATGTGGGGTTCACCTTGGGAATATGTATTAATGATGGGGGCCTACCTCATTTGAGGTCTTAAATGGTCAGTGTAACAACCCTGGTTTTGGTAATTACCTGTGATATTAAATTATAACGGTGGTTATAATTTAATAATGGAGAAATAAAATAAATTGGAGATGTAAATTTGTTAAAATTGTTTATTTTAAATAAAAAATAAGTTTTGAATAAATATAAATGAAAATAAAGTTAAAAAAAACTTTATTTTGTTTGTTTGTGGTAAAAATGAACATTATATTGTTTTAATTTGATAAAATGCAATAATTTTGGAAATTATTGCCAAACGGTGATTTTTATTAATTTTAATGAAGCATGTGAATTTAATATGTTATATATTATAAATAAAAGTTGGAATATTGTTTTAAAATAATATTTAGATGTCAAAACAATGTTAATAAGGTTTGTTATATTTAATTGGACAAGAAAATGATTTTTTTCGTAAATTTTGGGGTTTAAAATAGTGTTTTATGTATTAATAGTGTAAAATAAAGCATTTAATTAAAAAAATAGAAATTGATTTTTATGGCCAAAGTAACTTTTATGCATTGATAAAACATTTTTGTAAACACAAACATAGGTTGTATAAAATTATTTGGTTAAAATATGCATAAATATGGTGAAATATGGTGTTAACATAGATTAACTTAGTTAATTTAACTAAGTATTAACATATAGGCTAATGGGTAATGGGTAATGGGTTCAAGCCCAAACCCATTTCTGGAATGTTCAGAAGAGGCTGTGCGTTCTTTTCTTCTTTCTCATTTTGCCTTCCTTCCTAAAACAAACCCGAGAAAAGAAAAAATGACCTCCTCTTAACTATTCGAAACTAGCTTCAAATTAAACAAAATCAAAGGGAAAATTAGTAAATCCAAATTCAGTAGTTACAGGTTCTTAGAGCTTCTCCTGGCTATAAAGTCATCACCTTACAACTCAAATTCACTCAAAATCATATAAGGTGAGTTTATAACTCATAAATTCTAGCTTAAAGTAAGTTTGTACGCTGGAAATTGCTTGATTTTGGTTGCTGTAAACAAAAGTTTCTTGCTTGAAAGTTTACAGTGAAAATATGTTCTAGAGTCCTTCTATTTGTGCTTATATATATATCAGTTCTTGTCATGAATCCATGCCGAAATTTTTCCGGATTGTTGTTTATGTGTAGTAGTTTGTGCATGTCAAATTTCTTGGTCTGAATCATTTTAAAAGTGGTTGGAACTGTTGCTCAAAAACTCAATCGAAGAAGGCAGAAAATGCCTATAGGAATTTCGACCTATAGGTTGACCCAGCATTCATGGGGGTCGACCTTAGGGTCGACCCAGACAATGCATAGGTCGACCTATGGGTCGACCTGGGCATGTTTATTTGCCGAGGTCGATTTCTTTTCCACTTATGCGCTGTTTTTGCTTGTTCTGCGTGTTCTAATGACTTTTGCAACTAGTTTTTGTGATGTTTTGAAGGGCTTAAAACCTATCAATAGGTAAGCCAACATTATAGTTGATTCGTATTTCGGATTGACATGTTTTTGAGACGATTTCATATGCCAATTTTATGATGTTTTCGATGATTTCTGTTGTTTTCGAGCATGGATTTTCTAATACGATTTTGAAATGATTTTTCTAATAAAATAGCTTTCGATATAAATATTTCAATATTTATAATTATTTTAAAAGCTATTAAAAATTTATATTCTTTATAATAAAGAGAAATATCTGAGATATGTTTTCCAAACGACTTCAAAAATTGTTTAAAAACTAGTTTTCTCAAAGCAAATTATTTTCTATATAAAATACACATTTTTGCACTCTTCGAGCGTATGAGAAAGAGAATTAAACGATTTAGTAAAACATGTGGTATGGGACACATGCGTTTACTTTTTCGGTTAATTCCGGACTTGTTCGTTTGAAGCTAATTTTGCACTCTTCGAGCGTATGAGAAAGAGAATTAAACGATTTAGTAAAACATGTGGTATGGGACATATGCGTTTACTTTTTCGGTTAATTCCGGACATGTTTGTTTGAAGCTATACATTTTTTTGGACCTTCGGGTTGATTGCCAGTACTGGACCTTCGGGTCATTTGTCCTTCGGGATGTTTGTCCTTCGGGATGTTGTCCTTCGGGATGTTTGTCCTTCGGGATGTTGGCGCCTTATTTGAGATACAGTACTTGGCGGGCTTCGGCCATTTCATTAAGCATGTGCAATCTTTTGTGATATTTCATGATTTATTTGTGATTTCCAAATGTTTTCGCCATTTCGAGATTATTGGGCTTTTTAAGAAATTATTATATGGCGATTACATTTTTGGAGTTTTGAACTCTTAATCGAGTTCTACATATTATGACTTGTGATTGCCATCTTTTGGCATTTATTTTGAGATTTATGATCTCCTTTTGAGGAGCCATTTGTGATTACCATTCTTTGGCGTATTTTTGAGATTTGTGTTTTCTATTTAGGAGTTATGGTTACTGAAAGCCATTATATTGGCTATTGTACATGCCGATGATATGAGGCGATTATTTGTGATTAATTGATATTTTCATTGAATTTGCCTCTTTCGAGATATCCTCTTATGATATATTTTAGTGATATTCTCTCACATGAAGTAGTTGACATATATTTGTGTTACTTCTTCTATTTTGACAAGAAATATTATCCTTTATCCTTTTATTTCACCTATCATATTCTAATCAGTTTATTTAAGCTAGACTGTCCCGTGTATTTTATGTGCTCGGGTCAGACCGAGTTGTTTCAGATTAGACACCTACCGTAGATTACCGCTATGCTGCTTCCGCTATGGATTTTCTTCCTTTCATTTGATGCTATTCATCTTTTGTGTGGTCTTGTTGTATTTTGTGAACTCTGATATGTACTTATTTATTTTGACTCGATGTATATATTGTGGTCCATGTACCACCACTATTGTATCACTTTGTAGTGTACTATGATGTATTTGTATATATGTATATATATATATATGTGTGACTGTTGTTCTGTGATCTATTGTATTTGTTGTTGTTATATTTTGTTCTGATAGATCCATTAGCCACCATGGTTTTGTGTTAAACATTTATTGAGTATGTCGATCCACTTGAGAAAGGTAAAAGAAAAAAAGAAATTAGAACACCTAATCGACTTATTCAATAAATGATTAAGACAAAGCTTGTGGATGGTCGCTCCTAACCAGCCCTATTCTCCGCATTAACATGCAGTATTACTTCGTAATGCTCTTTATTAATGTGGGTCTCGGGGTGGGCATCACAGCTTGGTATCAGATCTGAGTTCAGAAAAAATATATGATAAAAATAGAACAAAACATATATTATGGTACATCCAAGTACAGTATTAGTGTTACATGTTCCTTAATCATCGTGTCCTTAACCTCTTCGTGTCCTTGAGGGTAGATATAAGTTGGGAATACGTCTAGGAATACATTTTAATTCCGTAGTATTCCATAATTAAATTAATGATATCTACTCTATGAATAATCCTTATCTTATCTTATACTTTCAGCTTATGGTTGGAAGAGGCAGAAGTCGCCGTTCTAATGCTGGGCCGTCCAGTAGCTCACATCTAGACGGTGTTTATATGTCTATCGATCAGTTCATGGAGTTATTCAGGAGCACTCAGCCTCCAGCTCCTACTCCTTCGTCTCCTCGGTGCAAGTCTGCTTTTTCACGTATGTGCAGTGATTTCTCTCATCTTGGAGGCAAGCCTTTCAAAGGCTCAGAGTCTGTCCTTGAGGTCCAGGCATGGCTTCGTACATGCGAGTGTATCTTTACTTGCATGGATCTTTCCGACCGTCACCGAGTTCTTGTAGCATCGAGTTTGTTGCAAGAGCGTGCACTTGATTGGTATGAGCTTCTTATTGCTAAGCTTGATGAGTCTACTCTTAATTGGATCCAGTTTATGGAGCGATTCGAACTTAAGTTCATTCCCGAGTCCGAGAAAGCCCTCTTAGCCCGTTGCTTCCTTGAGTTGAAGTAAGGGAAGTATTCAGTTTCTAAGTATGTTTCTTCATTCGAGGCCTTTTCCAAGTACAGTCTCGAGTATATTAGCACTTCTTATATAAAGAATCTCAAGTTTGTTTCTAGCCTCAAGAAATATTTAAAGAAATCTTTGATGCTTTAGCTTAAGCTTTCATTTGAAGAGTTGGCTGACTCGGTGCTTCACCATGAAGCAGTCGAGAAGGAGAGAGATAATAGTGATGAGACTGAGGTTCGTAAGAACCCCAATAAAAAGAAGTTTCCTTTTCAGAAGTCCAAGTTTTTTCCACATAAAAAGAAGAAGAAGTTTGTTAGTTCTAGCTCCCAGCCCAGTGGAGCGCCTCCTTGTCAGAAGGGGTGTTTCAATTGTGGCTCCTCTGATCATTTGATTAGAGATTGTCCTAAGCCTCTTGTGTGCCGTTATTGCAAGAAAGAGGGACATCGGGTTTCTTCTTGTCCCATTGCTCCTAGTAATTCTAAGTCAATAATGTGGTGGATGCTTCTGGTGGTTCTTCTCAGCCCAGAGGTACTTCTCCTTCTATTCTCGTAGGTTCTATATTATTTCATGACCGTTCTATTCGAGTTCTCTTCGATACAGGTGCGTCGCATTCATTCGTATCGAAGGAACTTATTGATGTTATACCAATTGATGTTTCTTGCCTTGTTACTTCTTTGAGGATTGCGAATCCTATTGGGGGATCCACAACAATTAGCATGTTTTGTACTGATGTTAAGATTATTCTTTGTGGTTTTTCTTTCCATACGAATCTGCACGTTATTCACTATCTTTGTTTTGATATGATTTTGGGGATGGATTGGCTTGAATGTTATCAAGCCCGAATCCTATGTTCTAAAAGGATCCTATATCATAGGCATCCTGATTCGGATGATCAATTATCTCTTGTTCTTTGGAATGTTGATGGTAATTCTGAAGCATCCTTAGTTGCTCTTGAGTCTCGAGATGATGATGATGTATCTCGAATTCCAATCGTTTGTGATTTTGCTAATGTATTTGAGCCTATTTCGGGTTTGCCACCCAAGCAGGCAGTTGAGTTCCGTATTGACCTCATTCCTGGTGCTCAGCCTGTTAGTCGTCCTCCCACGAGGATGTCCACTAATGAAAATGAGGAACTCAAAAAGCAATTGTTGGAGCTTGAAGCCAAGTAATTCATTCAGTCCACTTTTTCACCGTGGGGTGCTGCAGTCGTCTTTGTTAAGAAATCTGATGGTACTCTTAGGCTTTGCATCGATTACCGCAAGCTTAACGAGTTAACCATTAAGAATAAGTATCCATTGCCCAGGATCGATGACATGTTCGATCAGTTTAGTGGTGCTAAGGTCTTTTCTCAGCTCGACCTTGCCACCGATTTTCACCAGTTACGAGTTGCGGAGAGCAACATTCCTCTTACCTCTTTCTGCACTCGTTATTGTTCTTATGAGTGGCTCGTTATGCCGTTCGATTTGACGAACGCTCCAGCTTATTTCATCGATCTCATGAATCGAGTATTCCAAGAATATCTTGATAAGTTCGTCCTTGAATTCATTGATGATATTCTTATCTACTCTAAATCCAAAGCCGATCATGCTCATCATTTGAAGATTGTTTTGAATACTCTTCGTCGGCATCAACTTAAAGCCAAATTATCCAAGTTCCACTTTTGGGAGAATAAGGTGAAGTTCCTTGGCCATGTTATATCTTCTGAAGGCATTTCTGTCGATCCATCGAAGATAGAAGCCATTCAGAATTGGAAAAGGCCAGGGAACGTTTCTGAGATTTGCATTTTCCTTGGATTGGCGGTTTATTACCGTCGATTCGTCAAGGATTTCTCCCGCATTGTTCTTCCTCTCACTATACATATTAGAAAAGGTGTTCGATTTATTTGGTCTGATAAGTGTGAAGCTTCTTTTCAGAAATTGAAAGAACTTCTCACTAATGCTCTTATCCTTGTGGTTCCCGAAGGCAATCAAGACCTTGTTATTTACACCGATGCTAGTCGATGTGGTCTCGGTGCCATGCTTATGCAGAGAGATCGGGTAGTTTCATATGCTTCTAGGCAATTGTGTTCGAATGAGGTTCGCTATGCCACCTATGACTTAGAGTTAGCCGCTATAGTCTTTGCCTTAAAGATTTGGCATCATTATCTTTTAGGCGAGCGCTTTATTCTTTATACCGATCATAAATCGTTGAAATATATGTTCACCCAAAAAGAGCTTAATATGCGGCAACAACGTTGGCTCGAGTTTCTAGCCTCTTATGATTTTGATATCTAATACACTCCTGCAAAGGGGAACCGAGTTGCTGATGTGCTAAGTCGCAAACACTCGGCTATTGTCTCTATGATGTTAGCCGAGTAAAATATGTTGGAGACTCTATCTCTTTGTGATATTCGTGATCATGCTCCAGCTTCAGATTCTCCTGTCTTGTTATTTAGTTTGGAAGCTCGTCCTAGCTTATCGGATCGTATTGCCGATGCTCAGCGGCAAGATCCAGATCTTATGCGCCTTATTCAGCTTTGTAAGTCTGAATCTCGTGACGATGAGTTGAGGGATTTCAACATTGATACTCATGGCTATCTTCGTAAGAAGAATCGAGTGATCGTGCCTTGTGTTTTTGATCTTAGGCGGGACAATCTTGATGATTGTCACCGTTCTAAGTATACTATTCACCCCGGAAGTAGCAAGATGTATGCCGATATGAGACGCTTGTATTATTGGGAAGGCATGAAGTGTGATGTTGCAAGTTATGTGAGTAATTGCATGACTTGTAAACTCATTAAAGCTGAACATCAGCGTCTCAGTGGTCTTCTTCAGCCTCTTAAGGTCCCGTTGTGGAAATGGGATCAAATCTCTATGGACTTTATTGATGGCCTACCTCGTTCGAGATCGGGCCATAGCAGTGTTTGGGACCTGGATCGCTTGAATAAATCTGCTCATTTTATTCCTATTAAATCTAATAGGACAGCTTCTTATCTATCTAAGCTATATATTAAGGAGATCGTGAGACTTCACAGTGTTCCTAGTTCGATCGTTTGTGATATAGATCCACTTTTCACCAGTAATTTCTGGCAGAGTTGTAACAACCCGCATATTTTTACGATAGTATATTTAAATGATTTATTTAAATATAGCATCGTTAATTGAATTTAAAAGTTCAAAACGTGACTTTTAGTAAACGGTCGAATCCGGACTCGAGAACACTTCCATTGAGTCCAAAATGGCGTTTGCGACCTTTTTGAGTATAAATATCAATATGTTTGGAGTTGATAATAATTTTGATATTTTCATTTGGGGCTTTCGGTTTGGGTTTCAGCCCACTAACCCAACAAGAGAACCCAACTCCTCTACCTATAACTTCCACTCCACTCCTTTTCATTCATTCATAACATTTCCTAACACTCTCAAGCCCTAGAAAGAATGGTGGGAAGAGGAAATTAAAATTCCTAAGCCCTAGTTTCTCTTAGGAAATTCAAGTTCTTGCTCTGAAATCAAAGAGAAGCTTAGGTAAGCATCCTCTTCATCTTCTCCAGCTTAAAGTCAAAATCTTTAAAGATTCTATCTTGGATGTTTTGACATGTTTTTGGTGGTGTATCGAAGAGCCTATAGGGCTGGGTTGTCGATTGGTATAAATTCATAGCATCCATCGCTCGTTCGATCGCATTTCGGTTTGGATTTTTGCCTTTTTTGGGCTAGGCTGATTTTTGCCTAGCAGGAAATTTCAAACGTCTGGATTGAAAATCCAGACGTCTGGTTGAAAATCCAGACGTCTGGTTGAAAAATCCAGAAGTCTGGTTGAAAAATCCAGAAGTCTGGAGTTGGTCCCTGGAAAAAGAAAAAAAGGCAGAGGCAAAAATCAAGACGTCTGGAAATCCAACCAGACGTTTGGTTAGTGATTCTGACATCTGGTTGGTAATTTCAGACGTCTGGAACTGTTCAATTTTGCCTACTTTGGCTGTTATTGAGTGGATTTCCAAATTTTATCGATTTTCGTTGATCCAGTTAGTTGTTGTCAATTATTATTGACTTTGATGACTTCATTTATGGATTTTTGGGAATATCCATTTGATTGGGATTTGATATCGATTTTTATGGTTGGAATTCACGTCGTCGAATGTAGATTTTGATGATAGATTGTTTTTACAATCATTTCTGTGATTTTTCACTTTTAAATATAAAGGTTTCTATACTAGTAGTAAATACTCAAACTCTTTCACAAAAACGATTTTAACGTTACTTTTAATAAAATGCTCGTTTTTAAAACCATTTTCCAATCTATTAGTATATACAAACCTTTACCTCATTCGTATGAGAAATCTAATTAAACGACTTAGCAAAACAAGTGGTATGAAACGCTTGTGTTTACTTCGTCGGTTTCTTGGACTTGTTCGATTGAATTCCCGTGACAATTTTCGAGTGGAAATCTACAATCTGTTCGTAAATATTTAGGTTAAGCCAGTGGTTATGGGACATGAAGCCTAACTCATTTATTTACTAGCTTCATGTAATTTACACTTATTTTCGAGTGGAAGTCTACAATCTGTTCGTAAATATTTAAGTTAAGCTAGTGGTTATGGGACATGAAGCCTAACTCATTTATTTACTAGCTTAATATAATTTACACTTATTGATCAATGATGATCATTTTTAGATTTAGACTAGCGATGTGCGATGTCTCTTTATTTGCGTGGGGACTAAACCCCGTTTGTGGAGCTTCGGCTCAAATTGGTTGGGTAGCAACCCATGGTCTTCGGGCCGTTTGAGGAGCTTCGGTTCAAATTGGTGGGGTAGCGACCCATGGTCTTCGGGCCGTTTGTGGAGCTTTGGCTCAAATTTGATGGGTTAGCGACCATGGAATAGTGTTCCGTTTGTGATACACGTGTTGGTGAGTTTTCATGCTCTCGTTTGTGATAGGCCTCCCCCTTTGTGTTTTCTGGAATTCTAATTGATGATTTCTAGAATTTGTGTTTCACTAATTTTTGCGATCGACATTGATATGTTTTGTCAACATTTGAGGTTTGGTGAATAAGCTAAAGAATGTGATATTCTTTTTGGATATTTGAGATGATTTGAGATATTGTATGAATTTTGTTGTTATCAAATGTATGCTTGTCAAAGTATGGAATTATTGTTATCATATATTTTTGTTGTATCTCTTATCCTATCTCATCTTACATGATATTTATAGCTAGAATGATCCGTTTATTATTTTTCTTCTTAAATAATACTCGGGTCGGACCGAGGTGTTTCAGGTGCTTCCACTTGACTTATTATCTGGGACTAGCTTCTGACTTTTGGCTAACTACTTTAGATCAGTAGTTTTTGTTTTTATACATTCGAGATAGAGACTCCTTGATGTATACATATTCTTTTGTCTTGCACTTGTACCTATTCTTTTGTGATGTAGTGGATCTTGTTTGACCACTACTTTGATGTACACTTCTATGTGTTATATTCATATATATTTCCGCTTTAGTGATATGAATATCTGTGACTGATTTGTGTTATGCTTATTTTATATTTTTTTTTCGAAGGCCACATAGCCACTGTGTAGTAGCTTTGAGTTTGTATTTGATATGTCAAAATTCCTCTTGAAATGAAATATATGGCGTACTATCTGACATATCAGTACTCGCATAAAGCCATTACACAGATGGTTGCTCCTCCACAACCTTATTTTTCATGCTAGTCGATGACATTACCCCATAGTGTCCTTGGCTAGTGTGAGTATAGAGGTGGGGCATCACAGCTTGGTATCAGAGCCAAACTTCGGAACAATGTAGAATAATCTAGCAAGGATCATTGTCCTAAGTCTCTCTTAGGAATCGTGCCTTAGGATTTAATTCGAGTCACTGGACCCGTTCTATCCTATTTTCTTTTGTGATGCCTTGTTTTATCAATCAAGTTTGTTTGATATTCATTCTAAGAATTACCTTTTTCCTCTTCTTTCTTTCTGTCTTTCTTAAAGAAGAGAAATGGTTAGATATGGCAGTCCTAGCGCTGGTTAATCCAGTGGTCCTCCTTTGGATGGCGTATTGATGTCTGCCCAACAACTTTTGGATCTTGTAAAGAATCAAAGGTTTATCTGTGCTTTGAGTAAGAACCCTAAAAAGGTTTTACCTCTGAAATTAGAAGTGCCTTTCGACCAGTTTGTAGATATCACTCTTTGACATGAAAAGGCCGATAAAGGAAGTGATGGTGATATTGGGGTTTCCAAGCAGAGGCCTATTAAGTTCAAAAGCCCTAATCCCAACAAGAAAGTGAAGTAAGCAACCTCAATAGCAAAGACTCCAATCCCTAATCGTGGAGTATGCTACAATTATAGTTCTAAGGACCACTGTGCAAATAAGTGTCCGAAGCCCCTTACTTGTCGCTATTGCAAAAGTTCGGGTCATCTTTTATGTTCATGCCCCAAACTTCCAAACAAGAAAGAGGGAAAGCTGAATGTTGTGCAAACCCCTAGTAACACTTCTCTTGGTTAAGATATTTCTCATTCAGTCCTTGATGGCATTATTTTGTTTCGTGATTATCCTATTCGAATTCTTTTATATGGGAGCATCTCCTTCTTTTATATCAAAAGAACTTGTTGATGCATTGTCTTTAAATGTTATGGGCTTGATGACTTCACTGAGAATTGCGAATCCTGTTGGTGGATCCGTAACACTCAGTTTACTTTGTAAAGATGTCGAGATTATTTTATGTGATTATTCTTTTCGAGCTAATTTGCATGTTATGCACTACTTAGGTTTCAGAATTATTTTGGGAATGGATTGGCTTAATGGTTATGAAACCCACATCCTATGTCCCAAGTGGACTATCCATCTTCGACATCCTCAATCGGTTAAGCAGATTTCTATTGTTATTAATGATTTTGATTCCAATTCGGTGGCATCATTTTATTCATTAAACCCACACGATGAGGAAAATGTTATTTCTCTCATTCAAGTAGTTTGTGAATTTTCCGGTATTTTAGAGCTTGTCTTACGATTACCACCTAAGCGATCTATTGAGTGGTGCTAAGGTCTTTTCAGCTCGATCTTGCCACCGGTTTTCATCAGCTATGAGTTGCGGAGGGTAGTATTCCACTTACCGCATTCCGCACTCGTTATGTTTCTTATAAGTGACTCGTGATGTCATTCGGTTTGTCCAGCTTATTTCATCCATCTTATGAATCGAGTATTCTGCAAATATCTCAATGAGTCCATCCTTGTATTCATTGATTATGGATGAAAAAAACAATTTAAAATTTGCAAATCTTTTTAATAAGATATTTATAAGTATAATTGGATTTTGTTCTTAAAACGAGCAAAGAATATTCATAAAATTTTAAGAGACATGTTTATCATATAGAAGATGATTTTGTGTTGTATTGCCCATTGAGTGCTTTAAGAATTGGTCGATGCGCCTAATCAACGTTATCGATAGGAATCTCCTAAATGCTATGATGAGACAGTCAGACACAATAAATTGACTTGTAATAAGTAATTTTTTTTTAAAAAAAGATGATTACATAAAGTTAATCATAATTTTGAATGTCTTAGCTTTTCGGGAAAGAGGATCATGAAATAAATGATTTAGCATATAAGATGTTTTTTTTTAATTAAAAGAACTACTTTTCGATACTCCCATTCTTGTAATTCCCTTAGGGAACCAAGACTTCACTGTTTATACCGATGCTAGTCGTATTGGTTTGAATGTCGTTCTCATGCAAAAGGGAACGTGTTATCGCTTATGATTCTATACAATTAAAGCCTACCGAGACTAGATATGCCACTCATGATCTGGTGCTCGCGGCCATTGTTTTCGCTCTTAGAATTTGGCGTCATTATTTTTTGGGAGAGAAATTTGTTCTCTACACCAATCATAAATCTTTGAAGTATTTGTTTTCTCAAAAAGAACTTAATTTGCGTCAACAACGTTGGCTCGAATTCCTTACATCTTATGATCTTGATATTCTTTATATTCCCGGAAAGGGAATTCGTGTTGCCGATGCCCTTAATCATAAGCAATAAGCAGTTGTTTCCATGATGATATCCGAATGGAATGATCTCGAGACTTTGTCCACTTATGAGATTCGAGATTGTGAATCCGATTCATGTTCATCTCTTGTTTTATGTAGCCTTGAGGCTCGTCCTTCTCTTTTAGGCCGCATCCTTGAAGCTCAAAAGCATGATCCTGAATTGGCTCTTCTTAGCCAAAGTTGTAGGGATAAAAATAAGGTTGATTGTTTGACAGACTTTGCTATTGATGCTCATGGAGGTATTCGAAAGTTTGGTAGACTTATTGTGCCAAACATTTGTGATCTTCATAAAGACATTTTAGAAGATTTTCATCGTTCTAAATTTACCATTCATCCCGATAGTAGTAAAATGTAAGTGGACATGAAGCGACTTTAATATTGGTATGGAATGAAATCTGATATTGCTAACTTTATTAAGCGTTGCATGACTTGCCAACTCATAAAGGTCGAGCATCAAAAGCCCGAGCATCAAAAGCCCGGTGGGTTATTGCAACCTTTAGACATTCTCGTTTGGAAGTGGGATCAAATTTCCATCGACTTTATTGACGGTCTTCCCCGTTCTCGTTTGGGTCATGACAATTTATGGGTGATTGTAGATAGACTTACAAAATCCGCCCATTTTATTCCCGTTCGGTCCAATCGGACCGTACCTCTTTTGGCCAAACTCTATGTCAAAGAAATTGTTAAATTGCATGGAGTTCCTACTTCTATTGTTAGCGATCGTGATCCATTATTTACTAGTGGATTTTGGAAGGGTCTTCAAAAAGCTTTGGGAACGAAGCTTAATTTTAGCACGGCTTATCATCCTCGGTCTGATAGACAAACCGAGCGTGTGAATCAAAATCTTGAAGATCTCCTTCGTGCATGTGTTTTTGATTTTGGTGGAAGTTGGGAAGGTCATATTTCTCTTGTTGAGTTTTCTTATAATAACAGCTTCCAATCTAGTATTGTTATGGCACCTTTCGAGGCACTCTATGGAAGGCCGTGTCGATCTCCTTCGTGTTGGCTTGAAGCTGGTGAGAAGTTGGTTTTAGGTCCATATTTTATTCGTGATGCCACAGAATATATTGACCTTATTCTTCATAGGATGAAAGAAGCTCAAAATAGACCAAAATCCTATGCCGATAACCGAAGAAGGAATTTGGAATTTTCTGTGGGAGATTTGGTGTTCATTCGTGTTTCACCTATGAAGGGTGTTGTGCGTTTAAGTCGATCGGGAAAATTTGCACCTCGATATATTGGTCCATTTCCCATCATCGAACACATTGGTTCCGTGGCTTATCACCTTTTATTACCGGCTCAACTTTATGCTATTCATGACGTAATCCATGTTTCTCAACTACGGAAATGCCTTAGAGATTCCGATTCTGTTCTTGAGCCCGGTGTTATTGAAGAAATTGAAGTTTCACCTAATTTGACTTATGTGCAACATCCAATTTGCATCATTGCTATGGAGGTTAAACTCCTTCGTAATAAAGATGTCCCGCTTGTGAAAGTCCAATGGTCCTCAAATCCTAAGGATTGTTCTTGGGAATTCAGAGAATTCATCGAGCGAACACATACGGACTTACCCTCTCATGCTCCCTAAGGTGAACTTCTCATTTCAAAATTTCTTTTTTTGTGTTGTTATTCCTTAGCATGGTTGTTACTTTTTATTTTCTTCTTAAGTATTGCGAGGACGTAATTTCTTTACGGAGGGGAGTCTGTAACAACCCGCGTATTTTTACAATAATATATTTAAATGATTTATTTAAATATAGCATCGTTAGTTGAATTTAAAAGTCCAAAACGTGACTTTTAGTAAACGGTCGAATCAGGACTCGAGACCACTTCCATTGAGTCCAAAATGGCGTTTGCGACCTTTTTGAGTATAAACATCGATATGTTTGGAGTTGATTAGAATTTTGGTATTTTCATTTGGGGCTTTGGCTTTGGGTTTCAGCCCACTAACCCAACAGGAGAATCCAACTCCTCTACCTAATAACTCCCACTCCACTCCTCTTCATTCATTCATAACATTTCCTAACACTCTCAAGCCCTAGAAAGAATGGTGGGAAGAGGAAATTAAAATTCCTAAGCCCTATTTTCTCTTAGGAAATTCAAGTTCTTGCTCTGAAATCAAAGAGAAGCTTAGGTAAGCATTCTCTTCATCTTCTCAATCTCAATCTCTCTTCAATTTTCAGAAATTCCTATAATCTAACTTAGGAAAAACTTCACCTTTGATAATAGATTGAAGATTCTAGAGGTGTATTGAAGAGGAATTGATCTTGCCTTGTTTTAGAGCTTCTCATTTGTTGTTTTGAGTTTTAAAGGTGAGTTCTTAAACTCACATCTATGTCTATAGCTTTCATTGTTGTTAGGTATGAATTCCTAACATCTATTTCATGTTCAATTGCTTTTGATTTGAATTGATTTGGTGAATTTTCCAATTTTGGTATTTTAAAGTCAAAATCTTTAAATATCCTATCTTGGATGTTTTGACATGTTTTTGGTGGTGTATCGAAGAGCCTATAGGGCTGGGTTGTCGATTGGTATAAATCCCTAGCATACATCGCTCGTTCGATCGCATTTCGGTTTGGATTTTTGCCCTTTTTGGGCTAGGCTGATTTTTACCTAGTAGGAAATTTCAGACGTCTGGATTGAAAATCCAAACGTCTGGTTGAAAATCCAAACGTCTGGTTGAAAAATCTAAACGTCTGGAATTGGTCCCTGGAAAAAGAAAAAAAGGCAGAGGTAAAATCCAAACGTTTGGAAATCCAACCAGACGTCTGGTTAGTGGTTCAGACGTCTGGCTGGTAATTTCAGATGTGTGGAACTGATCAATTTTGCCTATTTTGGCTGTTTTTGAGTGGATTCTCAAATATTATCGATTCTTGTTGATCCGGTTAGTTGTTGTCAATTATTATCGACTTTAATGACTTCATTTATGGATTTTGGGAATATCCATTTGATTGGGATTTGATATGATTTTTATGGTTGGAATTCACGTCGTCGAATGTGGATTTTTGGTGATAGATTGTTTTTACAATCATTTCTGTGATTTGTCACTTTTAAATATAATGGTTTCTATACTAGTAGTACATACTCAAACTCTTTCGCAAAAACAATTTCAACGTTACTTTTAATACAAAGCTCGTTTTTAAAACCATATTCCAATCTATTAGTATATACAAACCTTTACCTCATTCGTATGGGAAATCTAATTAAACGACTTAGCAAAACAAGTGTTATGAAACGCTTGTGTTTACTTCGTCGGTTAATTCTTGGACTTGTTCGATTGAACTCCCGTGACAATTTTCGAGTGGAAATCTACAATCTGTTCGTAAATATTTAAGTTAAGCCAGTGGTTATGGGACATGAAGCCTAACTCATTTATTTACTAGCTTAGTGTAATTTACACTTATTTTCGAGTGGAAGTCTACGATCTGTTCGTAAATATTTAAGTTAAGCTAGTGGTTATGGGACATGAAGCCTAACTCTTTTAATTACTAGCTTAATGTAATTTACACTTATTGATCAATGATGATCATTTTGAGATTTAGACTAGCGATGTACAATGTCTCTTTGTTTGCGTGGGGACTAAACCCCGTTTTTGGAGCTTCGGCTCAAATTGGTGGGGTATCGACCCATGGTCTTCGGTCCGTTTGAGGAGCTTCGACTCAAATTGGTGGGGTAGCGACCCATGATCTTCGGGCCGTTTGTGGAGCTTCGGCTTAAATTTGATGGGTTAGCGACCATGGAATAGCGTTCCGTTTGTGATACACGTGTTGGTGAGTTTTCATGCTCCCGTTTGTGATAGGCCTCCCCTTTGTGTTTTCTGGATTTCTAATTGATGATTTCTAGAATTTGTGTTTCACCAATTTTTGCGATTGGCATTGATATGTTTTGTCAATATTTGAGGTTTGGTGAATAAGCTAAAGAATGTGATATTCTTTTTGGATATTTGAGATGATTTGAGATATTGTATGAATTTTGTTGTTATCAAATGTATGCTTGTCAAAGTATGGCATTATTGTTATCATATATTTTTGTTGTATCTCTTATCCTATCTCATCTTACATGATATTTATAGCTAGACTGATCCGTTTATTATTTTTCTTCTTAAATAATACTCGGGTCAGACCGAGGTGTTGCAGGTGCTTCCACTTGACTTATTATCTGGGACTAGCTTCTTACTTTTGGCTAACTACTTTAGCTTAGTAGTTTTTGTTTTTATACATTCGAGATAGAGACTCCTAGATGTATACATATTCTTTTTTCTTGCACTTGTACCTATTCTTTTGTGATGTAGGGGATCTTGTTTGACCACTACTTTGATGTACACTTCTATGTGTTATATTCATATATGTTTCCGCCTTAGTGATATGAATATCTGTGACTGATTTGTGTTATGCTTATTTGATATTTGTTTCCGAAGGCCACATAACCACTGTGTAGCAGCTTTGAGTTTGTATCTGATACGTCAGATTTCCTCTTGAAATGAAATATATGGCATACTATCTGACATATCAGTACTCGCATAAAGCAATTACACAGATGGTCGCTCCTCAACAGCCTTATTCTTCGTGCTAGTCGACGGCATTACCCTGTAGTGTCCTTGGCTAGTGTGAGTATAGAGGTGGGGCATCACAAGAGTCTTCAGAAAGCTTTGGGTACAAAGCTTAACTTCATCACAGCTTATCATCCGCAGTCTGACGGACAGATTGAACGGGTGAATGTATTCTCGAGGATCTACTTCGTGCATGCATTCTTGATTTTCGTGGTAGTTGGGAAGACCACGTAATGCTTGTTGAATTCTCTTATAACAGCAGTTTTCAATCCAGTATCGGTATGGCTCCTTTCGAAGCCCTATATGAAAGTCCATGTCGATCACCTTCTTGTTAGTTGGAATTCGAGAAGAAGTTAATTTTAGGCCCCGATTCTATTCGTGAAGCTTCATAGAATATCGATCTTATTCGTCAGAGAATGAAAGAGGCTCAGAGTCGTCAGAAATCCTACGCGGACAACCGTAGGAAGCCTCTTAAGTTCTCCATTGGTGATCTTGTTTTTATTCGTGTATCTCCCTTGAAAGGGGTAATGCGTTTTAGCAGGACCAGGAAATTGGCTCCTCGATTCATAGGACCATTTCCTATTACTGAGCGTATTGGCCTAGTTGCTTATAGAGTATCACTTCCAGCTCATTTATCTGGTATCCATGACGTGTTTCACGTCTCTCAGCTTCTGAAGTGCCTCCGTGATTCAGATTCTGTTATTGATTCTCCTTGTCCGTAAGAGCTTGAGATCTCACTAGATTTATCTATTGTGCAACATCCAGTCCACGTTCTTGCTTCGGAGGTGAAACGCCTTCGAAATAAGGATGTACCGCTCGTGAAGATTCATTGGTCCGCTAATCCCAATGACTATACTTGGGAAACCAGTGAATTTATCGAGCGATCTTATTCTGGTTTTCAACCTTCTTGTATTGAGGGTGAGAATTATTTTAAACTCAAGCTATCTATTTTCCTTTGCTAGTTGAAATAAATCGGGTTGATTACAGCTCTTCTCTAGAAATTGCGAGGACACAATTTTTATAAGGGGGGTCTGTAACAACCCTGGTTTTGGTGATTACCTATGATATTAAATTATAACGGTGGTTATAATTTAATAATGGAGAAATAAAATAAATTGGAGATGTAAATTTGTTAAAATTGTTTATTTTAAATAAAAAAAATGAGTTTTGAATAAATATAAAATGTTGAAAATAAAGTTTTAAAAAAACTTTATTTTGTTTATTTGTAATAAAAATGAACATTATATGGTTTTAATTTGATAAAATGCAATAATTTTGGAAATTATTGCCAAACGGTGATTTTTATTAATTTTAATGAATCATTTGAATTTAATATGTTATATATTAAAAGTAAAAGTTGGAATTTTGTTTAAAAATAATATTTAGATGTATAAACAATGTTAATAAGGTTTGTAATATTTAATTGGACAAGAAAATGAATTTTGTGAAAATTTTGGGGTTAAAACTAGTGTTTTATGTATTAGTAGTGTAAAATAAAGTATTTAATTAAAAAATAGGAATTTTATAATAGAAATTGATTTTTATGGCTAAAATAACTTTTATGCGTTGATTAAACATTTTTGTAAACACAAACATAGGTTGTATAAATTTATTTGGTTAAAATATGCATAAATATGGTGTTAACATAGATTAACTTAGTTAATTTTAACTAAGTATTAACATATAGGCTAATGGGTAATGGGTTCAAGCCCAAACCCATTTCTGGGATGTTCAGAAGAGGTTGTACGTTCTTTTCTTCTTTCTCATTTTGCCTTCCTTCCTAAAACAAACATGAGAAAAGAAAAAATGGCCTCCTCTTTACTATTCCAAACTAGCTTCAAATTAAACAAAATCAAAGGAAAAAATAGTAAATCCATATTTCTACAGTTACAGGTTCTTAGAGCTTCTCCTGGCTATAAAGTCATCACCTTGCAACTCAAATTCGCTCAAAATCATATAAGGTGAGTTTATAACTCACAAATTCTAGCCTAAAGTAAGTTTATACGCTGGAAATTGCTTGATTTTGGTTGCTGTAAACAAAAGTTTCTTGCTTGAAAGTTTACAGTGAAAATATGTTCTAGAGTCCTTCTATGTGTGCTTATATATATCTGTTCTTGTCATGAATTCATGCCGGAATTTTTTCAGATTGTTGTTTATGTGTAGTAGTTTGTGCATGTCAAATTTCTTGGTCTGAATCATTTTGGAAGTGGCTGGAACTGTTGCTCAAAAATTGAATTGAAGAATGTAGAAAATGCCTGTAGGAATTGCAACCTACAGGTCGACCCAGCATTCATGGGAGTCGACCTTAGGGTTGACCCAAATAATGCATAGGTCGACCTGGGCATGTTTATTTTCCCAGGTCGATTTCTTTTCCTCTTGTGCGCTGTTTTTGCTTGTTCGAATGACTTTTTCAATTGGTTTTTGTGATGTTTTGAAGGGCTTAAAACCTATCAATAGGTAAGCCAACATTATAGTTGATTCGTATTTTGGATTGACATGTTTTTGAGACGATTTCATATGCCAATTTTATGATGTTTTCGATGATTTCTGTTGTTTTCGAGCATGGATTTTCTAAAATGATTTTGAAATGATTTTTCTTATAAAATAGCTTTCGAAATAAATATTACAATATTTATAATATTTTAAAAGCTATTAAAAATTTATATTCTCTATAATAAAGAGAAATTTCAAAGATATGTTTTCCAAACGATTTCAAAAATTGTTTAAAAACTAGTTTTCTCATAGCAAATTATTTTCTGTATAAAATACAGGTTTTTGCACTCTTCGAGCGTATGAGAAAGAGAATTAAACGATTTGGTAAAACATGTGGTATGGGACACATGCATTTACTTTTTCAGTTAATTCCTGACTTGTTCGTTTGAAGCTAATTTTGCACTCTTCGAGCATATGAGAAAGAGAATTAAACGACTTAGTAAAACATATGGTATGGGACACATGCGTCTACTTATTCGGTTAATTCCGGACTTGTTCGTTTGAAGCTATACACTTTTATGGACTTTCGGGTTGATTGCTAGTACTGGACCTTTGGGTCATTTGTCCTTCGAGATGTTTGTCCTTCGGGATGTTTGTCCTTCGGGATGTTGGTGCCTTATTTGAGATACAGCACTTGGCTGGCTTCAGCCATTTTATTAAGCACGTGCAATCTTTTGTGATATTTCATGATTTATTTGTGATTTCCAAATGTTTTCGCCATTTCGAGATTATTGGGCCTTTTGAGAAATTATGATATAGCGATTACATTTTTGGAGTTTTGAACTCTTAATCGAGTTCTACATATTATGTTTTGCGATTGCCAACTTTTGGCATTTATTTTAAGATTTATGATCTCCTTTTTAGGAGTTATTTGTGATTGCCATTCTTTGGCATATTTTTTAGATTTGTGTTTTCCTACTTAGGAGTTATGGTTAATGAAAGCCATTATATTGGCTATTGTACATGCCAATGATATGAGGCGATTATTTGTGATTAATTGATATTGTCATTGAATTTTCCTCTTTCAAGATATCCTCTTATGATTTATTTTAGTGATATTCTATCACATGAAGTAGTTGACATATATTTGTGTTACTTCTTCTCTTTTAAGAAGAAATATTATCCTTTATCCCTTTATTTCACCTATCATACGCTAATCACTTTATTTAATCTAGACTGATCCGTGTATTTTATGTACTTGGGTCAGACCGAGTTGTTTCAGGTTAGACACCTACTGTAGATTACCGCAATGCTGCTTTCGCTATGAATTTTCTTGCTTTCTTTTGATACTAGTCATCTTTTGTGTAGTCTTGTTGTATTTTGTGAACTCTGGTATGTACTTATTCTTTTTGACTTGATGTATATATTGCGGTCCATGTACCACCACTGTTGTATCACTTTGTAGTGTACTATCATGTATCTGTATATATGTATATATATGTATGACTACTGTTCTGTGATCTGTTGTATTTTTTGCTGTTATATTTTGTTTTGAAAGACCGTAGTTTTGTATTAAACATTTATTGAGTATGTCGATCCACTTGAGAAAGGTAAAAGAAAAAAAGAAATTAGAACACCTAATCGATGTATTCAGTACATGATTAAGACAAAGCTTACGGATGGTTGCTCCTAACCAGCCCTATTCTCCGCATTAACAGACAATATTACTCTGTAATGCTCTTTATTAATATGGGTCTCGGGGTGGCGCGTCACAGTCGGAGTCTATCTATTTTCCAATAAAAAGTATTAAGGGGCTTGGATACTATTTCTCACATTGTTAGACGTTCATGATGTTGGTTATGGGTTATAAGAATTAGAAAACATATGGAAGGTATTAAGTGGTTGTTTGAGGACTCGCCTCCTTTCCTTGTATAAAATATTAAATAGTTTTATATACGTAGGACATGTTCTTATTTAAATTATACTGCCTAAGTACTGAAATATTAAGGCTCGAGATTTCTATTCACCAGACGTTTATTTTTTGACTCCCTCCTCATTACAACACAGGTTAGAGAAGGAGTTGATGATGCTTGAAGATGGTGAGAGTGAAGCTTGTGGTAGTTGTTATCAATCTTTTCAAGTTATTTACTACTGTACCCATAAAATGTATTTTTGAACAAAATGTTGTAACGGTTTTTGTTATGTATTATGACATTTGAAATGATTTGAAACAAATAGGTAATATTATTCTTATTATATTTTATTCCTTCCCCTACATGTTCTAGAAGAATAGATAGAAAGCTCTATTTTTTTACCAACCAATAGCCAGCTTTGAAATCAGCCTTAGTTTCGATATCGGAATTCAGGTCTATTTCCGGAGCGGGTTGTTATAGGCATTGTATTACTCATGACTACTGGAGCCACCTAGGGGTTACTAACAGATATTTATTGGATAACTATGAAACGACTCACTCGATAGTTTTCTATTGGTTAATATTGCTAAGGTTAAACAGAAAATATCGATGTAACTGATTTACACAGTTCTCTCGGCTTGAGAATATTATGGATCTTCAATATGAAAGCTTCACTTTGATTATAGTCAAATAATGACACGATGTCCATTGAGTGATTATAGTTGGGTCGAGTGGAAGTATTGGAAAGTGAAACACTATTCAAGAGAGGATTTGTCTCCTCGGCTATGAGACGTTAGTATCACTGTTAACTCAAAACCTCTAGCCAAAGAAATTCAGTTAATAATAATTGTTATTATTGAACCGTTGACTTTATGTTTGGACAGTAGAGTTGAATATGGATGATATTCGAATTTCGACCATTATCGAATTACATAATTCCAAAGTGATATAGTTTTGATGAAGAGAATCAGTGTAAATAAATGTCACAACCGAGTAACAATTAATAATATTAAATTGTATTTTATCGAAACCAAGTAAGCAATAAATTTGGCTAAAATGTCATACCACCTACTATGTGACATGTGAACATTAACATTTGAATAGTTTAATGTTAATCGCTGACTTAATTTACGCCTGACGAGTCACACAAACGGAATGATGAATTCCTTTTAGACCAAACGATTTAATTAATTTATAATTGTTATAAATTAATTAATAATTATGAAATATTAATTATAAAATTTTGAATATGATTTGAGGAATAAATATTATTTTATATATTTATAATAGTTATGAATATATTGATCAATATGTGATAGGAACAAGCATTAAATTAGATTTAATTGATAATATTTATTTGTGCTTAAATGAGCTGTTAGCCCATGATGTTAAGATGTTATTTTGATAGCAATAGGGCTTGTAGTAGGTGGCTAAAAAGGCTAGAGGGGTTTGGAGATGGATGGTTGAGATTTGATAAGAAATGGTATGAGAAGTGATCCATATTTCTCTCTATTTCTTCCACTATAAAAGAACCCTAACCCTAATGTGATAAAAACATTTTGGCTGCTATTTCCTCATCATTTCTAGCTGATCCCATCAACATTGACCTCTAACAAATTCATCTCAAATCAATTCAAAATGCGATAGCTAAAGGTTTATGGTTAGCAATCTACCAAATCCAGAAGGTTTCAAAGGAGGGAGAATTCATCAATACAAGGTGCGCTTAAAGGCATAAGTATTAGGTATGTATTTACTATACTATATGATTTATAATATCTAAATAATAGTACATTATTCACAATATATACACACACGTGTGTGTGTGACGATTCTTATACGTATCAGTATTTTCACATACTGGATTAGTTATATGTTTGTATTTATTTAAAAAACACCATTTTTATGTAGATCTGAAGTGCATAGCTAGATATATTTTATTTTCAATTATTATGATTTTAACAATTAATATATGTGAATAATAGTATATCATCTAATTTTAACTATATGACTTGAATATATTTATATCATCATATTATGTAAATAATGAACCTATAATTTATAAATGCATATTTACAATCATTATAATTTTTGGTGATGGGAAATTAATTTTAACAATTATTTACCATTATTTATTATTTTAAAATCAATATACGAATTAAAAAATTCATATAAAATAATATATGTTTCAAAAATTAAATTTTCAATTTTTGAAAACTGTTTTATTCTCATATAAACTCTCTACCAGAAATAAGAATTTTAAAATCAAACTTTTTATTTTTAAAAATCATTTTAATATTCGATTGAAAATATTTGATTAATTAAAAATAACATTTTGCACAAGAAAATTACGGAAAACAATTTCTGACTTTAAAATATCATGCTCAATTTTCTAAAAATTTAAAATTCAAATAATACGGTGCAAAATCAATTTTTTATTATTTTATTGTATTTCGATTAATGAACTATTATGTGTGTGTGTGTGTATGTACATATTTTAATATAATAAAATTATAAATAATTTTTTTTGTGTTGTGGATTCAATCTGGAAAAGTTAAAAAATATAATTTTTATTTTCAGAATTAATGGACATATATGAATAAAAATACTTATTTAAATTTTATTAATACACCTATATATATATTTAAATTAATAATAATTTTTTTGTAAAATACATACATACATATAGATATGCAAAATGATTTTAAAAAACATTTATATATTATGTGTAAATATATATATTATTTAAAATTTTAATACTATAATATATATGTATATAAATCATTAATATTATATATATATGTTATATATATATATATAATTTTACATAGTTTTTAATATTTATATAAATAACAAGTTTACATACATATATATATTTGGGCAATATTTAATACATATAGTATGAGCTAACATGTCCGTTGCGATGTAAGTCCTAACATTTATAAACGAGGATGTTATACCTTGCATAGATTATTATGTTACACATTCACACACATACATATATGTATATGATCATATGTGTACTATTATATTTAATTGAATATAAATTAAATAAAATTTTATCTATAATTTGCAAATTTAAATGAAATAAGAGACTTTATTTAAATTAAATTTAGAAGTTTTCTAAATAAATTAGACTTCATAGGCCTAATAAAGATCCAACGGGGTAAAATATTTGAAATTCACCTATAACTTATGTTGCGGGCTAGCCCAGTTCCAACAATGGTATCAGTGCCCAATAGCATAAGAGATTTAAGTAGTCATGTTAGGGTTAACTATTAAGCTCACAGCCCAAAAGTTGTCCCTAATAGAAAATGGCCAAATTTGAATTGGGCCTTGGGTTAATTTTCAAAATTGGTTTGAAATTAAAAAAATAAAAGTTTAAAATTTAAAATAAGAAACATATTATAAATGTTATAATATAATGAAAATTTTCAAAATGACTGAAAAATAAATATAAAGTAATTTCAAAATTTTATAAAATTTATTAATAAGATTAATAAAATAAGTTACTTAATCCATTAATGTGTACATGTATTATACATTATGGTATAAGTTATGTTGTTTTAAAATGTTTAAAATAACATTAGTATACATAAAATAACATAAGTATACATATATGCATATGAATTGAATTTTGAATAATATTATTTAATTAAATTAATTAATTAATGGTAAATTAATTAAATGAATGTGCACATATATAGATATATATGTAATACTATAAAGGTTATAATATGTGTAACGACCCGTATTTTTACGGATCGAAAAGTTCGTTCAAATCTGGAATTTTCAACATTTTAGGTTGTTTCAGATTTTGGGAAGAATTTTTGGTTAAGTCCTAAGTCGTAGCCGACTTATGAGTTCTGGACGAGTTAGTGATGAGTCTGGGCGAGTTAAGGACTTAAGGGGTGAGTCGGCGACGACCTAAGGAGATAAGTCGTAGCTGGGCTAGGTTAGTAGGTTGAAGTTAACTCGGCAAGTGTTAAGTCGTAGGTTGTAAGTCGTTGCCGAGTTAAGGGATAAACAACCTAAGGAAGTGACCGACTTATGTTATTGTAGACGACTTAAGGTTTTGAGTTGTGTTAAGTCGGCTGTCGAGTTAAGGTAGTGGTCGACTTAAGACCTGGACGACTTAGGAGTTGAGTCGTACCAAAGTTATCTGATGAGTCGTATACTTACTAAGTCGTAAGTCTAGTTGAGTCGTGTATTCAGTTAAGTCGTATCCCAGTAGCCTAGCTAAGTCTTGAGGTTGATAAGTCATAGTCGAGTTAACCGTTAAGTCGTACGGGATCTGGGATTTTGTTGAGTCGTAAGTTGAGCCCTTTGATGAGTCGTACCTCCTGATGAGTCGTAGCTTTGTGCTAAGTCATGGACGACTTAGTGGTTGAGTCGTCTAGCCAGTAAGGCGCGTGCGCACTAGGTCGTAGACAGGGGTGGTTCGGTAAGTCGTAGGTACCTATGATGAGTCGGAAGAGGCTATAAGTCGGAGACGACTTAGGAGATAGCTGTTAAGTCTTGAATCGTAGGGGGTCTGAGTGTTGTTGGAGTTAGGCTTAAGTCGGAAGACCATTGAGTCGTGGTGATCTGATGAGTCGTAGACGACTCATGGAGGCAGTCGAGTCATGGATTTCAGCTATAAATAGGAGAGCTTCTCTTCATTTTTGGGATCCGGATTTTGAAGCGACGAAGTGCTGCCATTTTGAGAGCTCGACTTCTAAACTTCTTCACTTCTTTTCTCCACTCTAATCTAGTGCTTCCTTCCATCCAAATCAAAGATCAAGATTGAAGGTTCAAGAGCTAAAGTTGAAGATCTTCATCTTTTCAAGAGAGATTTCATCGTTTGAAGCGGATTCGTGATAGATCAAGCTTGATCCTTCGCTGTCCAGATCTGAAGCGTGTTGGTTTGGGTTTGTTTGGGTGATTTGGTGAGTGGTAATTATCTCTCACACGGATCCAAAGGAGTATATCGGATTGTTGGCTCGATTTGGTGTTAAAATAGTGATTTCCATGCATTTTCTTCATCCTAAGTGTAGATCCATGTAGATCCATTGTTCATGATGATGTTACATCCATTTTATCATATGTTAACCTATGCAAGATCATTCATCAAGTTTGTAGAGATATAATCCATGTTTTCATGCTTATTGGACTTTCAACTCTTTAATTACGAAAATGCCATTATTGTTATAATTGTCTACTTAGATCATATTTGAATGCTTGATTGTTTGGATTGATGTTTGATTTGATTGATTGTTATGAACTAGATGATTGATGATTAGATTTAGACCGAAGACGATTCAAAAGCTAAAGGAAAGGCTCTTGAATTGGGAAAGCTGCTCGTGGCATATGTAGCGGGATGATGAAGCTCTTATGCATAGATTTGATGATGTGGTGTTAAGATGAGGCTTTGCAAGGATGTAATGAAGCGAGGCATCATATGATGAAGACTTGGCCTAATCCAGACGGGATCATTCCAAGCATGTTGATAACTCGGTGATATGATTCGAGTTGAGGATAATGAATGGATATGAGAATAGTCGTCGAGGAGGATGACTAGGAGGCTTGGATAGCATCGTTGTTGAAGGTTCTAGCATGCTCTAAGCAAGAGTACGTTTGGGCAGATTCGATAGTCCCAACGGCCAACTGTTGATGGTCGAGTACTCTGGGCAGATTCGATAGTCCTAGGCACGGGCTGCGACGACGTGCGGGAGTTATGTCTAGAACCGGGGTTTCCATTAGCCCTTGACGGACGGCTGAAAGAATGTGCCGGTCATTCAATTAACGGTGATATCGAAGCAATGATAACAGTGATAGCCAGAGTCATGGATGTTTGGTTGTATCGTCATTCGGACTCAAGAGCGGTATTTTCTGGGTGCTTATCTGATTTAGGCCTTGGTACTTGGAAAACATCGCCCTTGACTCGAGTGATAGTAGCTTTACTTTAAATTGTATGCTCTGCTATGTTTGCTTCTGCTTAGTGTGTGTCTGGGGGCTATCACTGTAGAATGAGGTTAGAGTGGGAGGGTTGTATTCCTATTCCTTTTCCTTTATGTTCTTTTGGTATGTTGTTGGTTAATTTACTGCTCACTAAGACTGTTGTCTGACTCAAGGCTTTATGTTTTAATTCTTATTGCCTTGGGCTGTTCGTCCATTTTGGGACGGGCAGACTAGGTAGCAGGTGACAGGTGTTGTTCTCTTCTCACGATGCTGATATCGAAGACGAGCTAGAGGGTTGCATATTATCTTCTTATTATATGTACTGGATATTCCGCTGTTTTGTATTCTCTGAGAGATATGTAGTGAGGCTTGATGTATTGACTATGTGGATGCTTGTATTCAACTATTATGGAGTTTTATATGATGTCATTTTGTTCTGTAAAGCTTCACTATACATATGTTCTATTGTACTTTGTCCATGCGCTGTGAGAAATACGATAGATTCTGTTGTTTTAAATCTTACCTTGACAATCGTCCATGGTCGCCTGGCACACTTTACAGCGCTCTATCCCTAGATTAGGTGCAGGGGTCATGGGCGGTCGTCACATTTGGTATCAGAGCATTGGTTAATCGATTTTACCCAACGCTCGCTGAAGTAACCACGTATGAGAGACGTAATTGTATTTTGATGGATGATTACTATATATAATATAGTAGCTTAGTAGGGTTTGAGTCCTTTATGCAGTTGTTTCTCTAGATGTTCTAATCATTCCTTTTTATAGATATTGAGAATGAGTCGAAGAGGGAGACCAGCTGCTAGGGAAGGCCGTGCTACTGAAGAGACTGCTGATTATACAGCCATGTTCGAAGCTATGATGACTTCGATCATGAGGAGGATACCAGTTCCGGGGGCGGCAGTTGATGTTGGAGTTCAAGTCCAAACTCCGAAACCAGTGGATTTTGCTAAGCTGTGCAAGGATTATACTGCTCTTGGAGGGAAGGTTTTCTTGGGAACAGAATCAACTATCGAAGTCCAGAGATGGATAGATGCTTGTAGAAGGATCTTTGGTGATTTGGGAATTGATGATGCAACTAAGAGGAAGTTGGCATCAAGGCAGCTTCAAGGGAGAGCCTCTGATTGGTGGAACTCTATTACCATCAATACTGCAGAGGAAGAGATTACTTGGGAGCAATTCCAAGTCAGATTTGAAGCTAAGTTCATTTCTACAGCTCAGAAGTCTGTTCTGTTCAAGAGGTTTGTGGAGCTCAAGCAAGGTGGAAGATCAGTTCTTGAGTATGTTTCTGAGTTTGAAGCTTTGTCCAAGTATGCCCGGTCATATATTGAGTCTGCTTACCAGAGGAATGAGAAGTTTGTGACAGGCTTGGACAGTTATCTTGGGAGACAGTTGGTGGATCATTTGGACGATTCATTTGAGAAGCTTGTGGAGAAAGCTCTTAGGCATGAGAGTCTGTTTCCTAAGGAAGGATCTGTTGTTGCTGTGACCAGGGAAGAGTCTAAACCCCAGCAGGGTGGAAACAAGAAGAGGAAGCAGCAGCAGCAGAAGGGTAAGGATGGCCAGAAGAAGCCGAAAAGCGAGGTGACTTGCTACAATTGTCAGCAGAAGGGCCATTTCTCGAAGGATTGTAAGAATCCTAAGGTGCCGATGAAGTGTCACAACTGTGACAAGCCGGGGCATTTCAGGAAGAATTGTCCAGAACCGAGGAAGGACAGGCAGATTGTGCAAGCCTATGCTTTAGGAGCTGTTCCGTCGTCTTCGAAAGCTCCTACTGCTGAAGAGAAGGGAAAGAGTGTGGTTGTTCAAGGTACTCTTTTCCTATGTGGTATTCCAGTTAGAGTTTTGTTTGATACTGGAGCATCGCATTCGTTTGTTTGTAATGAACTAGTAGGCCGGTTAGGTTTGGAACCGGATATTGTTGATAGGCCATTGGTTGTGACTAATCCAGTTGGGGGTTCGTCTTGTTTGTGTATGTTATGCCGTGGTCTAGTTGTATCGAGTCATGGTTGCTCTTTTGTTTGTGATTGTTTTGTTCTGAACTTTGCGGGGTTCGGAATTATTTTGGGTATGGACTGGCTTAGGAAGTATGCGGCTAAGGTTGATTGTGAGAGGCTGGAGGTGACAGTCGAGAATGTGGAAGGGCGAAAGATTGTGATACGATGTAAGCATGAGGAAGGCGTCTTCATGAGCTTCATGTATTCGCTAGTTGTTCCACGGGATGGACTGTCTTTAGTGCCAATCGCAAATGGATTCGAGGATGCCTTTGACGAAGTCAAAGGGTTGCCGCCGCATAGAGAGATCGAGTTTCGTATAGATCTAGTTGAAGGAACCAGACCTGTTGTGATGCCTCTTAGGCGGATGGCGCCTAGGGAACAGCAGGAGTTGAGGTTGCAAGTTGATGACCTTTTACAGAAAGGATTCATTCGGCGTAGTGTGTCCGAGTGGGGTGCACCAGTTGTGTTTGCAACCAAGGCAGATGGGTCGTTGAGATTGTGTGTGGATTATCGTGAGCTGAATAAGGTGACTAAGAAGAACAAGTATCCATTGCCGAGAATAGATGACTTGTTTGATCAGCTTCACGAAGCTAAGGTGTTTTCTCAGATGGATTTGGCAACGGGATTTCACCAGTTGAGAGTAGCTAAGGATAGTGTGCCGAAGACTGCTTTTAGGACACCATCCGGTTTCTTTGAGTGGCTGGTAATGCCGTTTGGATTGACGAATGCGCCAGCATATTTTGTGGATCTTATGAATAGAGTGTTCAGAGATCAGTTGAACAAGTTCGTACTTGTGTTCGTGGATGATATTCTGATTTATTCCAGAACGGAAGAGGAGCACAAGACGCACTTGCGTATTGTTTTGGAAATCTTGCGGAAACATCAGCTGAAGGCTAAGTTTTCGAAGTGTCACTTCTGGAAGAGTGAAGTGAGGTTCTTAGGCCATGTGATTTCTGGAAGTGGAATAGCGGTTGATCCCGCTAAGGTGGCAGCAATCCAGGATTGGGTTAGACCTAAGAATGCATCTGATGTGAGAAGTTTTCTTGGATTAGCAGGATATTATCGACGGTTTATCAAAGACTTCTCCAAGATAGCTGCACCGTTAACAGGATTGACGAAGAAGAACCAAGTGTTCAGTTGGGATGCTAAGTGTGAGCAAGCTTTCGGAATCCTGAAAGAGAGATTGACGAGTGCTCCTGTTTTGACTATTCCAAGTGGGAATGATGAGATGGTGGTTTACACCGACGCATGTGGTACTGGACTTGGAGCAGTGCTGATGCAGAAGGATAAAGTTGTTGCGTATGCCAGTCGACAACTGAAGCCGCATGAAAGGAATTACCCAACTCATGATTTGGAATTGGCGGCGATTGTATTTGCTCTGAAGATGTGGAGGCATTATCTGTTGGGAGTTCGATTCGAGTTGTTTACGGATCACAAGTCGTTGAAGTATCATTTCTCCCAAAAGGATTTGAATCTTCGGCAGCAACGTTGGCTAGAGTTTTTAGCATCATATGATTTTGGTATAGCTTATACTCCGGGAAAAGGTAACGCAGTGGCAGATGCGTTAAGTCGGAGACATGCAGGGTTGGGAGCCATGTTTTCAGAATGGAAGAGTCTCGAGTATTTAGCTGGATTTGACTTCAGGCCTAGATGCGAATTGGAACCTGAGATGTTGGCAAACTTATCAATAAGACCCACTCTTGTGGAAAGGATTGGCGAGAGCCAAAAGCGAGATGATAAGCTTGTCAAGATTATCCGTGAATTGGAATCTGGATTGGACCCAGAAACGGATAAAGGATTCGAGGTCGATCGAGAGGGTTGGCTTCGGAAGCAAGGACGACTAGTTGTTCCCGATATAGATGAATTAAGGAGTGAAGTTCTGAAGGAAAGTCATCACTCGAGGTTGACAATTCATCCAGGTGGAAATAAGATGTATCGGGATATGAAGAGAACCTACTACTGGGAAGGCATGAAGAAGGATGTTGGAAATTTTATTTCCAAATGTATGAACTGCCAGTTAGTTAAAACCGAACAGAAGAAGCCTAGTGGATTGCTTCAGCCATTAGAAGTTCCTACATGGAAGTGGGAACAAGTGTCGATGGATTTTATTGATGGATTGCCTAGAACCAGGATGGGAAATGAAGGGATTTGGGTCATTGTGGATCGTCTGACTAAGAGTGCACGATTCATTCCTGTTCGATCGACTAGGACTGCATCAAAGTTGGCTGAGTTGTATGTTAAGTGGATAGTTCGTTTCCATGGTATTCCGAAGAGTATAGTGAGCGATCGAGACTCATTGTTCACTAGTGGATTTTGGAAGAGCTTCCAGGAAGTCTTGGGAACCGAGTTGTGTTTGAGTACAACTTATCATCCCCAAACAGATGGTCAGACCGAGAGAGTCAACCGAGTTTTGGAAGATCTTCTAAGAGCATGTGTTTTGGACTTCGGAGGATCATGGGAAGATCACCTTCATTTGGTGGAGTTTGCATACAACAACAGTTACCAGTCAAGCATTGGTATGGCACCGTATGAAGCATTGTATGGAAGACCGTGTAACTCTCCAACATGTTGGTTGGAAACTGGAGAAAAGCTGATGCTTGGGCCAGAGATGATTCGTCAGACTTCAGATTGTATAGAAATCATTCGGCAACGAATGAAGGCAGCCCAAGACCGTCAGAAGAGTTATGCCGATAAGCGTCGTAAGGATTTGGAATTCGACGTAGGAGATATGGTTTTTGTGAAGATTTCTCCACTGAAAAATGTTATTCGATTCGGGAAGAAGGGAAAATTGACTCCGAGATTTGTTGGACCATTCCCGATTACCGAGCGAATTGGAAAGCTCGCTTATAGATTGGAATTACCTGAGAAGATGTCGAGTGTGCACAATGTTTTTCACGTATCATATCTACGGAAGTATGTGCACGACTCGAATACAGTGGTTTCTGCTGATAGCTATGAAGATTTTGAAGATGATCCAGTCGATAGGAGACCTCGTAAGCCACTTCGTGTTGTGGAAACCGACACGAAACAGCTTAGGAGGAAGGTAGTTAAGTTGCTCAAGATACAATGGAGTGATGATGATAACGACTGTACGTGGGAAGTGGAAGAGAGGATGAAAGCAGCTCATCCTGAACTCTTCGAGGTATGGCCCTAAGGTGTCGTGTCATCTAATGAAATTGTAACTTGTTCTAGTTTTAGAATTCTGCATGCTAAGCTAGAATTGGATGCATGGTTTGTTGATTGCTATGGATGGTAGGCGTGCAAAATAGTTTTTGATTGCTTTGTTTGTTTGGAATTTCGGGGGCGAAATTCCTAAGGGGGAGAGAATGTAACGACCCGTATTTTTACGGATCGAAAAGTTCGTTCAAATCTGGAATTTTCAACATTTTAGGTTGTTTCAGATTTTGGGAAGAATTTTTGGTTAAGTCCTAAGTCGTAGCCGACTTATGAGTTCTGGACGAGTTAGTGATGAGTCTGGGCGAGTTAAGGACTTAAGGGGTGAGTCGGCGACGACCTAAGGAGATAAGTCGTAGCTGGGCTAGGTTAGTAGGTTGAAGTTAACTCGGCAAGTGTTAAGTCGTAGGTTGTAAGTCGTTGCCGAGTTAAGGGATAAACAACCTAAGGAAGTGACCGACTTATGTTATTGTAGACGACTTAAGGTTTTGAGTTGTGTTAAGTCGGCTGTCGAGTTAAGGTAGTGGTCGACTTAAGACCTGGACGACTTAGGAGTTGAGTCGTACCAAAGTTATCTGATGAGTCGTATACTTACTAAGTCGTAAGTCTAGTTGAGTCGTGTATTCAGTTAAGTCGTATCCCAGTAGCCTAGCTAAGTCTTGAGGTTGATAAGTCATAGTCGAGTTAACCGTTAAGTCGTACGGGATCTGGGATTTTGTTGAGTCGTAAGTTGAGCCCTTTGATGAGTCGTACCTCCTGATGAGTCGTAGCTTTGTGCTAAGTCGTGGACGACTTAGTGGTTGAGTCGTCTAGCCAGTAAGGCGCGTGCGCACTAGGTCGTAGACAGGGGTGGTTCGGTAAGTCATAGGTACCTATGATGAGTCGGAAGAGGCTATAAGTCGGAGACGACTTAGGAGATAGCTGTTAAGTCTTGAATCGTAGGGGGTCTGAGTGTTGTTGGAGTTAGGCTTAAGTCGGAAGACCATTGAGTCGTGGTGATCTGATGAGTCGTAGACGACTCATGGAGGCAGTCGAGTCATGGATTTCAGCTATAAATAGGAGAGCTTCTCTTCATTTTAGGGATCCGGATTTTGAAGCGACGAAGTGCTGCCATTTTGAGAGCTCGACTTCTACACTTCTTCACTTCTTTTCTCCACTCTAATCTAGTGCTTCCTTCCATCCAAATCAAAGATCAAGATTGAAGGTTCAAGAGCTAAAGTTGAAGATCTTCATCTTTTCAAGAGAGATTTCATCGTTTGAAGCGGATTCGTGATAGATCAAGCTTGATCCTTCGCTGTCCAGATCTGAAGCGTGTTGGTTTGGGTTTGTTTGGGTGATTTGGTGAGTGGTAATTATCTCTCACACGGATCCAAAGGAGTATATCGGATTGTTGGCTCGATTTGGTGTTAAAATAGTGATTTCCATGCATTTTCTTCATCCTAAGTGTAGATCCATGTAGATCCATTGTTCATGATGATGTTACATCCATTTTATCATATGTTAACCTATGCAAGATCATTCATCAAGTTTGTAGAGATATAATCCATGTTTTCATGCTTATTGGACTTTCAACTCTTTAATTACGAAAATGCCATTATTGTTATAATTGTCTACTTAGATCATATTTGAATGCTTGATTGTTTGGATTGATGTTTGATTTGATTGATTGTTATGAACTAGATGATTGATGATTAGATTTAGACCGAAGACGATTCAAAAGCTAAAGGAAAGGCTCTTGAATTGGGAAAGCTGCTCGTGGCATATGTAGCGGGATGATGAAGCTCTTATGCATAGATTTGATGATGTGGTGTTAAGATGAGGCTTTGCAAGGATGTAATGAAGCGAGGCATCATATGATGAAGACTTGGCCTAATCCAGACGGGATCATTCCAAGCATGTTGATAACTCGGTGATATGATTCGAGTTGAGGATAATGAATGGATATGAGAATAGTCGTCGAGGAGGATGACTAGGAGGCTTGGATAGCATCGTTGTTGAAGGTTCTAGCATGCTCTAAGCAAGAGTACGTTTGGGCAGATTCGATAGTCCCAACGGCCAACTGTTGATGGTCGAGTACTCTGGGCAGATTCGATAGTCCTAGGCACGGGCTGCGACGACGTGCGGGAGTTATGTCTAGAACCGGGGTTTCCATTAGCCCTTGACGGACGGCTGAAAGAATGTGCCGGTCATTCAATTAACGGTGATATCGAAGCAATGATAACAGTGATAGCCAGAGTCATGGATGTTTGGTTGTATCGTCATTCGGACTCAAGAGCGGTATTTTCTGGGTGCTTATCTGATTTAGGCCTTGGTACTTGGAAAACATCGCCCTTGACTCGAGTGATAGTAGCTTTACTTTAAATTGTATGCTCTGCTATGTTTGCTTCTGCTTAGTGTGTGTCTGGGGGCTATCACTGTAGAATGAGGTTAGAGTGGGAGGGTTGTATTCCTATTCCTTTTCCTTTATGTTCTTTTGGTATGTTGTTGGTTAATTTACTGCTCACTAAGACTGTTGTCTGACTCAAGGCTTTATGTTTTAATTCTTATTGCCTTGGGCTGTTCGTCCATTTTGGGACGGGCAGACTAGGTAGCAGGTGACAGGTGCTGTTCTCTTCTCACGATGCTGATATCGAAGACGAGCTAGAGGGTTGCATATTATCTTCTTATTATATGTACTGGATATTCCGCTGTTTTGTATTCTCTGAGAGATATGTAGTGAGGCTTGATGTATTGACTATGTGGATGCTTGTATTCAACTATTATGGAGTTTTATATGATGTCATTTTGTTCTGTAAAGCTTCACTATACATATGTTCTATTGTACTTTGTCCATGCGCTGTGAGAAATACGATAGATTCTGTTGTTTTAAATCTTACCTTGACAATCGTCCATGGTCGCCTGGCATACTTTACAGCGCTCTATCCCTAGATTAGGTGCAGGGGTCATGGGCGGTCGTCACAATATGTAATAAATATTTAATATAAATGTTATATTTAAATAATATAAAAGTAACTAAAATATTAATTAATTAAAATTAATTAAATAAGATTTTATTAATATGATGGTATACATAAGACTATTATACAAGTAATATGAAATATAAAAGTTATATAATAATAAAACTTATTTAATATGAATGTATAAAGTAAAGGTGGAACATTAAGAAACCCTAAATAGACTTAAGGAATAAATACATACGTAAATGTATGTATACCGTGATTTCAGATGTGTTTGACATTTGAATCACGAGAGTAATTCATAATAATTACTTTATTTCATAAGTCGATATCACTCAATATTAAATATTAAAGATTATGAATCTTCAATATAATATTGTCCTCTACCATATATGTACATTAATAAATTACTTGCATACTCCTCGGTTGGTGAGAAAACTCAAGTTGGGGATGTTATTTGTAGTATTATTAGTATATTGAATAGATGAGGTAAGATAACTATATGTATTTATTGAGCAGGTACATATACTATACTTAGGCCATCGCGATATGGTAGGTACAAGTGAATAATTTCATCTCGATTTGTCGAACAGACTCAACGTCAAAGAAGAATCAGGATAAGGAACCGAAGGGTTAGGAGTTGCATATAATAAACCGATAAGTAGTTATCCATCATCCATGGAGCTATGACTTGTTGAGAAGACTCAAGGTCAGAATTCTAAGACGGACGAGTCCTAACACCCACTAGTGAAGTCGAATGACTTCCATGTTTCGACTTAGGATTTGGTGAAACATAAAAGACTAGTAGGAGATTTATATAACATTTATCTTTCTAATATTGTAAGAATATATGCTATATTCTATAGTAATCTACATTGATAAATTTATGCTTTTAATATGATTGATAGAAAGTTTATCAATTAAAATATACAAATAAACTGAATTTAAGATTGATAGATAGAAATATAATATATAATTACTAATAAATACTTCTTGCATGTTAACGTTTCAATACCCATGCAAGCGCCTGATTTTGAGATTACTAAATACATTCGTAATTTGGTCACTTACATGTTTATTTGGTCAAGACCGTGTATTGCATTCTATGAGTTTTGAACTCAAAAGTAATACAAGACTATGGATATTTGATCCATATACGGTCACATATAAGTGTTATATGGTAAACGATCACCATTCGTAATGTACGATACTTCAATGAAGTTAGTTTATTTGAAATAAGCCAACAAACTATAATATGATATGGAGTATTCAATTTGATTGATTACAAAAGGATCGTATTGTGTTAAATGTTACAAAAGAACAAAACTATGATTAAATTCTAAGAACTCGATTGCTCATATGTCAGTTTGATCAGTTTACATAAAGCGCAACATGTTTGATGTCCTTAAATGTTAAGGATGATCGAGTGTGCTTTTGTAAAGAGTTCGTTATGATGTTACAGTAAGGGTTTTCTTTTTAATGGTTCGACTATTTAGAAAGAAAAATAAATGTACAGGAATAGATGCGATTTACGGTATAGTTGGAATGAAGAGAATGGATAGTCACTTCTACTTCATAAAGAAACATCAAAAACGAGAATTGTAATAATTATTATTGATACTTAATATTAGAATAAGAAATACATTTTCTATTCCAAAATTTATTTTCATATAGAAAATTGTTTTCTATGAGATTCATTTCTTTGAGTTCAAGATATTTGATCAAAGAACTAACCGTTGTAAACTAGTAACAATATATGAAATAAATAATTTATATTAAGTGAAAGATGGACCTCCGAATTTAGTATGCTATTATAGTAATGACGGAAATAGTGGAGCATGTCATATATCACTTATTGATTGCATCAAGTTAAGAAAAATGTTTTCTTTAACCATACCGAACTTATTTATGAAATAATGAATATTTTTCGGTGCCGACTGAAAAACATACATGGTTATATTTCAATGTGAATATTATGAATATTCATAATGAAATACAACTACAATATGATATTTGTTTTCATAACAAGAGTAATGCATTAGAAAATATAGAATTATCTAAAATTATTTACAATTATTTGAAATTATAGACTAAGCCGTAGTTTTGAGAAATAATTTTATTATATGATTATGAATCATATGATATTTTTAATTATATCTCAAACAATTAAGGGATATACATCCAATTAATGGGAGCATCATAAGAGTTGATGAACTCTTCGAATTGATACATGTAGATGTATGCAATCATAAGTCTATTAATACCAAAACGGTTCCACATACTTCATCATACTCACAGATGAGTTATCACAGACATGGACAATTGTATTTAATATGCATGTATAAGTCTATGATAAGCCCATACAATATACAACGGAAGTAAATAAAGTAACATGCAATAGAAATAAAACGGTTGCATATACTTCATCATACTCACGGATGAGTTATCATAGACATGGACATGTGTATTTAATATGCATGTATAAGTCTATGGTAAGCCCACATAATATACAACGGAAGTAAATAATGTAGCATGCAATAGAAATGAATTGATTTGATCGAATAGGTGAGTATATTGGAAAGAGTTTCGAACATACCTAAAAACGAATAAAGATTTAATCTTAAAAATCACTCCTCCATGTGATACATAATGATGTATTGATAAGGAGCAATCAAACTTTGTTGGACAAAGTACGATTAATTATGAGAGAAGTTGAGTTAATTTCTTTCTAAAGGTCATGTACTTAAGAGTAGTACACAAGGTTATTATTATTTAGTCTAAATAATAATTTACAAAATCATACAAGATAAGAGTTTATAAGAAACCTTAACATATCCTAGGTCAAGGAGTTGGCAGGTTGCGCAAGTCAAAAGTATGCAGTAAATTGTTCGTGAGGGATCTTGTATGAATCTCCCCAAAATGAGTTTGGGAAGGACTGTCATTAAATGACATATTTATGTTTTGAACATAAGTTTTGTAAACTAAAACCAAATCAGTTTTATTGTGACCGAACTTGGAATTTATCTTTTCGCTCATATACAAAGAAATTCATAAAATGTTTATGAATACATATTCCATTGCACCAAGAAACAATTGTTGTTTCAAGAAATACCAACTTCATAATGAAAGAATTTCTTTGAGAAATTATTGGTAGTAAAATGGAATTGGATACGATTCGAAGATAAAACTGATTGCATAAGGTGAAATGAATTTAACTAACCTACATGAACAAATAACATTAGAGAGTATTCTCAAATATTGAAGAGAAACTATGTGTTTCTTACTAATGTCAAAAATATATAATCCTTGGTTGTTTGATTAAACCATTAAGAGTATCGTTTATGATATGGTATGATGTGCAATTCTCAAAGAATTCCAATTACGTTATCAAAATATGATTTTGGTAGTCGTAACCAAAGGGATGTGATCCATCGGCCGTGATTGTGTCTTATGAGCAAGACTAATGCAGTTGGAATTAAATGAGAAATGTTGATAAGAATAATCTCGTAAATTTCAATTGTTGAAATTAGCATGATAGATTCATCATTCAACGTTATCTAGTTATTTCAGATTTACTCACAAGATTATCGTTCAATAAGACTTGGTATTTTGGTACATATGTGCTGAAATAAAAGGTTCTAAATAATGATATAGAATAGGCCATTTGAACACAAAAACCAAAGTGTCTCAAAGTCAGTGAGAGCGATATAATGGTTGTGAGTTTTTGGATATTATTTAAAAAATAATACGAAAATGTCATTCTGTAAGTATAAAAATTGAATAGGTATTTTGATAGAAATATCAAATAGTTTGATTTTTCAATCAAAATGCTGAGAAAGCGTGTGTTTATAAGAAAGAATGTTAAATGGTACATTAATATTTCAAACAATAAGTAAACAACACATTGCTGATTTTTAACAGTGTACTTGTGTTAAAAACAGCCTCAGTTGTGTTAATGCTCAACATTGGATTTGTAAATGATATCTTTTATAGCATGTCTAAAAGATACTGGGAATGTCCCAAAATGATATGCAAGGATACCTTATTAAAATGATTAATACAGAACATGTAAAATGGATTCCTTATGCATTGGCAATAGGAATTATTAAACATGTTATGTTGTCTACGATATCGTGATTTGTTTATGTTTTGATTCATGAAACATATATCAAGTCCAAATTGATGTAACTAAATGGTTGTTTGGAGTATTCTCGTGTGTATATAAAATACTAGAGAATTGTTTACAGAAACAATAAACTCCTTATGAAGGAGTTTTAGAACTCAAACTTCATAAATGATATTGAGTATAATTTGTCGATAAAAATATTTAAGTTGGAAATGTTACAAATAAAAGAGATTGTGCCTGATTAACGAAAATGCTAAGTATATAGACTTGAATAGTGTCGCAATAAAAGCAATGTATACACAATAAATGCACAAATTTATAACTAAGCCGAGGGTGATTCCAAATGTTGAGAATCCCAAAACATTGTTATGTGATAACAATATCACGGTAGAGTTCGTCCCAGAACTTAGAGCTTACTAGAAGTCGAGAGACGTACTCCGAATTGTTCCACACGACAAAGGTAGTTTATCTGTGTCGGAGAGAGTTAATTGACATAGTAGATGATTAAAGCATAGTAGCATACCCGTTCACTGAGAGATTGACCAAATTGGTTTAGAGGAAATTGGTTGGAGAGGTTGGAATAAGGTTCCATAATTGGCCCCAAGTGCATGTGAGAGATTGATAGAGTTAGAGATATGCCCTAGGGGAAATTATGTAATTTGTTGCATATATCTAACTCGATAACCAATCTTGTTTGAAATAATAGGTATTTTCTTTTTATTATATACTTGATATAATGTGTTATTAGAATCAATTACTTTAATTAAAAGTATATTTAATAGAAAATCCATATATGGTATGTTTTGTGATAGTAGTTACGAAGTGTTGTAAACATGAGCAATTTATCATAGTGAAAACAAATATACCATTTTAAATGTTCCTAGTCAAGATGCATCAAGATTGGATATCGTTGTATCCATTGAGACTAGAGCACATAACACTCTCTAAATGTTGAGCAGTGTATTACTCATGATTATTGGGGGAACTTAGGGGTTACATACTAATAGTTATTGGATAACTATGGAACGACTCACTCAATAGTTTTCTGTTAGTTAATATTACTAAGGTCAAATAGAACATATCGATGTGGCTAATTTACACAGTTCTCTTGGCTTGAGAATATTATGGATCTTTAATATGAAAGCTCCACTTTGATTATAGTAAAATAACGGCACGACGTCCATTGAGCGACTATAGTTGGATCGAGTGGAAGTATTGGAAAATGAAACACTATCCAAGAGAAGATTCGTCTCCTCAGCTATATGAGGTTAGTATCACTGTCAACTCAAAGCCTCTAGCCAAAGAAATTCTGTTAATAATAGTTGTTATTATTGAACCAATGACTTTAGTTTGGACTGTAGAGTTGAATATGGATGATATTCGAATTTCGACCATTATCCAATTTCATAAGTCCAAAGTGATGTAGTTTTGATGAAGAGAATTAGTGTAAATAAATGTCACAACCGAGTAACGCTTAATAATATAAATTGGATTTTACCAAAACTAAGTAAGTGATAAATTTAGCCAAAATGTCACACCACTTGCTAAGTAACGTGTGAACATTAAGATCGAATAGTTTGATGTTAATTGCTGCTCGAATTTACACCTGACGAGTCACACAATCGGAATGATGAATTCTCTTTAGGCCAAACGATTTAATTATTTTATAATTATTATAAATTAATTAAATTAATTAATATTTATGAAATATTAATTATAAAATTTTGAATATGATTTGAGGAATAAATATTATTGTATATATTTATAATAATTATAAATATATTGATCGATATGCGATATTGACAACCTATTAAACTGGATTTAATGAATAATATTTATTTGGGCTTAAATGAGCTATTAGCCCATTATGTTAAGATGTTATTTCGACAGCAATAGAGCTTGTAGGAGGTAGCTAAAAAGGTTAGAGTGGTTTGGAGATGGATGGTTGAGGTTTAATGAGAAATGGTATTAGATATGATCCATATTTCTCTTTATTTCTTCCACTATAAAAGGACCCCTAACCATAATGAAATAAAAATCTTTGGCTTCCATTTCCCCATCATTGTCGGCCGATCTCATAAACAAGAAGCTCCAACCATCTCAAATCAATTTAAAAGGCGATAGCTATTGGATAGCTAAAGTTCTAAAGTTCAAGGATCATCAATCTGTCGAATCGAGAAGATTTCAGAGTAGGGAGAATTCATCATTACAAGGTATGCTTAAAGGCATTAGTATTAGGTATGTATTTACTATACTATATAATTTATAATTCCTGAATAACAATATATTATTCATATATACATATTGATAGTTAGGTGATGGTTCTTATATGTATCAATGTCGTCACACATAAGATTGGTTATATATATGTATTTATTAAAAATAACACAATTTTTATGTAAATCTGACGTGCACAACCACATAATTATTTTTTAATTATTATTAATTTAACAATTAATACATGTATATATTAATATGTCATTTGATTTTAATCATATGACTTGAATATATTTATGTCATCATATCATGTAAATAATTGATCTATATTAAAAATGCATACTTATAATAATTATAATTTTTGGTGGTTGCAAATTATTTTCAACAATTATTTACTGTTATTTATTATTTTTAAATCAATATACAAATTAAATAATTCATATAAAATAATATATTTTTCAAAAATTAATTTTTAAATTCTATAAAATAATTTTGCTCTTATATAAACTCTCAGCCAAAAATTAGAATTTTAAAATCAATTTATATATTTTTAAAAATCATTTTAATATTCAGTTGAAAATATTAATTAATTAAAATAAAATTCTAACTGATGAAATTCTGGAAAAAAATTTCCGACCTTATAATATCATGCTTAATTTTAAAAAATAAAAATTCAAATAATATATCATGAAAATATTTTTTATTATTATTTTGTTGGATATTGATTAATTAATTAATATATACATATTTTTTAATACAATAAAATTATAAATAATATTTTTTGTGTTGTGCATTTGATCTGGAAATGTTTAATAATATATATGTAATTTTTATTTTCATAATTCATGGATATATATATAAATACAAATACTTATTTAAATATTATTAATATACCCTTATATATATTTTAAAAAATTAATAATAGTTTTGTTACTATGATACATACATACATATATATATAATGATTTTTAAAAAAAACTTTTATATATTATGTGTGTGTGTATTATTTAAAATTTTAATACTATAATGTATGTATATAAACCATTAATATTTTTTTTAGCAAAGCTAGCAGGGTAAACTAGGCCCTTTCTAGTTTATTAAACACACAAAAAAATGAGTATAAACAGACTTACACCCAAAACAAAAGGATAAAGAAAACAAAGGAGAAAAGGAAATAAAAAACTACAAACACGCATGAAAAAAACAATAGAAAATCACTACATAGCAGCTACAAAATCACCGAGCAAACCATGCACATAAGCTTTTTCATTCACCCTTGAGATAATCAAATTTAACAAAACACCTTCAGGCATATTCTTATTTTCAAAAGCTCTTGCATTCCTCTCTTGCCATAAGACATCAACAAACACTTTAAGATGAAGCAGCAGTAGATTTGACCTTACATCCCACCATCTTGTTGCTTTAAAAATTTTGTTCTATTCATCAAAACTGAACCTTTAAGGTGAAGCAAATCCTCCCTTAACCAACACATTAGTCCAAAGCCTGAAAGTGAACAAGCAATTGAAATACAGGTGCAAGTTGTCTTCAATATGAAAATTACAGAAAACACACACATTTTCAACATTTAATCCCTTATCACAAACCCTAGTTTTTTTTTCATAATTCCATTCTTGAGAACTTTCCGAAGCATGAAATTAAGTTTTTCAAAGGAAAAACTATTCCAGACTCTGGCACACCAGTTGAAAGTAGCACCATAATTCCCCACTGTAAGCACATTGTATATTGTAGTAATAGAGTGTTGGACTTGCTTATCTGTCCAGACATATCCAGTGTTACCAGAAAGAAGAGGAGAGCTTTGTATAAATTGCCACAGTTGTTGGATTTTAAAATTAGAGGAGTAAGGAAGGATCAAGTGGCCATCAGCAACACAGTCATATACGGCTGCATTATTTGGAATTCCAGATTGCCTAACCTCATTAAAGGAAAGTTGGTTGTGTAAAATGAGGCTTTAATTGCACAAGGCTCAAACCAGAACTTAGTAGTAGAGTTAGTGGCTAATATAAGTTGCGCATGAGGAAACATGGTTTGTCTAAGTTTCAAAATGGATCTCCAAACCAAACCATAAAGGGGAGAAGGATTAATAAGCCAAAATATTTTATTGCCAAAATGATACTACCTAGCCCACTTGACCTAAAGATCACGCTTATCATTAATGGAATTATCAAAATGCTTAGAGAAAGCAGCCACATTCCAAGTTTTTATGCATTTGATCCTAAGCCCAACATGACTTAATGGTTTTTCTAGTCTACTGAAGGCAAAGGGATTAATTTTCTTGAATACATATCACCAAACCATAGAAAATGATTCATAGCTCTTCCGATATTTGAAATTAGTCTTAAAGGTAAGAGAAAGCATCTACACCAATACACTGTCATAGACTGAAAAATACATTTAATGATGGTAAGTCTACCCGCTTGAGAAAGGAATTTGTTGGTCCAACTATTCATTATTTTAGTGATCTTCTCAAACAAAGGGAGACAAGCAAATAAACCAATCCCTCTGGAAGAGAGAGGAATGCAAAGGTGAGTGACACCATCAACAAGAACAGGCAAAGATGTGTTATTATGTATATGTTGCTTTTGAATTTCAGTCATTCCATAAATAGTGAGATAGGATTTTTCACGGTTAATGTGAAGACCTGAAATACTATGGAAGGTTTTAAGAACATTTTTAATGTAGCTCAAGGATTCATCAGTTGGTTTAGTAAAAAGAATAACATCATCAGTAAACAGGAGAGCAGTTATAGTTGGATTCTTGCATTTAAGATGTAAGGAGAAGATTTAATTAGCAACTTGCTTGTTGATCAGTTGTGAAAAAAATTACATGACAATGATAAAAAGATAAGATGACATTGGGTCTCCTTGCCTTATACCCCTATCACCTTTAAAATACCCAAAAGTTTTTCCATTATAGCACAAGGAATATGTTACTATTGAAATGCATGAGTAGATCCAACTAACAAAATGACAAGGGAATCCCATTCCTCCCATAATAGCAGTGATAGCATCCCAATAAACATAATCATATGCTCTTTTTATGTCAAGCTTCATCATGTCTCTAGAAGATATATAGCTTCGACCATAACCATTCTTAAGTTCATGGATGAGGAGCAGATTATCTGAAATACTTCGATTAGGAAGGAAAGCAACTTGATTCTCTGAAATGATGGAAGGAAGGACACTCCTGAGCCTTGAAACTATCACCTTTGAAATGCACTTGTAACCAATGTTACAACACACAATGGGTTTAAATGCAGTGACAAAAGAAGCATGTCTTACTTTTGGAATAAGAGCCAAATTAGTAGTATCAATTGAAGCTAGCATTTTACTATGATTGAAAAAATTATGAACTACGGCTAAAAGATCATTGGCAATCAAGTCCCAACAGTGGATAAAAAATTGGCATTGAAACCATCAGGACCCCCACATGAAGTTCTTTTCATGCCAAAGACAACCGATTTGATCAGATCATTAGTTACTTTGCAAGACAAAAATATGATTTCCTGATCATTGAGCTTAGGTAATGGAGTGGATGTTAGGTCTTCTGTGTTAGTTTCCAAGAATCAGGAAGATTAAAAAGGTTTTTATAATATTGAATGAAGGCGTTTTCAACAAACGAAGGGGAATAATGAACCAAGCCAACCTCATCAGTTATTTGATATATGTTGCACTTACCATTTTTTAATTTAAGGGTACTATGGTACTGTGCAATTAAAGCGCCCTACCACTCCATAGCGTTTGAGGTGCGAAAAGTTGTAGCGGAGATATATCAGGGATATAGCAGGATATAGTGGACGACTTTAAAAAGAGGAATGATGAACATTCTACATTAAAAAGAGGAACTAGTATTACTTATTATTTCCCACCAAGCAAAACAAGTTATAGTAAAGTAAAGATAAACAAAGTTGACACTTAAAAAGTTAGAACTAGTTATAATAAACAATCCCGTATATCATTGTTACATCAACTTTGAAGTTACCATAAAACATAAAAGCAAGACATCAAACAAAATGCTTATTTATAGGAAAGGGGGGTATAGCGGGGCAACAAAATTGGGGATATGTTGATTATTGCCGCAATATCGGGGATAATAGCAGATCCGCTATATTGGGCCACTTTATAGGAATATCGTTGCCTCAAAAGTCCGCTATGGGATATATCGGGGCAATATCGAGGAATTGACTGCACAGCTATGGCATAAGTTTTTGTTCCTATCACCATCAAGTTCCCATTCCTTCCTTAATTATTGCTTTCTCATGTTTAGCTCAGTTGTTAGTGCATCAATTAAATTTCAAGGTTAGTTCATGCTCTTGGATGGAGAAGTGCAAATTACCTGGATTCTCAAGCATGTTAAGCTGCATTTCCTTAAGTTGACATTTCAAACCAGTAGAGAGTTTGTCACCATTTCCAAATTAGATTTTAGCCCAGATCTTTAGAGCCAATTTAGTTGCCTTGAGCTTCTGTTGCAAAATATACATTTTATTAACGAAAAAATTAGTGCTCCAAGCATTTGTTACTAGAGGAAGAAATTCTGGATCAAGAATTCAAGAATCAAAAATTTTAAAACTTGATCTTTTTTAATGACATTGCTTCCAAAAGATAAGAATAGAGGGAAGTTGTCAGAAAGGAGAAGTGGAAAGACATGGGACAAATTGTTAGGGAGGTGGGTGATTGCTTGAACATTGAGAAAGGACATGTCTAATCTGCTCAGGTCCTTTTACAAGTCCTGCTTTTATTATTCCATGTGTAAGATGAACCAACAAAAGCAGGCTCATGTTGATTAGAGGACGAGATAGTTTCATTTAAAGGGGCAACATCATTGAGGCTAAGTGGGGAACCACCGTATCCATCACTAGCACTGAGCATACAATTAAAACCTCCCATCACAAATCATGGGTGTATTTATTGTCTTAAATAAGGTAAGTAATCAAGGAGGAGTTGCCTATGGGCATGTGATTATCACCATAAACATAGGTTAAGTAGAAGGATGTGGATGGTATGAAAATGAGTGAATTACTTATGAGTTAAGATTGGGGAGAGGGTACAGATAGAGGGGTCAGATAGGACCATTATTCTGCCATAGGAGCCTTATCCAGATTATGATGCAAATTCCATAAAGGATTTATGATGTTGGTGGCTTTGAAAGTAAGGTCATTATTCAATTTAGTCTCTAGAAGGCATAAAAAACTTAAATTGTTCTTAATGATGATTTTCTTACCTTGCAAAAGTTTAATTTCCATGTAGGCACCACTAATGTTCCAACAACCAAAATTTTTGTAACATTAATTAAACTGTATGATGATTGGATAGATGGTACTTCTAGTGCTTATAAGGTTTGAACTAGTTGAGCTGGCTGATTCAGGAATTGTTTCATTATAACCAACGATCATTCCCTTGTCAAAATCACGTGGATGTTGATTTTTTTTCTTTTTGTTACCAGTACTTAGCTTATAGGAAGCAATGTTTTTTGGGGAAGTAAGATGATGAGAAATTGGAATTGCTAAAAGTGGAGAAGAAGATGGAGGTGGGATATATCCAGGTGGAGGAGGAATGTGTGAATTGGGTAGATTGGTTATAGGAGATTGAGAATCGAAGGATTTAGGTACATGCACACTGACATTGTGTGCATGTTTTTCATTTAAAAGAGAAATGTGTTCAGTTTGAGGAGCGTGGACCAGTTCATCAAAATGAGCAACAGATTTACTACTCTCACGCTCATCAACATGATTTGACACTTCCACTAAGATTATAGGAGCATATTCATTATTTAAGGCATCAGTTGCACATCAGAAAGCTTCAGCAAAATGCTCATTTATTATTTCATTGGTTTGAGCATCCCCATTGTTATTACTGTCTTTTCGTAACTCAAAAACTATCTTGCCACAGTCCTTTGCTAATTGAGATTCAATTACAACAGTTCCATTATTGACCTCATGCACTCCTTCAACATTTGAACACTGCCTTCCTTTAGTTTATAGAATATCAGTATTAGTGTTCTCACATCCTTCATTAGTCATGTTTTGTAATGCATGAAATTAATTTGTACAAGTCAGTACACCATCATAGTATACTACAAATTCACCTTTATCAGGAACATTTAATTTATTCAAACCATAATTACCCCCACTGCATTCTTTGTTGTCAACACAACATCAGCATCCTTGTTTAAAACATTTAAATTATCTAATTCTTTTGCACCTTCATTTCCATTAACTCTCTGATCATGGCTTTTGTTCACATAACCTACCTTCCTCCATACAATGTTAGTTCTAATAGGTTTCTTATAAATTACAATAGCTTCTTTTTTATCCTTTTGAACAATCACCTCTTCACTTTTCTTCTTGTCAGTTTTTTCAATGCTTACCCAAGCTGTTATATCGTTTATACAATTTTCTTTTTTATGCCCAAACACATTACACCCACTACAAGTATCAGGCTTCCACTGATAATAAACATATTCAACTTACATAGTTCCATCGGCTAAAAGGACTGAAAAACTATTCACCGTATTAGAGGCTAGGGTCACTTCCACCAAACACTTTACATAAGTCAACCTTTTTGATCTCTCCGTACTCTCATCCAAGCACATCACTTTACCTATCCGTCCTGCTAACTAATTTATTCCTAGCGGTGACCATGCTACTAAGGGTATATTTGTCAAATGGATCCAGATTGGGACTATAGTGATTGAGCCACACACATTGCTCACTGTTGGGTGCCACGGTTTTACAATGAACAGCTTGTTTCTTATGAGAATGGGGTCTCCCTCAACAATCCTCCTTCTACCTTCATCACCTGACAACAAGAAGAGGAAAACAGTGCCATATGATTTAACTTTTATACTACCCTTGAGCTTCCAAGCTTTCTTAAGATGATGAATAATCGAAGTATAGGATAAGTGCTTTGTGAGAAATGCGGATTACGGATCATAAGGCTAGAATTAACACTAGAGGGGGGGTGAATAGTGTTTTAAGGAATTACTAATTCTTTTTGAGTTTATATTAATTTAAACACAAATGTATGCAATATTCAAACATAGATATGATCACAGAATCAAACACAGATGCAAATATAAAGTAAAAGCAATAAAGGAAATAACACACCGGATTTTATACTGGTTCGGAGTTACCCTACATCCAATCCCGCAACACAAGTACGAATTTCCTTTCAAAATCAATTCTTACAGTTACACCCTCGATTTCAATGCCACGAGGTACACCACTCCAGATTTATAATCCTCTTGGTAGAGATACTAGATTTTACAGGCAACAAGTTCACCCAATTGATTTCTTGGCTATAATCACACCTTCTCTCACTTGATTGATTTTCCAAGCTACAATCACACCTTTTCTTGCTCGATTGATTACAAAGAAGCCTATAACTCTGAATAGCATTGGGACCTTGTTGAGATAGTGATAGAGAATCAAACCAGAGATGATCTCGTTAGATTCAATGGAGATTTCGGCAGAGTAATAGTAAAAATGTATATAAAGAAATGTGGAAGAAGAAGAGAAGTGAAATTTGAAAATTACGAATATAAATTCGTTTAAAACATCCCCTATTTATAGTAGAACAACAGCCATGTCCATTCGGGAAAGGATATGACGAATAGACACTTCCTTTGAAATTCAAACTTTTGGAATCAACTGTCATCATGTTGACATGGGTACTAGGGGTTGTCGACATGCCTAAGGTATTTTTGATAACTTGTTTTTCTTTTGAAAATAACTTCTATCTTATATTAAAACTATTTTAAACTTTATAAATATACTATAGTTAAAATACATAAATAAGTATAGAGAATAATATTTTGGTATATATAAAATTTTACTATAATTTCATATTTAAATCTTAAATATAAATATTAAAAGTTAAGTACATTATAATTAAAGATAGTTTAAAACCAAGGATAATTTTGATATTTAAAATAAAGATTATTTTGAGGCTTAAAGTATTTAAAATCAGGATAGATGTTTTTGATTTAAAAAGGAAGATTTTGAAATCATTTTGAAAACAAGATATAATTTTGTAAAATATTTGAATAAAAGTTAGTGGATACAAAACGATGTTCCACTAGATTTTTCGTAGGTTCCATCCTACTTAGAGTTCCATCCCTTTAACAGGCTCGAAGTGGATTCCATTCCACGAATAAAATGGATTTTAAGATGTGTGCTTTTCTAGGAGTTTTAACATAATTCTAGACTCGATACTTGTCTTTTACTATTGAAATCTTGAACTCTTGATATCTTGATACTCATGAGTCTTGAATCTTGATGTCTTCAATCTTGAGTCTCTATATTGTACAGTCTTCATTCTCAGTACCTGCATGTTTATATCCTGCATATACATATATATCTAAACTATAATGTTAGTATTTATATTTTATAACAAGTCCTAAGGTTGTTGTCATCAAAACCATTCTTTTCAAGGACTAACAATCTCCCCCTTTTTGATGATGACAACCGTTGTTTATAAAATATTACTTCTATCCTAATAATTCCCCCTAAAACTAATAACTCCCCCTTAATCTATGCCTAACTATCCTATTTTATACTTCTCCCCCTTTTTCATCAACAAAAACAAACTAAGTCCAAACTATATAACTCCCCCTTATTCTAATACTATATGACATGTGATTATAATGATAGTGTTATCATAAATAATCAACACTTAATTCTAAAACTAAAACATAGCCCTTAATAACTAACTCTCCTAACTAAGAATATATATGATAATGTGATAATCACAAATCATTTATTAATTATATAATGTTATATTTTCATTTGTGTAGAAAACATAAGAAAGATTATATACAAATAACAATAAGAAAGAACGAAAAGAAACTAATGTGTATTCTTGACAATGGGAGATCTATGAATCGAGCAATTTGGGTAATGAAAACAGAAATTTCCATTTTGTTCGACTAGATTTCCATCCTTGTCAAAGCACACTTCGCCAACGCAAATAACTTTGTCGTCATCTTCAGCGTGCTCTTCGTCCATGGGGGCTTCTTCTTCTTCTTCCTCGCTGTCCTCTTGCACTTGAACACCTGAAGATTCTTCATCGATCAAGATGGGATTGGTATGATTGTCCATTAGAAACTTTTGCAGGTTTCTAAGGATTTTGCCTTGCCTTTCTTGTTCTTTGGCCATTCTGATTTGCACCACTTGGATTTCAGTCATAAGTTGCAGTGCATCCTTCAAGGAATCTTCCATTTTCATCACCCGTGCAAGCGTAGTACGCTGAAATGGTCCGGTAGAAGGAGAACGAAACAAAAAGGTTGAATTTTTGTTTGATTTGGAGGAGGAGGCCATTGTTTTAATTTTTCAAAAGTTAGAATAAGAGAAAGAACAGAAGGAATGAACAAAATTTTGAAATAGGAAGATTATATAACCATTCATTTTGAATTTTGGTGGGAAAAAACTTAAATTAGAAAAACATTGTATGTCGACAGGGGTGTAGGGGGGATGTTGATAGGGTACTTGTAGTTTTGTTTATTTGATATATTTTAATTTAATTTTAATTATTCTTTTTATATATTTATATTTTATATTTCAGTTATTGAACAAATACCTAATTATCTTCTTAATTTAGTAAATATAGATTCATTTAAGGGTTTTGTTAAGATATTAGTAATTTGATTCTTGGATTTAATATAATCGAGAGAAATTACTTCTTTACTTATATTATCTCTGAGAAAATGATGTTTGATATCAATATGTTTAGTTCGATCATGATGAGTAGGATTTTTGGATAAATTTATTGCACTAGTATTATCACAATAAATTAGTGATTTTGAGATATTTAAACCAAAATCTTTTAAAGTTTGTTGCATATATATTACTTGAGAACAAGCCAAAGCAGAAGAAATATACTCTACTTCGGTTGTTGATAAAGAATCCGTGTTTTGCTTTTTATTAAACCAGGAAACTAGAGAATGCCCCCAAAAAGTGACAAGTTCCACTTGTACTTTTTCGGTCCGATTTACTACCAGCATAGTCAGCATCACAGTAAGATATTAATTGAAAAGAATCATTTTTAGGATAAAATAAGCCATAATCATTGGTGTGTTTAATGTATCTTATGATACGTTTTACAGCTTTTAAGTGGGTCTCTTTAGGTTGGGATTGATATATTGCACAGAGACAAACACTATGCATGATATCAGGTCTACTAGCAGTGATATAGAGTAGTGATCCAATCATTCCTCTATATAATTTTTGATCTACATCTTTCGAGAGATCTTCTTTACTTAGGTACTCATTGGTTGCCATGGGAGTGGGTTTTCCACTTGCAGTAGTCAAACCAAATTTACTAATAAGGTCTTTAGCATATTTTTCTTGACTAATAAAGATACCATTTTCTAATTGTTTTATTTGCAACCCTAAAAAGAAGTTTAATTCACCCATATGACTCATCTCAAACTCTTTTCTCATTATTTCGGAAAATTCTTTATTCATTTCAAAATTAGTTGATCCGAAAATGATATCATCTACGTAAACTTGTACTAGTTGAATATCATTCTTATTTCTTTTAATAAAACGAGTATTATCTACTTTACCAATTTCAAAGTTTGATTGTAATAAGTAAGATCTTAGTCTATCATACTAGGCTCTAGGAGCTTGTTTTAGACCATATAAAGCTTTCTTAAGTTTGTAAACATGATTTGGTAATTTTTCATCTTCAAAAAGAGGTGGTTGTTCAACATATACTTCTTCTTTTACAAATCCATTTAAAAAGGCACTTTTAACATCCATTTGAAATAATTTGAAATTATTATAATTTGCGAAAGCAAGTAGAATCCTAATTGCTTCTAATCTTGCTACGGGAGCAAAGGTTTCATCACAATCTATTCCTTCTTCTTGACAATAACCTTGAGCGACTAACCGGGCTTTATTTCTAACGACCTCACCTTGTTTATTCATTTTATTTTTATAAACCCATTTATTCAAATTATAGTTCTATTTTTAGGTCTAGGAACAAGTTCCCAAACATCATTTCTAGTGAATTGATTTAGTTCTTCTTGCATAGCCAAAATCTATGAATCATCAGTTGATGCTTCTTTTGAGTTTTTGGGTTCAATAGTTGATATAAAGGCTATATTGCTCATTTTACTTAGTTGATTTCTAGTTGTAACAACAGATTGCATATCTCTTAGTATATTTTCTATAGGATGATCTTTTAAAAGTTTAATCCTTTTATTAGGATGATTAATTTCATTATTAGTTTTAGTTGACTCCTGATTTTGTGTAATTAAATCCTCTTCATCATTTGTATCTTCAAAAATTTTGAGATTTTCATCGAATGAAACATGCATTGTTTCTTCGATGGTGTTAGTTCTTAAATTAAACACTCTGTATGCTTTACTTCTATTAGAATATCCGATAAAGATACCTTTGTCGGATTTTGGATCAAATTTATCTAAGTTATCTTTTGTATTTAAAATAAAACATTTACTTCCAAAAATTCTAAAATAAGATACCTTAGGTTTATTTCCGTGAATGAGTTCATAAGATGTCTTATCAGTTAAAGGTCTAATTAAAATTCTATTTAAGATATAACAGGCGGTAGCAACTGCTTCTGTCCAAAAATGTTTTGGTAATTTACTATCTGAAAGCATAGTTCTCGCACACTCTTGAATCGTCCTATTTTTACGTTCTACTACTCTGTTTTGTTGTGGAGTTCTTGGAAATGAAAAATTGTGAGTTATCCCCTTTTTATTGCAAAATTCCTCAAACTTTTCATTTTCAAATTCACCACTGTGATCACTACGGATGGTTATAATTTTTACAGAAAGTTGATTTTGAATCCTTTTTGTAAAGTTCTTAAACCTTTCAAAAGTATCACTTTTATGTTTCAAAAATATTGTCCATGTAAATCTAGAATAATCATCTACAATTACAAAAACATATTTACTGTGATTTATTGACTGAATTTGAGATGGACCAAATAAATCAAGATGAAGTAATTCAAGAGGTTTTGAAGTTGAAATCATATCTTTTAATTTAAAGGAACTTTTTCTAAGTTTTCCTAATTGACATGCATCATATAAACTATCTACTTTAAAATTCATTTTAGGGAGACCTCTTACTAGATCATGTTTTGACAGTCTAGATAAGAGTTTGAAATTCAAATGCCCAAATCTCTTATGCCAAATCCAAGTGTCACTTGTATTTTCCAAAAGACACAGGTTATCATTTGAAACTTTCATACTAAGAATATAAATATTCTTTTTCCTAATTCCCTCAAATATTATGGTTGAATTATTATCTTCAATGTAACACTTATCTTTTTCAAATTTAATTTTATATCCTTTATCGCAAAGTTGACTAATACTTAGTAAATTATGTTTCAGATTCTTAACTAGAAAAACATTAGTAATAATAGGAGTTTTAGAGTTACCGACATTGCCGATGCCAATCACATATCCTTTTGAATTTCTCCAAAGTTAACCAGTCCTCCGTCTTTGTATATTACATCTTTCAGCATATCCGGATTACCAGTCATGTGTCTAGAACATCCACTATCGAGTATCCATTTATTCTTTTTGATCTGCACAATTTGTCTATTGTGGATTGATTCCTCAACACCTATAAAACATGTTTCCTGCACATCATAAAGATTTTGTAGACAACTTGAATTTGTATATAGATTATATGCAGACTCATGATGCAATGATGATTTGAATATTTCTAAACTAGTATTAACAAGTTTTTCAAACATAGCCATTTTATAAAAAAATTCAAAATTCATATTATGAAACTTTGAAAACCTAGCTCCGATAGCAAATGTGAGAAATGCGGATTACGATCTTAAGGCTAGAATTAACACTAGAGGGGGTGAATAATGTTTTAAGGAATTACTAATTCTTTTTGAGTTTATATTAATTTGAACACAAATGTATGCAATATTCAGACACATATATGATCACAGAATCAAACACAGATGCAAATATAAAGTAAAAGCAATAAAGGAATGAACACACCGGATTTTATACTGGTTCGGAGTTACCCTACATCCAGTCCCGCAACACAAGTACGGATATCCTTTCAAAATCAATTCTTACAATTACACCCTCGATTTCAAGGCCATGAGATACACCACTACAGATTCACAATCCTCTGGGTAGAGATACTTGATTTTACGGGCAACAAGTTCACCCAATTGATTTCCTAGGCTATAATCACACCTTCTCTCACTTGATTGATTTTCCAGGCTACAATCACATCTTTTCTCGCTCGATTGATTACAAAGAAGCCTATAACTCTGAATAGCACTGGGATCTTGTTAAGATAGTGATAGAGAATTAAACCAGAGATGATCTCGTTAGATTCAATGGAGATTTCGGCAGAGTAATAGTAAAATTGTATATAAAGAAATGTGGAAGAAGAAGAGAAGTGAAATCGGAAAATTATGAATATAAATTCGTTTAAAACATCCCCTATTTATAGTAGAACAACAGCCATGTCCATTCGGGAAAGGATATGACGAATAGACACTTCCTTTGAAATTCAAACTTTTGGAATCAACTGCCATCATGTCGACATGGGTACCTAGGGGTTGTCGACATGCCTAAGGTATTTTTGATAACTTGTTTTTCTTTTGAAAATAACTTCTATCTTATATTAAAACTATTTTAAACTTTATAAATTTATTATAGTGAAAATACATAAATAAGTATAGAGAATAATATTTTGGTATATATAAAATTTTACTACAATTTCATATTTAAATCTTAAATATAAATATTAAAAGTTAAGTACATTATAATTAAAGATAGTTTAAAACCAAGGATAATTTTGATATTGAAAATAAAGATTATTTTGAGGCTAAAAGTATTTAAAATCAGGATAGATGTTTTTTATTTAAAAAGGAAGAGTTTGAAATCATTTTGAAAACAAGATATAATTTTGTAAAATATTTGAATAAAAGTTAGTGGATACAAAATGATGTTCCACTAGATTTTTCGTAGGTTCCATCCTACTTAGAGTTCCATCCCTTTAACAGGCTCGAAGTGGATTCCATTCCACGAATAAAATGGATTTTAAGATGTCAGTGCTTTTCTAGGAGTTTTTACATAATTCTAGACTCGATACTTGTCTTGTACTATTGAAATCTTGAACTCTTGATATCTTGATACTCATGAGTCTTGAATATTGATGTCTTCAATCTTGAGTCTCTATATTGTACAGTCTTCATTCTCAGTACCTGCATGTTTATATCCTGCATATACATATATATCTAAACTATAATGTTAGTATTTATATTTTATAACAAGTCCTAAGGTTGTTGTCATCAAAACCATTCTTTTTAAGGACTAACATGCTTGTCTAAAAAAGCCCAACTAGGTAGTCTTCCCAAACACGTTGACTTGCTTCTAAAACTGAAGCGGGGGAGGGGGAGGGGAAGGGAGGGATGGGACTAAAGAACCATCAGAGAATTCATTAAGAATGCTAACTGGAATGTACTTCCCCACATTACGAGGTTTGTTTTTGAACAAGGAAGTCCATCCTTGTTTAAAATTGCCACCACCAGTAGTTAAGGGTGGACCAGCAGGAAAAGGAGAAGAAGGGAGGGATGTGGAGGAAGAAGGTGATTTTTTGGATGAAATAGGATGACAATCAGGATCGAGATGGATAGGAGGAGAAACAAAGGAATGGTTGGAGGAAAGGGGAGGATAGGTGCAGGAATGGCAGGAGAAGAAGTAGGAAAAGTAGCGGGAATAAAAGGAAGCTCTGCCACTTTTTTAGAAGGATATTTAGCATATTTGAATCACCAATATTTTATATAATAGTAATATATATATATATATATAATTTTACAAAGTTTTAAATATTTATATAAATAATAAGTTTACATGTATACCTTGCACGGATTATAATAAAATATATATAAGACGAGCTAACATATCCGTTGCGATGTAAATCCCGATACTTATATATGTCCATCTATACCTTGCACGGATTATTGTGTTACACATTTACACACACACACACACACATATATATATATATGCATATGATGCATATGTGTACTATTATATTTAATTGAATATAAATTAAATAAAATTCTATCAATAATTTGTAAATTTAAAAGAAATAAGAGACTTTATTTGAATTAAATTTAGAAATGTTCTAAATAAATTAGACTTCAAAGGCCTAACAATGATCCAATAAGGCAAAATAAATTTGAAATTCACTCACAACTTCTGTTGCAGGCTGGCCCGGTTCCAACAGTTCTTGCCCTAGGTACTTGACACCATGGGTGATGCCAAGGTCGTTGCCTCTACCATACCATGGCCAAGCATGTCCAATTATGGCCGATTGGTTGCAATCTTCTAATTCATGGTTGACAATCCACTAATGCGCTATCTCACATAACAACATCGAAGTCGAGGCCATCTAGGGAAAAGCCCCGGTCATACTCTAGACCAACACCGAGAATTTTCTGGTTGAATTTCACCGCTTGGTGTTAGCTTCGTGTTATTATTTCTCATACTTCAGGTTTTCTCATGGTTGGCTTGAGCTTTGTAATAGTATCAAGTCCTCACACACCTAAGGTGTTATGGTAGGCCTTATTGAGTCTTGGTCAGACACAAATCGATATATAAGCTTTGGTTAGACGGTTTTGAAGAACGGTCGCATCGAACGCAGTTCGACAACCGTATAGGATATTCAAATTGATATTTCAAGTTACACATCACGATCCTCTGTTTGGACAAAGAAAGCTCTATGTCATTCTAGACAGCGGTTCTGTTATCTTCCACTCTGTAATAGCGGATAAAATATGACATAGGTTCCATCGTGCGGCAGAACTCATTCGTTAGCACTAGCAGGCTATTTACATGGAGTATTCTGTAAACCATGCTCAAAACATAGGATGCACACTGTATAAATTAATACTTCACACTGCCCTGATCGATGTTCAAAATCTGATTGGTCAACACATGTTGACATCCATTGGATTATGCACATTGGCTACATGAGTTTTAATTAAAGCAAATTCTTAAAGTAGAACATATCTTATGATTTCGCTATCAAGCTTCTTAGTTTAGGATGACTTGATGATCTCTTTTTTTAAAGTTAGTAATGATCCATTTACTCCTCCTGACACTAGTTCTTCTACCGCTCAAGCCACTGAGTATACTCCTTTCAGTGCAAGATGTTTTATAATAGTTGTACTACAAATGCTAGTTGTTCCAATGGCATAGCCTCATGATCGGCCTCCTAAACTAGATGAGCGATGTGCCCTAAGGATCTTGGATAACGTTTCAAAAACAATCTACCATTTTTGACTATGAAGTCACTTTATTTTACTTGCCACTGTCATGGGATTCCAGAGAGTGATATTTTATTGCCAACAACCACTCAACGTGCGCACAATCCACCTCAAGGCTACACGACATGAAATAAGTACATGTGTTTAGGTTGAGTCATTTCGCCTTTAGTGAAATTTTCAAATTCTTCTTGCAAGAGATTGGGCTGGCTCTAATGCAGGTGCACCCCAATGGATATGTCATACTCAATTCCATACACATCCTCTTTATGATGTGATTGAAGCGTCCCTCAAACTTCAAGGAGCTTACCTATCTCTCAAGCTTTAAAAAGAAAGCGGACTCACCTTCCTTACTGATCATTGAAGCTTAGAACCGCTACTAATGTTATTGAGGTGCTTCACCATAAGCATGCTACTTCAAGAGCGTTCTTTGCTCGTTATCCTTATGGTTTCAACCGCCTTTGGTTGTCTAAACGTCGGTCTCCTCTTCTAACATCTTTTCTTCATTTGGATTTTATTTATCCAAATGCTTAACTCCTTTTCCATGTCCTTCACATACCTTCCTGATCGATATGACACCAACACACATGGTGACACTTAGAGCTCCTGAAGGGAGTCAAATACCAATTCTTCACTACCTCTTTCTTGCTCACTAATGAGAGCCTTCTCTAATACGGCCTTTTGCACCTAAACAGCCATGACATTCCTCTTCCTCCCACTACAAGAAATTTTATTTTTGGTGGCGCACAAAAAATGCTACCAAAAACTTATGGTAGTGTTTTGATAAACGCCGTGATAAAGCCCGCAACTAAAAATCCATGATGTTTTGTTGCATTTATTTCAACGCCACTATAAATCCTTTCATTGCAGCGTTTCTTAAACGCCACCATAAATCTTTTTGTGGCATTTTAAAAACGCCATCAAAAGGTTTTTGGCGCCACCAATAGATTTTCTAACTTTACCCCTACTTTACGGTGCGTTTACTCAGCGCCACTATATGTATTTCTATAGCATTTTTGAAACGCTACTAAAAGTTGTTGATCATTTTGCACCATTTTTCATGCTATTATTTCCCGTTGATGGTCTATTTTGTTTCTACTCTATCAATCAACAATCACTCACATAATCATCATATTCAAACAATTAAAAAAACATATTAATCATATAATCAAATAAGATATCCATAACCATTCTAATACATTAGTTTTTTGATAAAATGACCAAAGTCACATATAATAACCATTCATATACAAATTTACACACCTAGTACTAATAAAATGTTATACCAAACTAGTGCTAACAAAACGCTTGATTACCTATAATTCTTTGTTGCATGCACAAGTGAAAGCTAGCACCATAAAAGTCCAACCTTGCTCTCTTCGAAAATCCAATGACTACACAAGTGAAAGCACAACATATAGTCAAACAATTATGTTAATTCGTAGGACTTCAAATCTGATATCAAACATCTACAACATTTTGTGGGTATATCATATTATAAGTAATGTCATATAAATAATCAAATTTATAAAGAAATGAAATAAATAAAGTCCAATCTCATAGTTATATATAAAATGTTGTTAAATTAGTTATATTATTATTTATAAAATTTAGTTAACTTAAATTTAGTTAATTTTATAAAACTTGTTTAATTTTAACAAAGCCTAGTTAATTTTTATTAACTTGGTTAACTTAATTTATTATTATTATTATTATTCAAACTCAGTTAACTTAATTATATTATTATTATTATTATAAACTTAGTTAAATTTTATAAGCTAAGTTAATTTATCATCATCATCGTTATTTATAAGTATTTGTTAAATTAGTTATATTATTATTATTTATAAAATTTAGTTAACTTAAACTTAGTTAATTTTAACAAAACTTAGTTAATTTTTATTAACTTGGTTAACTTAGTTAATTTATTATTACTACTACTAAAACTCAGTTAATTTAATTTTGTTATTATTACTATAAACTTAGTTAATTTTTATAAACATAGTTAATTCATCATCATCATAATCATTGTTATTATTTATAAAACTTTGTTAAATTAGTTATATTATTATTTATAAAATTTAGTTAGTTTAAACTTAACTAATTTTATAAAACTTGTTTAATTTTAACAAAACTTAGTTAATTTTTATTTACTTAGTCAACTTAGTTAATTTATTATTATTATTATTATTATTATTATTATTAAAAACCAAGGTTAATTTAATTGTATTATTATTATTACCCCTGGATAACCACTACAAGAAATTTTATTTTTGGTGGTGCATAAAAAACTTATTAATTTTTAAAAACTTATTTACTTAATTAAATTCTAATAAAACTTAATTAATTTGTATAAATTTATGTAATTTTTATAAAACATAGTTAAATTATATAAAACTTGGTAAATTTTTAGAACTTTGGTAAATTTTTATAAAAATTAGTTAAATTTTTATAAAGCTCGGTTAACTTATTTATAACTTTATTTATATTAACTCAAACTTATTAATTATCTCAATTGCAAAAACTTAAAATGTCATAACTTATATTTTAATTAACTTAAACTTATAAATTATCTCAAACTTAAACTTTATTAACTTAGGTAACTTTTATAAATTATCTCAAACTTATAAATATTTCATAAACTTAGTTAGTTTATTATTATTATTGTAAACTTAGTTATATTATTGTTGTTGTTGTTGTTTTTATCACTATTATTATTATAAACTTAATTAATTTTTATAAACATACTTATTTTTTTATAAAACTTAGTTAACTTAGTTAATTTTTGTAAACTTAGTTTTAGTTTATTATTACTATTGTTGTTATTATTATTATTATTATTATTATTATTATTATTATTATAAAGTCAGTTATTTTTTTATCAAACTTAGTTTACTATTATTGTTAGTACTACTACTATTATTATAAACTTGTTAATTTTTATAAAACTTAGTTAATTTATTCAAACTATTGTTTATTATTATTATTATTATTATTATTATTATTATCATAAACATAACTAATTTTTATAGACTTTGTTAATACTTATCAAACTTAGTTAATTTTTTCTACTAGAACTAACTAGTGCTACCTATGTATGAAGCCCAACTACAACCAAGTAATTAGGTACTCTTCTGGGTTACATGGATAATAATAAGGGAGTTATATACAATTTTTCTTGCAAATTATATATGTGAATCTAGCTTTGCACTGCAAGAAGTTCCTATCATTTCATACCCTCGTCATGTATGTTAAATGTACACCAAAGTCCTACAATATATGCAAAATCATAGGGCAAAACCCTATTACAGTATCCTTATCTGCAATCATAGCAATAAGATCAACTGAACTTTTTGATCTGGATAAAACAAAATTTTGATCCTATCTACTGTACTTCTCTTAAAAATTCTTGATGTCCATGTTTGGTTTAGTATTTTTATCAATCAATTCATAGATCGAATTGATGAAATATTCAGCATGAAACATTTAACTTGTGGAAAACTACCTGTGAACATTTTTTATAACTGTGAGTCATGGAAAACTACATGTAGAAAACTTTTTTTTATAAATATAACTTGGTATGCACTTATAAGTTAATCATGGAAATTAAACATAGAGCAAGTCAGAATATTACTAATTCCAATTACTTTACCCACTTTTTAATTATTTAGTTCAAGTGGATAGGGTCAAATTTCTTAAAATGGTTGGATTTGTTTATAAACAGCAACTACAATTATAGCATAACAGGTAAAACTTGGCAAACCTTTTCGCCTATATCTACAATAAAGGATCCAGAGCAGAACTACGTACTTTCAATCTTGCAAAGAACAACACTTCACATCTATAGTCATGATTTCCTAAGACTGCATATGCCTGATCATTAGTATATAAAAGTTTATGAATATATTTTCGTTATGATTCAGTGAAATGAGGCATTACCACTGTACTATTGCTTTTGCAAACTTTGTCAATATTTTGTGTATCATCCCTTCAGTGATTGTAATACTGTAACATACATTGTCATGAAAGTTTAGTATACTCTGTACATATTTATATAACAACAGTATGGTTTACGCAACATGAACAATATGATGAAAGTGGAATATAAACGAATATAAACAAATCTACTCTACTCACCTGCTACAAAACTTCTAAACGAATATAAACAAAGACTAAAAACAAACCTGAGCTTTGCCCGATAAACGTACCAGCTTTTACTAGGTCTCCTATAGTTTCCAATGAACACGTTATGTCTTTGAGATTGATTAAAGTATCAATATGGTAACCAGCAATATTGCTAGGCTTGAAATAATATAAGCAACAATTAGTCATTTAATAATTTTTAAGTTAGAAACACAAATAAATATATTTGATTTTATAACAATAAACCAAAAACAATCTTTGCTTTTAGAACTTTGACTTTGCAGCTGTTAACCCGCCTTTTGGCAAGGCAATATACATGCAGATTTAACCCAATTGACTGCACGGTTATAGAGGCTGGGATATTATGGGTTTGATTTGGATGAATGAATGGACAATCAGTTAAGGATAGTAGATATAAATATGAGGCGAGGAATTAGCACCATCGATGGATAAACGATGCAAGGTACTTGGAGTATGGATTTTTGACTAAGGTCGAGTTGCTTCAGGATATCCATGGGTTACTTCGGGTTTTCATGAGGTTTGCTTCGAGTCAAAGAAGTGTTTAATACGAGTCACGATAGAGTATTCTTCGAAGGGGTCGGCATTGGACCTTCTTGGATCGGCATTGTTTTACTTTGGGTCATCTCAGCATCTACTTCGAGTCATTGGAGGGATTACTCCAGGTCAAGAAGGCATTTACTTTGGTACGGAGGATGGTTCACTTGGGATCGACATATTTACCTAGGATCAGCAATGACTTCGGGTCAGTGATGTACTGGCTTCGGGTCGGCATTAATTTATCTACGGGTCGCATGGATTTGTCTTCGGGTCGGCAAAGATTTGGGGTCAGCATAGCATCGGGTCGACATATGAAGGCGCTTTGGATCAGGTCCGCACTTTCTCCGGGTCGGCATGGGATTCTAGGGTCGATGTACAATTTGGAGGGATCGACATATGGGGTTGAGAGGGGTCGGCATTTAACTTCGGGTCAGCATCAGAGTTTACTTGGGTTCGGTGTTGATGGAACTTTGAGTCGGCATGTATACTAGGGGTAGGCATTGAGAAAGGATCGGCTACTTCGGGTCGGCCATGAGTTTGCTTCTAGTCATTCGTGAGTTTGCTTCAGGCCACCTTCAAGGCAACTTGGGGTCGGCATGTTATCAACTTGGGGTCGACAATGGTGAATGATATGGGATCGACTATGGTCTTGGTGGGCCTATGTAGGTTAGGAGGCCTTGTAGCTAGGGTTTTTCCTATAAATATGCAGGCATGGATTTAGAAAAAGGATTCTCATTCTGCTCTTCTTCATCTTCTTCTACAAACAACTACTCTGCCATTTTTGTTTTAGAAATTCCGGATTGTAACTATAATCAAATTTCGATATAATAAAAAGGAAATTTCTAGAGTGGACGTAGGCCGGAGTTAGTCGAACCACTATAAATCTCATCTTTTTTTACTGATTTCATTTTAATTTTGATTGTTCATCATATTTATATCCTCTACATATATTCTATCTACGATCTATGATTGGATATTTGTGCTTTCACTTGCAATTGGGTGTTTGTGACCAATTTTGGTGCAAACATTTTGGTGCTTTCAATGAGAAAGCTAGCACTCAGGGATTCAAAAGTTTGGATCTTGGATTTGAAAGCTTAGGAACTCATATTTGGTAAGCTATGGTTAGGCAATCAATAAGGAGGCAGATGATAGAGAGGAGTCAACATGAGGGAAGTCAAGAGGCTTCCTCCGAAGCTGGAGCAGATCAGGCATCCATCTACTTCACAAGGGATGAGATGCAGACTATGATGGATTCCATGCGGGAACGGTTGCTGAAAAGGCAGGACGAGATGGTGCAGGATCTCTTCAAGCAAAGGGAATAACTGGGACACAGAAACTAGGAAATGGACCAACCACAGCTGCTGGAAATGTAGAACAAGGAGTCAAAGCTGCAGAAATCTCTGGAGGTCGGATCCAGAACCGAAATGGAGAACGTGAAAGGAATCAGCAAAGGCCTGGGGCAGACCCTCGGGATCAGATATTGGAAGGCCCATGAATGAAGCTCAGCAGGCTGGGGCCAACGCAAGTGTGAATGAGCCACATGAAGAGTACTACCCAGAATACCCTCAAGGACATGGAAGGCAAGGTGGAAACGCATATAGGAGGTCACCCCTGGATGGAGATGAGCAAATTTTTGGATTAATAAGAATGATTATGAGAGAAGGGCTACCGAGCAAAGGCTTGGAGGATGTTAGTCGGAGTCTGTTCACTCCGAATAACAGAAATGCAAGGAACCTTCCATTCAAACTACCAATGCTGGAGGCCTATGATGGGAACTCAGATGCAACTATGCACGTAACCAGATACATCAGGCATATGGAAGTGCTGGGGGCATCTGAGGAGGTTATGGCAAAATGCTTCCCTTTATACTTGACGAATTTGGCTACGCTCTAGTTCAGGCAGCTAGAGAATGGATTGATCAGGACATGGGGCGAACTAGTGGAATGCTTCATGAGAATGGATTGACCTAAGAACGTAATGACAATGGCATCGATGAAGCAAAGGACAGGAGAGTCCATAAGGAATTTTCTGACGTAGTTCAGTGCAGCCGTGGCTTTGTTGGATCGCCCGGATCCATCAATGATTTTGACGGCGGCGGTAGCAGGAATTGTAGAAGGCACTGAGTTCAAATATTCATTTGCACGGGATCCACCACAGGATTTCAGAGAGTTTTACCACGAGGCGGAAAGGTTTATACGGTTAGAGGATACACGCACCGAAAGGTAGGAGGTTAACGCCGCGCAAGGCGAAGGAACATCTGGAGAAGGACGTGGGATAGATAAAGGAAAGTAAAAGCAAGACAATGGATATGATGGTTCTAACAAACAAAGGAGAGACCGAGAACCTAAGTTCACAACATACACAGACTTGACGAAGAATCTAGAACGAATTTACTGGAACACGAGGACAACTCCCCTATCGAAAACCACCCAGAAGGGATCCCACAGAGCAGGAGCGGGAGGTACTGCCTATTCCATGAGCTGGAAGGGAATACCATAGATGAATGTTGCCACTTGAAGGAGATGGTGGATGATAAAATTATGAGTGGCAGATTCCCATAGTATGTGAGGAACCGAGTAACAACGGTAGAATACGAGCAGCTACCACCTGCACCAAACAGGAATGACCACAGATCGGGGTCACGACTCGTCATCTGTTGATCGTGATGGCAAGGGCCAAATTCAGGATTTGAACTTCAGTCATCAAATAATATTTCTGGTTTTGTTTCTAAAAATAAAGCGGCTATGCCACTTGCACATGCAAGGGAACCGGAGCGATTCCCAAGCATGCTCTGAGATGGTAATAGAGTGCTCTGCCCGGAGAGGCAGCACTTAGCTTTTTCTTTTTTTATTGAACATTTGGAATTTGGATTTAATAAATGGATTTGGATTTTGTGAAACAAATCCCTAACCATATAGTTAAGGGATGGATGCCGGAAGTCAGTTGGGAATTGATCGCTTTATGACCCTATTCGGAGAGAAAGGGACCGGAGTGCAGGAAGTGAGTCGCTTCGCTGGAGAGCGACATGATCGGCTCACTTGACGTTGTTCCCCATTCACCGGAGAGTGATTGGATCGGGGTTCGGCAAGAGCTAGAGTGGCTACAATCGGTCTAGGACTTAGGCCAAGGCATCGCTTAATATTCAGGGATATTGAAGCGGAATAGAGGCAGTGACGCCGCTTCGCTGGAGAGCGACAGAATCGGCTCGCTTGACGTTGTTTCCCCTTCACCGGAGAGTGATAGGATGAGATCTAGCAAGAGCCCGGAGAGGCTATAATCGGTCTAGGAGGACCAGGACATCGCTATATGCCCCCACCGGGGCCGAAGAGCAAAGGATAGGTTGTTTCGCTAAAGCACGACAGAATCTGCCTATTCAATCGTTAAGTTTGAATTGAGCTTAGCAAGGTTTTGGAGAGGCCATCAATGATCCGAAGAGATCGTAGGACTCGGTTACTGGCTTCCAAGATGTGAAATGGATATTGATTCGGCTTTGAATGGCTAAGGATTTGGTTAAGGCCTGGAGTGGTCCCAGATTTGGATATTGACTCGTAACAGTCGTGAACTCGGCTATCGGACTTGGATGGAATTGCTTGGTAATGGATTGAATTATGGATTGGACAATATAGCTATAGATGGAATATGGACTTTGGATGTCGGATTTAAAGCTACACAAAACACGCCTTCCGATCGCAAGGCATGTTTTGGGGGAGCAAAGTGTTAACCTGCCTTTTGGCAAGGCAACATACAAGCATATTTAACCCAATCGACTACACGGTTATCTAAGCTGCGATATTATGGGTTTGATTTGGATGAATGAATGAACAATCAGTTACAAATAGTAGATATAAATATGAGGTCAGGAATCAGCACCATCGATGGATAAACGATGCAGGGTACTTGGAGTATGGATTTTTGACCAAGGTGGAGTTGCTTTGGGATATCCATGGGTTACTTCGGGTTTTCATGAGATTTGCTTCGAGTCAGAGAAGTGTTTTCTTCGAGCCACGATAGGGTATTCTTTGAAGGGGTCGGCATTGGACCTTTTTGGATCGGCATTGATTTACTTCGGGTCATCTCAGCATCTACTTCGAGTCGCTGGAGGGATTACTACGGGTCAAGAAGGCATTAACTTTGGGACGGAGGATGGTTCACTTGGGATCGACATATTTACCTAGGATCGGCAATGACTTCGGGTCGGTGATGCACTGGCTTCGGGTCGACATCAACTTGGCTTCGGGTCGGCATGGATTCTTCGTCGAGTCGGCAAAGCTTTGGGGTCAGCAAAGCATCGGGTCGGCATATGAAGGTGCTTTGGGTCAGATCGGCACTTTCTTCGGGTAAGCATTGGATTCTGGGGTCGGCGTACAATTTGGAGGGATTGGCATATGGAGTTGAGAGAGGTCGGAATTAAACTTCGGGTCGACATCAGAGTTTACTTCAGGTCAGTGTTGATGGAACTTCAGGTCGGTATGTATACTAGGGGTCGGCATTGAGAAGGGATCAGCTACTTCAGGTTAGCCATGAGTTTGCTTCGAGTCATCCGTGAGTTTTCTTCGGGTCACCTTCAAGGCAACTTGGGGTCGACATGTTATCAACTTGTGGTCGGCTGTGGTGAATGATATGGGCTCGACTATGGTCTTGGTGAGCCCATGTAGGTAAGGAGGCCATGTAGCCAGGGTTTTACCTATAAATACAGCAGGCATGGCTTCAGAAAAGGGATTCTCATTCTTCTCTTCTTTATCTTCTTCTACAAACAACTACTCTGCCATTTTTGTTTTAGAAATTCCGGATTGTAACTCTAATCAGATTTCAATATAATAAAAAGGAAATTTCTGAAGTGGACTTAGGCCGGAGTTAGCCGAACCACTATAAATCTCATCTTTTTTACTGCTTTCATTTTAATTTTGATTGTTCATCATATTTATATTCTCTACATATATTCTATCTATGATCTGTGACTGGATATTGGTGCTTTCACTTGCAATTGGTTTTTTGTGACCAATTTTGGCGCAAACAGCAGCAATACTATAACGCGTTAACTTGGAAATTATTTTAATTCACAAATTTATATCATACTTATTAATGAATTAATAACTGAAAGAGCTTCATGAAATATTGGTAAATAAATCATAGGAACTAATCTATTGTCACCATTTTACTAAGATATTCTAGACTAATAAGTTGAGCTTTTCCAAATTTTGAGGAACATATAATATCCTTAATCCTTAATATTACCTATAAAGATCATCTAACCCACGCTTCATGCACATGGGATTCGTGTATTTCATCCTCCCCAACCATTTTCAGCATAAGTAATTTTCTTCATGTCCTATTGCACATCATCTACCCCACACTCAGGCTGGTCACTCATCTGCTCATCAAATCGCACCAGCTAGTATCTTCTGGCCATCTCATCCAAGCTTAGCTACTCTCCAATGCCTGCATATGTATACCTGCGCATCACTACTGGAGCTTTTGCTCGCAACTGCTTGTGGCTGAAGGAACTCAACCAAACTTTAGCACAATAGTTACGCAATGTTAATCCAATCCAAACTTAGATCATCTCAGTTCAACGCTGAAGCACATTAATTGCACACTTCAACCAAACCAAGCGCTATTGTTAACCAAACTAAGACTCTTCAAACAAACCAAGTTAGGCTTCACACAGTAAAGATAGAGCACATAACATCCTGTAAAGCAATAAAGTTGAAGACAGTGCCACTTACTTCTTTCTCCAGCTGAAACTTATAACATGCCATTTTTTCACTTGAATCTGTGTCTCTTTTTCTATCAGAGCACATAAAATCCTGGTAAAGCAAAAATTGTTAATTTCACAGAAAAGCAATTGGAACGTTTATGGTACAATGCATGCATCGAATTTAACAACCTCAGTGTCTATATGTAAAAAATAATCAAATAGTTTACCATCATGATGGATGTAGTTTTAAAATTATTGTTTAATTGTTTACGTATTTGACTTTCTTATAAAATTGTGAAAATATAAGAGAAGAAAATACTCGGTGGTAGTCTATATATCTCGGTGAAGTTGTAAATTTAGTACCTAATGCATTGAAATAATGATAATAAGTGTGCATTCAAACAATTGACGGCCAAACAAATACCAAACTACACAATGGAAAGATAAGTTTTAACAACCAAACTATACCAAATATTGTGATTATTTGGATGATGTAATGAATATAGTGAAGTTGAGAAGAAATAAAATAAATGTAGATACTTCAACAGTTCAACTACATTGGAAACACATATAAAATAAGGCCCTAGAAAAACTACATTCTTCAACAGTTCAATGAATGAACTGAACTGATTAACAAACACACCTAGACATATAAAATAACATCAATTCTTTTGATAAACATAAGTTAATATTTTGCAATACAAAAAAGTATGCTTACTGAAGAAAATGGTATCAGCACCAAGTAACCTCAAAATTAGAAGTAGCAGCGGATCCATTTCCAGAACCAGAAAATGAAGAATTTTGATAATTTCTTCCACTTCTATGCATTGTTTTTTGAATGGAATTTCCTCTAATATGAACCCAACGAACAAAAAATTATGATTTGCTTTCATCAAAGTACAACGAAAAATTACAAAATGGAATCCCAGGCGACATTTCAACTACGGCACATACTCCGATTATTCAGCAGGGGCAACCAACTTAACGATGATGCGAGACGACGAACTTCGACAAGGTGCAAGCAACATCATTTAGGTCTCGTTTGCAATCTTCTAACCACGATAACATCCTCGACGAAGCAATTTCTAATCGACAACAGCCTCGAGGTTCACGCGACTTCAGGTCCAACGATTCAAGATGAAGAGCAACGACATGCGACTTCCCTGACAATCTATACTCGAACCAGCGGCAGCATGGAGAAGCATAAGGCATGAGTTTTTCAGGCTGTGACCTTTTAGGCGGCACGATTTTGAGATTTGTGGAGATTGCGAACTTTTTTCGATTGAGAGAGAACAAAATTAAAATGGAAGAAAGCGTGAAAAAGGATTTGTGAAGATTGCGAATTTCTTTTGGTTTTCCTTTTCAAGTAAATGGAATAACATAAAGAGGAAAAGGAAGAAAAGTAACGAAATGTTTGTGCAATGCACATCTATTGACCCAAATTATTGGTCGGACGGACGAGCGGTAAATATTTTAGCAGCATTAAAGGAATTTTTTCATTGATTGAATCAATATTAGTTTCACTTCGAAGGAAACGCTACCAATATTTGTTACTTAAACTAGATTTTCTTGTAGTGTCCCCCTTCTATGAAATCTTGAACTACTATCGAATCTTTTTCCCCCGTTCTTGATTCTAACGACGATGATTAAGGGAATGACAAAGGCCAAGAAGGCAAGATGAATTTTGATGAAGGAGATGAAAGGGTAGTGAAAGAGAATTTGGTAGGAGAAGGAGATAATGGAAGAAGGGGTGAAGAAGGAAGAAGGAAAGAAAGAGAAGGAGAAGAAGAAAGAAAAGGAGGAGAAGAGAGAGAGACGAAGGAAATGATGAAGATGACGACGATGGGGACTATGACCTAGGCAAAAATGAATCATAAAAAGAAACATCCACTAAAGGAAGCACAATCCATGTCTCATCTCACTTGAAACGCCTGATTGTCAAGTCTTCCCAACATGCCACTGGTTCAAGTTTAGCACCCACTGGTGAGGTGACACCTCCTACGGGCTCTTCAGAGAATATCTTTGGCTCGCTGAGTGAACTTGGCAATCATTTGGCCTTTGGTAGTGGAAACGTTACTATTAAAGTTATTCTTAATTAAAGTCCCAAAGGATTTAACTTCTTATTTGGGGATCTTCTTGCTGAGGGTAATAAAATCCCATTCTTGCAAATTCCTAAACACAGTTCATAGATTACTTAGGGGAAATTTTGTCACTTCAGACACGTACGAAATCATGAATACCAACATTCAGCACTTGTTCTTAATCCAGCAGTTTAGTTTTGATATACCCCTCTGCTCGGGCGTGAACCAGCACTGTTAATCAACTATGGATGCTTGGGCACAACGTCCTGGCTCACACCATGAAATTGAAGACGAAATAAGAAGTAGAAAGGAGAAAGAACACAAGATGATGAGAGGAGAATGAGAAAGGAGAAATAACAGCAAGAACAACAAGGAGAAAGGAGAAGGAGAAAGAAAACTGTTTAAATGCAATGCTAGAATATCACTCACCACGAGGCGAATCAAAAGGTAGATAGAGTCGAGGAGATTTTAGACTAGCTATTTAAGTTGAAGAAGCTAGTTAAGGGCCTCTCTGATGTTAATAGAATCAAGCAGACGCTCATCCAATCATTCGAGTCAAAAAGAATGGATCATGACAGAGAAGTGGGAGGCTATAAAACAGAGTTGGCTAGCCTTACCAAAGAAAGAGATGACTTTTAAAGTCAGCTAAACGATCTAAGGAGTTACTAGAAAAAATGTTGAGAGCTCATACTCAGGTTACAATGGCCATGAAGGGCCAAATAAAGAGTGCTCATCAAGAAAATTTTGAGCTTGTGGTATAAGTTAAGGCCAAAGAAGAGAAACTAAAGGCCTTCCAAACTGAGGTAGATTCCATTAAGGCAAGTTTAAAAGCTGAAATGGATTCCAAAGCACAAGCTCAAGCTTTCTTTATTGAAGCCTAAGAGTAGATTGCAGAACTAAAGGCGAAGGCTACTCAGGCTAATAAGGAAATGAATGCCAATCTCCAGCAGTACTTTTCCAACATCACTACGAACAAAAATCTAAAGTGGCTAGGGGACAATTATGCTATTTTATTAGTCGACGCTTGAGAAGAAATACTCCTTAACTGCTGCTGCCAGCGAAGGTGTAGCCAAAGAGACAATAAAGTCTCATTTCTTGGATAACGAGGACACCGTGGCCTCGAAAAAGGAAAAGCTATTCTGGCCATAGTGGATACGGCTATGGGAAAGGTCGCTATAGAGGTTCCTACTGATTACAATGCATTGCATTAAGCAGAATCATCTATTCCTGAATACAAGAGCCTGCAATGGAGATCACAATTTCTGTGGTGTCCACCTTTAACGCCACCCTTATCGAAACTCCTATCCAAGCTGTATCAAGTACCGACACTCCTCATTATCCTCCTCTGGCTATTCAACTGTCTAAATATTCTACGGATGAGGTTAAATCATCAAGTCCCTGACAAAGGAAACTCCGCTTAGCCAAGGTATTTTGCTTATCTCACCGGTCGTCAAGAAACTCCAATTCTTGCTAGAGGACATCATTAATTTATACTGTTCTGTATGTTAAGTTATAGGGCACCCATCGCTCCCTCCATTGTCACTGACTACTCAAGGCCTAGGTCCGTGTGCTATATCTACCACCTCAACCTCCATTGTCACAAAGCCAATCGTTCCAGCTTCCCTTTCAAGCATCGGCCCCGGTCTAGATTCTCAAAAAATAGGGGAATTTGAAGGGCTAGAGGACATCATTTAGTCCTAGGAGAAAGAGGTCACCATCATGAGTGTAAAGGACCTAGATGATTATATCATAATAAGGGGGAGACTAAAGCGCAATTTTGAGAGAATAAAATTTAAGTCTGCACCAAGGACCAAAAAGTCTACCACCAGCTTTGGGAAACTGAGCCCTATTCCTAAGCTTCCCCATTTGAAAATCAGGCCACCCAAAGGTCGCGGTTCTGGCGACCCTTCAAAATCTTCTGATCCTACATCCGACAAACCAAAAGCCCCATCAATTTGACCACTAAGGAAGAGTCCACACCTTCTGAGGGTAGCTCTTAAGAGCAAGCGAAGGCCCAGGAAGTGTTCAAAGAGACGTCCATCGAAGCTTGCAATGAAGAGTAGCAAGCAAGGAAAGAAGAAATAGGTGACTTGCTCAACTTTTGGGAAGATGGTTTCTTTTTATCCTTTGATGTACTATATTTTTTTCTCATATATAGGCCGATGTTGTGAAGGAACGGCCCCCGCATTTCTTGTACAAAAAGTTAATGTAAATAAAAGACTGTTTTTTTGTATAGTCTTTATCGTATTTACATTTCCATACTTTATGTTTTACTTTCCTATATATATCTGCCTGCATCTATAATATATTCAGTTGTAATTCATTTATGTTCGTATTTTGCATGCCTATATCTGTGCAATGCTATTATTTACTACAACTCTATACATATAAAAAAATCTCTACAATTGCTTAACAATATTTCATTACTTAGTTCTGTTATCATCACCAAAGTATTTCTTTATTAGCTAAACAAAACTGCCTTCATTTGGCCAACTTCATGGCTAAATCGATTTATCTTTGTTCATGTTCCATCCGATCGTAAACAAGGTTGTAGTTGTTAAAGCATTTAGCTATGTATTGTTTCCAATATTCAGGAAACAACATTTTGGGCATCTATCTTTAGATAACGGATTTCAATCTCGTCCATCTCTGGGTGTTGATCGAGTATGTTCTTTGACCTTCATCACTCATCATCGTCTAGGCATGTCTCACCTAACCATAAGCATGGTCATATTTACAAAAGTTCTAATTATACATTGCCCCTATCTACGGGGATCAGTATTTCATATGCAAGTCTCTGAGCATCCATTTCCATCCTCGCCTATCTCTGGATGTTGATCGAAATTGTTCACTGACTACCTTCGTTTATCTTTGGTCGGGCGTAGTTTACTAGGCCGTAACGTTGTCGTGAGGGCTTCTATTATAAACTGGTTCCTATCTCCGAGAACCTACGTTTTAGTTGGCTACTCTAGGAATCCTTTATTGACTTCGCCTATCTCCAGGCATTAGTCAAATATCATAAGAATAAGGGTGAATAGTCCGATCGACCCCAATGTGATTATACTCCCTAACCTAATCATAGATCAAATGAGTTAGTAAATAACTATCTACAGGTACCTTATTCCTCTGTTAATCACATAACATAAAGTTTAGCTTACAAGAACATGATTCCACTAGTTCCAAAAGCCAACTTTATTTATAAACAAAGAAAACGATAGGTCCTTCCTTATTACATTGCCCCTTTCAACTAGGCTGCATTATTTGTAGGAAATAAAATAAATAAGTCTAAGTGAAATAGCATCATAGGTGCTCGCTGTTCCATGCTCGTTGAATCGAGATCCCATCAACAGTCGATAGCTTGAAAGTTCCATGTCCAAGCTTTTGTTCAATCGCATAGGGACCATCCTAATTAAGACCTAGTTCCCCATACTAAGGAGGACCCATTTTAAAGCAAGGTCCCCTACCTCGAAGGTATGGTTCCTAACCTTGGCAATGAAATACCTTGGTACTCTTTTCTAGTGAGCAGCTACTCTTAGTTCAGCCTCTTCTAATTTTCGTTGACCAAGTCGAGGGACTCAAGCAGTAGTTCCTCGTTCATTTTAGGATCATGATATTTTATTTAATTAGGAGGGATTTCTAGTTTTACCAAAATCACAGCCTAAGCTCCGTAGGCCAAAGCGAAGGGGTTGTGCCCAGTCGTGGACTTATGGGTCATTCTTTAAGCCCACGGAGCTAGTGGTAATTCATCAATTTAGTTGCCCTTGGCTTTTGTCGGTCATTTCTTCAAGAGGGATTTGATGATCTTGTCCACCACCTCCAATTGTGCATTTGCTTGTAGGTGTACTACTTCCAAAATGCTCTCTATAATTCGGTATTGATTCCTAAAGTGCTTAAATTGGGCACTCTCGAAGTGAGTTCTATTGTCAGTAATGATTTTTTGTGGGACTCCAAACCTACATATGATGTTCTTTAACACAAGTTTGATTACTTTATTCATTGTAATGTGGCTAATTATTCCATTTCATCCCACTTTGTGAAGCAGTCCATAGCTTCCATAGCGCATTTTGCACCTTCTTTGACATCAGTGGCACATCGATTATATTAACTCCCCAAATCACAAACAACTACGGGCTAACCATTTGTGTAAGCTCTATGGATAGGGCTCTTGTTATTTTCATAAACCATTAGCACCTATCACATATACTTGTAGCAGCATCTTGATTGATCGTCGACCAAAGTATCCATAACGAAGTGTCTTCTTCGCTAAAGTCCACCCCTCGGTGTGATCAACATAGCTTCCTTCGTGAACTTCCGAAAGGACCTCTTAACTTATCTTTGGTGGCACACCATAACAGGTTGGTTGAGAAACCTCTCCCGTACAACAATTCTTCCTGTATAATAAATCATGGTACATTACAGAGGAGCTTCCGCTACTTATTCTTTCCATTCGAGAGAGTTACATTCAGCAAATAGTCTTTAATTGGAGTCATTTACGAGAAACTTGGACCATATCTTCTTCCTCTACTCCATCCCGAACTGTGAATTAAGCAATCAAATCAGCCAATGTTTGTCATCGTATCACCTTTATAGTATGGTATATTACATCATATTGGCTCCGTGCGGTATTCCATTTCAATAATCTTCATGAGGTCTCAAGTCGATGTAGTACTTGTCTTAGCGGATGATCAACAAGCACTTATATCAGGTGAGCTTGGAAGTATGTGTACCATCCCCCAATTTTGAGGCCTGAAACTAAGCTCTACAGATACTGCAATCATCTATAGTATTAATTTCTGATGATAAAGTGTAGTCATGTTAATGGTATCCAAAATATCAAAAGCATAAGAATATGAAATAATTTTAAACACAATTTCAAAGATAGCTTTCGAATTTCATTTCAAAGATAATATTCCATATTCGTTACATAATCCCAAACATGGCTCGGTTTTAGATAAAATATAATTATTACAAAATACTCATGAGCGATATATGAAGATGCCTCTTAGTTGATCAGAGTTACTAATAGACAGTTATAGCATCTGTCTTTACGTACCCTTCAACAAAATAACTTCAACACAGAAGATTAATAATATAGATAAACTCCTACGTAGCTAGTTTTTGCCTCCTACACGTCTCCGGAAGCTTTATTCATCAAAATCCACTTAACCTGAAAAGCCCTTACTTCCGACCTACTCAGATCAAATTTTGAGCACCCAAAAGTTTAAAGGGAAAACATAAACTTTGAGTAAGACAAAAAGCCAAGTGTGAATAATAATATACCATCTCGATTTATGGATATCTAGTGAGACCACGCCGTTGATCGGAACGGGTTTTCCCCTCACTAGTATCCCTTATTAAAATATATATCTTTTGCAAATCAAATTCCTGCAACCAAACTGGTTAAAGTAGTCAATATAAACAATAATGTGCATGCATGTTACATGGGTTGAAAGTCTTGTGGATCATAAATTATCTAACTTGCGTATAATATGCAAGTGTATGAGCTAATGCTATAGTAGACAATAAATAGTAAAGTATAAAAAGCATGCAAACCAGAGTTTTTATACAGGTTCAGATCTCCCGGCCTACGCCCAGTCCTGAAGCTCCCCTTCGGTATTTCCCTTAACCAAATTACCCTTGCTTCACCTGGAGGAATAAGCTAATACAAAATCATATCTCTGACAATCTTTTGTTCCAAATAACACAGTTTTTGACATATAGTACAAATCTTCATATGATCTCCTTTGAGTATGTGAATATGACTGCTTTGAGTTGTAGGAAGTAGTTTAACCAAAATTATATTTTGGTTATAATAGATTGAGAGTATGTGAATAATGTACACGCAATAAGGTGTTTAGAAATCAAGAGAGGAAAGAATGGATTCATTCAAGTTAGTTAATTTCTACATCTCAATCAAAGTAGTATTTATAGATTCAAAAAGGTGCATATGAAGAGTTGCTACTATTTGACAAAATCTATTTACTTTAATGGCTACAACATTTCATTGAATGCTGATTTCTTTTTATTTCAAATAGAAGTGTCTTTTCAAATTGACAGTTTATATATATGGCGACGTCTGTGATAAAACCTCAAACGTTTGTGACTTCAGAAAATTTTAACTCGAGAATTGTCACAGACGTCTCTGGGTTTTTTCCAGATGTTTATGAGTAATAAAAATAGTTTTCTAACTTAATTTTGATGCATATGAAATAGAGTATGAATAGAGTATGATTATGTATGAATATATACTCAAGGAGACCTTAATAATAATTTATCTAAGACTCTTTTATAGTAGAATAACCTTATTAATAATAGTAGGGTCAATAAATCTTCGTTTCTCTTTAAGTCTCAATATCTTCGAGCACGGTGTCTTCTTGTAACATACACCTGCAATCTTGATAAGGTCTATGTATATATATATAATATATGGTTGTATAGTTGTTACCATTGAAACATAAATAGGAGGTTCTAACAATCTCCTCCCTTTTGATGATGACAACAATACAATCAAAAATCAACTATATAATCAAAAATTAGAAGTATTATTATGTTTGTCTCCCTCTATGTTATGTTTGTCTCCCCCTATGTATATGCATAGATTTCTTCCCCTTTGTCATTATCGAAATGGAGGGAAATGATATAAGATACGAAGATATTAAATAGACATAGCATGTTATTCATTAAGACCATGGAAAATCAAATATGGAAGTTCAAATAAAATTAGAGACAATTGTAGCAAAAGCTGTAAATAGTGAAACAAACAAGCATATGAACTACAAAATAAAATAAAACTATAATTGTATTGATTTTATGAGTAAGATAAACCCACATAGCTCTCATAATATTCCCAATTAGAAGATGGATCATGCTCGTATGTACCCGGCTATTGTGTTTGGTCATTGCACTCCTCATCTTCGTGAATTGAAAGTCTTGAAATGCTATGTACGATTGTTGTTGAAAATGCGGAGTATCGGACACACATATGTCATCATTATATTCTTCTTCTTCCTCGTGTTGTGCGTGAATAGGAGTCTTCCCTCGGTCACCTCTATCGTGAGACGTACCTTCAAGCGAGGCTTGAGAGTGATAAACTGGTGTTTGAGCCTGAGGTGGAGGTGTTGGTGAAGGTGAGGATGATGAGCGAGAGGATGATCGACCACGTACTTTGTGCATAACTTTGCCTAAAGTGGAGACCACTTTGTCCAAAGTCTTCTCCATTTTTGTAATCCTTGTGGAGAAAGAACATTCCAATCTAGTTATCTTTCTATTTAAAGCAAGCTAGTTAGCCGTGATTATCTTTTGGTTTTTAAGTGCCAAATCACGAAGAGATTCGTTTTGCGTTGGTTCAACATGAGCTTCTTGTATTTCAAAGTTCGAATAATATTCAGAAGCATGACTAGAGGAAGGTGGTTGTTTTGAAGGATGAGGGGAGTGAGGCTGCTGAGGAGCGCTAGTTGGAGGAGGACCATGATGTTCTTGTTGATGCTGTTGTAGAGTCCATTGATCGAAGGGGATGATACGAGATGGGATTTTGGGAAGATGCATCAAGGATAAATATCGTGGACCACTATCTTTTGTTGGAATTTCTTTGTATTGTGATAAGTACGTAGGAACTCCAAGATCTTGCAAGATACGCGTTATGTATTGAGCATATACAACTGAGCAACGATGCTGAGTCCAAAAACCTTTAATTTGGTCATGAATAAAATTTTCCCAATTTACCGGTAGGCGACCAAATATTGCATACAAAGCTCGATGGTCATTGGGATAAATTTGCTCGTGACTACCTAGACGGGGAATGATTGTGTTGATTATCATTCTATTTAGTAGTCTAGCACGTGGGCATAGGTAAATGGCTTTCCATTAGGGCATCCTATCTTCCTATATTTGATGGGTAACTTCATCTCTAGGTAAAAGACTATGATCTGGTATACCTGTTAAGTCAGTTCCCTCATAAGAACATCCTAGTATATGGCCAACAGTATATACATCAATTTTGATTACTTTTCCATAAACACTTGACCATAACCATCCATCCTCATTTTTTGTATTCCAAATTTCCATACTACATAAATTGGAGTAGAAAAGGTAAATAGCTAGAGGATCGATGATTAACTTATTTGCATCATAGCTAATTAGGTTGCAGCAACCGGCATCCGTAGTTATTCCTAGAATTTCATATTCTACCACATTTCCAAGGCGATAAATAGGACAGAATGGATTTTAATTTGGAAACGTACCTCAAATCGATTGAGGGCAGTGAGATTGTTGCAGAGCCATTGGTTTAAGTGAGCTTGTGTTACCGGAGTTTGAGAGGAGGAGGAAGATTGGCCTTGTTTTTGCTTTTTAGAGACAGTCATTTTCTTTGGAGCCTTGAAGATTTTGGAAGCTAGGGTTTTAGAAATTGGAAACTGAAATGGAGGTAAAAGTGAAGAATGGGGTAAATCTATTTATATATGGCTGATGAAAATTTGTGGCAAAAGCAGCGACAGTTGTCTGTGAGGCGGTCACAAACATAAAATTAAATAGAAAGATTCGATAGACGTCTGTGGCTGCAAAGAAAATAAATAGAGAGATTCGCTAGACATCTGTGATGGTTCCATAGACGTCTAAGGCTGCAGAAAAACTAAACAAAGGGTTTTGACAGACGTTGTGAAATCCCACAGATGTATGTGGCTAAAAAAATTCCCATAACCTTATACAAACATCTATTGTAAATGCACAGACGTCTGTGACATGTATGTTCTGAACTATTGGAAAATTTTAAAGAGAAATGAAAGTTTATTGAAATTTTAATACAATAAAGCAATACATATACCAAAAACTGACAAATAAACTTAATTTATATGATGCGTAGCATTAGTTTAGTTTTTGTCGGAGAATTTTGATTTGTTGATTTGTTGTATATCCCATGAATTTGGTTCAACTATTGTATCGTCAATTACCGATTTCAGTGGAGACCAACTTGGGCGGGCTGAACTGTCAATCCAAGTGAAACGATCCTGACTCGGCCTTCGAAAATCGGCACCCGTACTTCACTTGTACTCGAATGCCGCAGATTCAAATGCCGAATCTGGCTCGCCGGAGCTTATAACACGTTAGGTATACCACCACAGCGAAAGAAAGAAACGAATGATATCATATACAACTCCAATGAATTCAATATCCAGAATGATATACAACAATGATATCAATATGATACAACAATATCAGAGACAAATAATAATGTTACAGTGGAAATAACAGAACTGATATATCCAAATGATCTGAAAAAGAGAATGCGTCCAACAACTCCAACATCAAGCTCGAACCACCATCACGTTCCACAAAGATAAGCAAGGACAGTCGTGAGCTCCAAAAACTGAACTAGCTCCCGATAATCTACTAAACCTGACTATCTGAAAAACCCAACTCTAGACTGCCCGTGTGGAAAATTGTGGGCACCCAGAGTTTAGGAAGGGAACAATAAATTCCGAGTCAGTCATGGGACTAGTGTGAGTAACAAAAACAGTTTATCTTTAAACAAACAACAAAGGAATTTTAAACATTGAAATTCGCAATGCTTTTTGGAAAATGAAACTACCATAAGACCTCCCACTACACACACAATGCAATCGCAGACTTGGAGGAGATTTCTTCTTATGATAGTCAAATATGCTTAATACGAGAAAACTCTTTTGATATTATTACTAGTGCATAGTGTGAAAATCCTTTCGAAAATATAATATTAATCTTAGCCAGCATAGGTACCATTATATTATGCCTGCTATAGCATCCGCCTGAGGAGACAGGTTATAAAACTGCAATCGTAAAGGGCTCGTATTGTTTCTTTGGATTTCCAACAAATGGTCAGGCTAAGGAACTTCCTACTGCCACATGGGTACGCCTCTGGAGGGACGCCCCGAGAACTTAACCAGCTCTCTGCCAACACAAGGCCGGGTTACCTCTGTAACTAGGTAACTACTACACGAATATGCCACCCCTCGGTCGTTTGCGACCTTAATCCGAGGCGCCTCGATCACAAAGCAACAATCACACAGTAAATGAGATTGGAGCAACCACATAGGTAAATATCTGGGCTCCATACCATAATATCACCTTTTTCCAAAAGCAAATGACATACCCTAAAGGGAGCGACCCTCATAACCTTGCCGCATCTTTCCTGTTTCGACCATTTCCGGTTTGTGAGGTCCGATGAGGTCTCGTCCACAAAGCTACGCTTTACACGAAAGCCATGCTTTGATCAACAAATGGTCAACAAATGATCAGCAACACACAGCAACACTTAGCATGCCAAACTACCAAATTGGTAGTATATCACTGATAACCTTCAACTACATAACCTCTGAGCTCGTACGTCTCAGAGAAGGGTGTTAAGCTAAGAGAATAAATTCTCCGCCACCAAACAGAAATGTATTTGAAAGAAATCAGCTTTATATCTCAAAGTGTAATGTCAGACATACGGCCATACAAGTCTGTTCCGGGTTCGAACAGAACCGAAGGCACTTCCAAAGAAGCCCTTGCAATCCGGGTATTCACAATCCTGATCGGATTTCCCATCACTTAGGGAATCTCTATACTGGCGCGACTCAGTGCAGAGACAATCGATAGGTTATCCTATCATTCTCACAAATACCCGGTCTTCAACACCGGTCTTCAAATGCTATCCATTTACGTCGTATCACTATTCAGAATGGGTTATATGACACAAAGTCCTCTCCCGGCTAAACCGAATAATGAGCGCAATATTTAAAAACATATGGATATTGGGATTTCAGTTAAGTCACAATTTATTACCCAAAACTTTTCTTCAAATGGTTTAAACACATTACCATTTTAATCTTTTACAAAAAGATTTATCTCACAAAGTTCACCCAGTTTCACAAAGATCTATTCATAGATTTTCCAAATCAATTTCCATTTCAATTGGACTAACTCGTCCAATCTTTAAAACAAAGATTTAACTGATAGCTTTCAAAACAACTCTATTTCGACCTTTTATACAAAAGGTACACCTTTCCAATTTTAAAACAAAGTTCAACAATCTTTCACAAAGATTTATTCATAACTCGGAAAACCATTTTCCTTTCAATTTGAAATTCTTTTGACACAAATTGGAAATTCATTCCTTATATGAAAGCTTCTATTATTTGAAAACAGATAGTTTTCATTTCGGAAAATCTGATTCATTTATACGAGTTAAAGTCCTTGGGTTAAATTCAAATTCTCAAAACCATACTTTTAAATTGGCTTAAATTCATATAAACACATTTATAACATCTTTAACCATAATATCCAAACATGGAATTCAATTCTAAATTTTGAATTCAAATTCAAATTAAATTATTTAAATTGGAAACTTTACCAAGTTATTCAAAATAACTTTAATCTTAAAAACTCCTTTTCAAAAGCTTTAACATTTAACCCAAATCCATTTCCAAAATCAATTGAAATTAAAATTTCAATTTCAAAAATATTAAATTTAAATCATTTGTGACTTAACCGATTTCCTCGTGAAATCCATATTTGTGTGTGTATGGTGTGTTCCAGGGGTTTCACACATAATAGTGCAACATCATTCAATCATCACAGATTAAATACAACAATATATTTGATAAGTGGTATAACTATAACGCTTAACTTTTATTCACAGATCACAGATATATATATATATATATTGCAGATAATAAATTATAGTCATCCCAGATAAATAAATGACATCACAGATCACAACACAAGTCAGGATATATCACAAAGCATCACAAATCAGGGATATCAAACCATTCACCCATTCAACAAAATCCAAACATTCACAAGTAAACTTATTAATCAACCGATTAATTTAAATCAGATTTATTATTTATAAATGAATCATTAATCTGGGTTAACCATCATAGTTAATTATAAATTATTTGAAAGAAATTTCCCTTTCAAATTCATTGGTTAACCTTTAATTATTAACTAATCAATCTTAATTAACGAATCAATTAATCTTTAATTATTAAATAAATCTTAATTAATCACAATTATTAATCCTTTAATTATTAACAAATAATTATACTCAAACTTCAAATTATCATTCAATTTATTACATCCAGTAATTATCTATTAATTACTTCTCTAAGTAATTATACTTTCCAAATCGTCAAGTGATTATTCTAAATTAATTTAAACTTAAGTAATTAACTTGAACTAATCCAATTAAACTCTATTAATTACACTGAATAATTAATTCCTTAATTACTTCCATCGAGTAATTATACTTAAACAATTCCATAAATGATTACTATTAAATTAATTAATCTAAATTAATTAATTATGGAAAATGTTATCCTGCCTTTTGGCAAGACCGTGACACCGAGAACTTGACTAGAGACCAAAGACAGTTCGTCTAGAAAATCGGTTATACGCAGGTTCACTATGGATATCGACAAATTTTGTCCGAGTCCGGATCGAGCCAAAATTGGTATGACACGACAAGCGAAGCTATGAGAGCCAACGTTCCAAATCTCAAGTCAATCCGAGTTCGTATGCTCAAGTTGTGAACAATACAAAATTGGTCAAGAACAGCCTCCTTCGACTCGCTCCAGTTCGAATCCATAGGGAGTGCACATTTCGACTCGCTTCACAATCCATCAGGAGCGACAGTTTCGACTTGCTTCGCAACAGACAGAGGTGACAACTTCGACTCTCTCCGTCTGCCTACTTCGACTCGCTCCATCTGCCTACTTCGACTCGCTCCGTTTGCCTACTTCGACTCGCTCCGTTTGCCTAATTTGACTCGCTCCGCCTTCTCCGCTTCAACTCCAACATAGAATCACACTTCGACTTGATCAGCCTCGCATCCATCTGAAGACTTCCACTTCGTATCCATCGAAGCAAAGCAAAGCACACAGCCAATACGAACAAAGCCTATCGCCATCGATACAAGCAAAGGGAGATTCAAGAATGACTCGGCTAAGGAAGTAGATCAACATGAGGAATGCTCGCCACGTCGTCTGACAATCACACCCTGCTATCGAGTCGAACGAAAGCGAGTCGAAAGGTGAGCGAGTCGAACGCAACAGCCAACTGAGAATCCCAATTCGTGTCGATCATATCTCCCAATCTACACGTCCAAATGTTATGAAATTTTCACAGAAGACTACGTGCATGCTAAAGAATGTCCACACCAAATTTCGACTCCATTGGACGAAATCTTGATCGAGTCGAAATATGTTCGTGTCGACTACGGATCGGACCGAAACTTCACGGGCTTGGGCGTGCGGGCCTAGTCACGTGCCAGAGAGGGTCTCCCGAGATTTGAGCGGAATATCAGCCTCCTACACCTATAAATAGACCCCCAAAGCCAACAGAAAAGGGGTTCTTCTTCTTCTTTGAGATCTCCAACATCCAAACTCTTCCAGATCCAGATCCAAACTCTTCCAGATCCAGATCCAAACTCCATTGCTGCTGCTACCAACGAATTCCACGGCTGCAAATCATAATTATCTGCTGTAATTCATTGAATTCACTTGTAAACATCAAAGAAAGATCAATAAAATGAACTACTTCAAAGTGGACGTAGGCAAGATCGTCGAACCACTATAAATCTTGTGTCTCTGTCTATTTCTCTCTGTTTTAAGTTTATTATTCTTCATTTTTATCCTCTACAATACTTAGATCTAAGATCTGCGTTTATATACTGCTGATTTGTGTTCATACACTGGTGCTTTCACGAAATTTGGGGTTTGTGCCCAATTTTGGGGCAAACAGAAAATTAATCACATCAATAATTACACTTTTTAATCCTTGTTAAATAAAGTAAATCATCATTAACAATTGACTAAACTTTGACAACCTTTTCCAAAGCTTTTCATTCCATTTTCAAAATTGCACTTGAATTTATATTTAAACTTTTGATTTAAAACTTAGTTTAAACTTTGCTTTATAATTTAAAATTAAATTTTTAAGTTTTAAAAACAAGGCAGGTTTGAAACCTGTAACAAAACAATTGACCCGAGACACATTCAAAATTACCCGAGCCAAATTCTAATTTACTCGAGCCCTACTTCGAGTTTTACGAACATTATCTTCCTTCGAGTCCAACACGAGACTATCCCCTAAACCAACCCGAGGCAAAAGCTTCTCTCCCAAAACAACTTCCACCAGATATACCAATGATCACCGTGCACATGCACGCGTGATTGCCTGAACTCCGACCATCTTCACCGGCCTCGTCACATCGCCGATGATCCCCACTACCATTCAGACCACCCAGATCCGAGGATCTCACCACCAAATCAAATCGAGCAAAGCGAACGACACAGACCCAAACCACCTCGACTAAAAATGGTTCGCCACGACGATCAAGACGACCGGAATCCACGCCCCTCCGACCACAGCATCGTCATTGACCCAAGCAACTATCCCAACGCTCACGATTGAGCCCGATGTGACAACATTGTTGAGATCACCTCGACATTCCACACAACCAAAAACCACACCAAAACCCTAGATCACCATTCCCTGGCCTCTACAACAAACTGTAAAATCTCCAATCAATTTTCCAGTGATCGACAAACCACCAGCCACCCTCGACATCAACCCCAAACTCCATCTCGACCTAGATCGTCGGAAATTGCCGATAACCCCAAAATCACTCATCTCAGATTATCCCATCAATTCCCTATCTAAAAATCAAGATTTTTCCACCTAAATTCATGATTTAACATTACAAATCTGATCCTGTAATCAATAGTTGAGATTAACATGTTTGATTTTTCCTTATTTTCTGATCATCACTGTGTTTTATATCTCTGTAAAAATTTACTAAATATAAAGTCTCGAAACTATTTTTAAAATTTATATTACATTGTAATGATCATTTTTCATTCTGAGATCAAAGCATATATCTGATTGTATAAGGAGATTTAGATTTTTTGATCAAAACTGTAAACTTTGAACTAAGAACAGAGATACTCACATACAACAAACATGCACTCTTCATATATACAGACACATCACTATATATATATATACAAGTAAGCATCATTCAACTTAGAATTTCACAAGCAACTGAACTTAACTTACTTAAGCTTTAATGTAAAAGAATGTTACTCACAGTGATTTCCAGAATGAAGAACAGAGCTTTTGAAAATACAAGCTGGAATCTTTCTTCTTGATTATTTGATTAATCTGGTTTGTTTGAGTTGAAGTTTTGTTGAAGTTTAAATGATATTTACTTCAGAGTTTTCTCAGCTTGAAACGATCGAACTGAGATGAAAATTTGATATATAGAAATTGGGTTACATGGTAAATATATTTGTACAGGTGATAATTTTGTTTGTACAAAATAGGCAGAGATTTTTTTTAGCTTTGGTGGTTGAGATAATTGAACGTGATGGCTTGCATTAATTAGGCTTGTACCATTATACTTATATTATTTGATTTTGTACATAGATTTTTTTTATATTAGTATCTTCTTTTGCAAGCTTCATAAATACTTATTTTTTTTCTCTTATAAGCCTTCATATATATTTTTGTTTTCATTTACAAGTGTACATATATAATTTTTCATATTTGAATGTATATTACTTTTCTTTTTATACTTATTAATTTGTAATATAAATGAATTTCTATTTTTAACATGTTGTTTAAATTTAGCTAATTTGTTTACTTTATATTTTATAATTTATCTTATATATATCTAGTTCTATTTCCAACTTAAATATGTATTTTTAACTTAAATATTTATTTTTAACTTTAATACTTAGTGTCTTGTATTTCTATACATATATATTCACATATATATACAAGCTTTAAATTCAAATGATTTAACACCTATTTCATTTGAATTTGGAGAAACTCAAATCAATTTACCAATTAATTTCACAATTTTTTATTCAAAAATTAAATTACTTGTCAATTTAAACTTATTTAAAATCCGGGATCGTTACAGTTTCCCCTCCTTAAGAAATTTCGTCCTCAAAATTTGCCAAGGAGACACAAAGATAGATGAAAAATATTTCATTAAATTAACTGAACATCTATTCTGCATTTGGCTTACCAAATCAGAATATCAATAATAGATACAAGAACGAATTTTTTTTAAATTTTTCACAAGATACTCGGGTTATCCAGCTCTACGAAATATGCAGTGGCATTGGTTAGTTCGAAGGGATAACTAACCATTCGTAGTATATATCCGGACCCAAAAATAGACAAATATATGGATACAATTCCAAAGCTTTTAGTTTAGAACTAAATTATACCTATGAACCATAGCAACCAATTCATCCAAACAAACAATTCTGACATATTTGGAGTTTATGTCCCACACAAATTCTTATCCCGCCTTTTGGCAAGGCCGTGACACCAAAATGTTGAATGGAAAACTAAAGACAGTTCGTCTCAAAGAATGGTTATACACTGTTGTGCTAGGATATCAATGAATTTTGCCCGAGCCCGGATCAGGCTACAATTGATAGGACACGGCAAGCAAAGTCATGAAAGCCAGCACTCCAAATTTCAAGTCAATCGAAGTTCGTATGAGTGAGATATGATCGATGCAAGTTGGAGAAAATATGCTCTTCGTATCGATATGGTTGATCGGTTCGAATCCATCAAATTCGCAACCATTAGAAGGTCAAGGTGATGGACCACTCACACCGATCAGATTCGAATCCATCAGGATGAGTCCGCATCGACCAATACGAATCCATTACGTTTGAATCGATCTGCCATCGCACTGTTCAAATCCATTGAACTCAGTCACTTCATATCGATCAGGGCTCTCACTTAACAGCCTTGTTTGCATAAATGGCATCGGTCGACTTCGTATTAAGCGTATGCTCGAATCGATCAAGATACGCCATTTCGTATCCATCAAGGGAATGCGCTTGCTCGTATCGATTTATCTAAAGTCAATTACCCATTGAAGCTCGTTAGTTCGTATCCATCAATCGTACCCATCACTTTTGATCGATACGAACAGGGCCAATTTCTATCGATAAAAATGAGCGTGCTTCCATCGATATGTGTTGGCAGCTGTTATCAAATCGAACAAGGCAATGGATGTCAATACAAACGAGGCGAATTTCATGGATGCGACGCGGTCAACTCGAAGCAAAACGGGGATCGGTGCGAGGAGTGCGCGCCACGTCGCCACAGTGTCACGTTTTCCATCGAGTCGAACGGGATGGACACGAAGGCATGGATTTGAAATCAGCAGCATACGAAAATCACAATCTTGCATCGATCGTATCTCCCAAACCACTGGTCCAAATGCTACGAAATTTTCACAGAAGCTTGCGCACAAGGTAAAGAATGTTCCTGCCAAGTTTCAGCTCGATTGGACTAATTCTTGATGGATACAAAATCAATTCGTATCGATCACAGATCGAGTCGAAACTTGGTGGGACCGGTTGCGTGGGCCCACTCACGTGCCAGAAGAAGTCTCCCGAAGTTTGAGCATGATCTCAGCCTCCTACGCCTATAAATAGCCCCCTGAAGCCTACAGAAAAGGGATCTTTTTGGCGATTCAACGTCCAGACTCTGCCGGATTCAATTCTACATTTTATGATCACGGTTGTATTCGAATTTCAGAGCTATCATCAATTGTAATATGTTGTAACAGATTGAAGTTATCAAGTGAATCAATAAAATCATAAGCTTCAGAGTGGACGTAGGCAAGATCGCCGAACCATTATAAAATCTGTGTTGTTTACTGCTATTCTTTTCAATTTTCCGAGTGTTCTTCATTTTTATTTCTCTACATATTTGTTATCTATGAATTGTGATTGCGTACTGGTGCTTTCAACGACTATCGGGTATTTGTGACCAATTTTGATGCAAACATTTTGGTGCTTTAACTGAGAAGGCTAATTCAGGAGTTCTATCATTTAGAAGTTGAATTTGATGACTTAAGAGCTCAGATCTGAGAAGATATGACAAGGCAAACTAGTAAAAGACAAAGGCTAGAGCAAAGTCAGCATGAAGGGAGTCAAGAGGCTTCCTCGGGGGCAAATCGAGCATCGATCTTCATCACCGGGGATGAGATGGAGACAATGATGAAGAGACATGAGGAAATAATCCAGAATTTTCTTCAACAGATTGGACAACTTGGAGCGCAGAATCAAGGAGCAACCAGAGTCCAGAACGGAGCAGGACCATCTGGCGCAGCACCGGAGCTGGGGGGCACACACTTAGAGCATGTTGATCCAATCCTGGGAAGAGATTCAGGGACATCCGAGCAACCTGGTGGCAATAGAGGGATGAACGCTCAGCCAAGGAGGAAGAATGAAGGTAACACTCAAAGATCATAGACCGACGACAACGACAAGTTGGCAGAGATGGTCAGAAGGGCCATGAGAGGCGGACTAGTCAATAGAGATCTGGAGGATGTACACAGGAGTCCCTTTACTCCTACGATCAGGCAGGCTAAGAATCCACCAAACTTCAAGCTATCATCGGTGGAAATGTATGATGGGCGGACGGATCCAGCGGTCCATCTAACGAAGTATATGAGGCACATGGAAGTGCTGGGGGCATCACAGGAAGTCATGGCCCGGTGCTTTCCATTGTATTTGACGGACATTGCAGCGCTATGGTTTAGACAACTGGAGAGTGGCTCCATTGGGACTTGGACAGATTTGACAGAATGGTTTATGAGACAATTCAGGGTTCATATTTCGAGACCCAAGAACGTGATGAGTTTGGCCACTCTAAAACAAAAGGCCAGTGAATCTTTGAGGAGTTTTCTGACGCGATTTAATATGGCAGCAGCATCAGTGGATCGACCAGATCCATATATGGTCATGATGGCAGTTGTATCTGGAATATCTGATGGCACGGAGTTCAAGAATTCACTAACTAAGGATCCACCTACGGACCTGGGAGAGTTTTATAATGAAGCCGAAAAGTTTTTGCGATTAGAGGATGCTCGTACGAAGAGAGAAGAAGAAATCGATGTATACGCAGTTAGAGTCGGTAATTCACCTGGAAAAGGTGCAAAGACTGGTAAAGGGAAGCGAAAAGCTGGAGAAAATTACGACAGGTTAAAGCGGCAACGGAGGGAGCCGCGATTTACCACCTATTCAGAACTGAACGAGGGTTTGGAGCGAATCTACCAAGACACCCGAGAGCAAGTTGCCTATCGTAGACCAATGCGACGGGATCCGACTACCGAAGAAAGAAAATCAGACAAATATTTCTTATTCCACGAGCTGAATGGACATAGCACAAATGACTATAGACACCTGAAGGATGAGGTAGAAGGGCATATCAGGAACGGTAGGCTACTTCAGTATGTGAGGAGGCGAGCTCCAACGGTGGAACCAGAGCAACCACCGTCTACATCAGCTAGGGGTGATCCTGAACCAGGACACCGTTTGATTATCAATTGAGTGAAATAACGATGAACAAGTCGTAAACTTCTCACTAACACGGTTAAATCATTTACAAATGTGGGATATCGCGAACGATCCACAGACATGCTCTGAATGACCATTGACCGTCTTGTCGTGAGAATTTACACTTTGACATACTTCCTTTGCTTTTGTTTCATGTTGATTTGGACATTTAGACTTTGCTTGTTTGGACATTTCTGTTATGGAATTCATGTGAACATTGATATTTGCAATTCTGTAGAAGAAGTTACTCGCGTATGCTTTGGATTGCGAACGGTCCACAAGCATACCTTGTATGGCGACGAACCACCACGATCACTGATTCAGAAATTCGCCCGAACGTGAACCTGACATCGATAATACTAAGTCCCCCCGAGGCACACTCATTTGCCTCGAACGGCACCCGACCACGAACGTTCACCATTAGCCTCGAACGTCACCCGACCGCGAATGGTCACACTTCATCTAGTATAACATTCGATCGCGAACGATCACACTCTGCCTCGTGCGGCACCCGACCACGAACGGTCACAATTCACCCAGTATGACATTCGATCGCGAACGATCACAATCTGCCTCGTGCGGCATCCGATCGCGAACGATCACAATTTATCTCGTGCACCATACGACCACGAACGGTCACAATCCATCATAATTTGTCTAGAATGACACCCGATCGCGAACGGTCACAACTCGTCTAGAACGACATCCGACCACGAACGGTCCCCTTCCTTTTTTTGCCGCGAACGGCATCCGACCACGAACGGTCCCATTTCGTTATTTGCCGCGAATGGCATCCGACCTCGAAAGGTCCCATATTGCCTCAAATGACATACGGTCGCGAACGATCGTCATTCGTGGGCAGGATAGACTATCAAGTTCTTTATAGGTCGATGATAGGATATGAACATCCAGCTTATGGAACTACAAAACACACCTTCCTATCGCAAGGCATGTTTTGGGGGGCAAATGTTATCCCGCCTTTTGGCAAGGCCGTGACACCAAAAAGTTGAATGGAAAACTAAAGACAGTTCGTCTCAAAGAATGGTTATACACTGCTGTGCTAGGATATCGATGAATTTTTCCCTAGCCCGGATCATGCTACAATTGATAGGACATGGCAAGCAAAGTCATGAAAGCCAGCACTCCAAATTTTAAGTCAATCGGAGTTCGTATGAGTGAGATATGATCGATGCAAGTTGGAGAAAATATGCTCTTCGTATCGATATGGTTGATCGGTTCGAATCCATCAAATTCGCACCCATCAGAAGGTCAAGGTGATGGACCACTCGCACTGATCAGATTCGCATCCATCAGAATGAGTCATCCTCGATCAATTCTAATCCATTACGTTCGAATGGATCTGCCATCGCACTGTTCGAATCCATTGAACTCAGTCACTTCGTATCGATCAGGGCTCTCATTTAACAGCCTTGTTCGCATAAATGGCATCGGTCGACTTTGTATTAAGCGTATGCTCGAATTGATCAAGATACGCCATTTCATATCCATCAAGGGAATGCGCTTGCTCGTATTGATTTATCTAAAGTCAATTACCCATTGAAGCTCGTTAGTTCGTATCCATCAATCGTACCCATCACTTTTGATCGATACGAACATGGCCAATTTCTATCGATACAAATGAGTGTGCTTCCATCGATATGTGTTGGCAGCTGTTATCGAATCGAACAAGGCAATGGATGTCGATACAAACGAGGCGAAGTTCATTGATGCGACGCGGTCAACTCGGAGCAAAAAGGGGATCGGTGCGAGGAGTGCGCGCCACGTCGCCACAGTGTCACGTGTTCCATCGAGTCGAACGGGATGGACATGAAGGCATGGATTCGAAATCAGCAGCATACGAAAATCACAATCTTGCATCGATCATATCTCCCAAACCATTGGTCCAAATGCTACGAAATTTTCACAGAAGCTTGCGCACAAGGTAAAGAATGTTCCTGCCAAGTTTCAGCTCGATTGGACTAATTCTTGATGGATACGAAATCAATTCGTATCGATCACAGATCGAGTCAAAACTTGGTGGGACCGGTCGTGTGGGCCCACTCACGTGCCAGAAGAAGTCTCCCGAAGTTTGAGCGTGATCTCAGCCTCCTACGCCTATAAATAGCCCCCTGAAGCCTATAGAAAAGGGATCTTTTTGGCGATTCAACGTCCAGACTCTGCCGGATTCAATTCTACATCTTATGATCACAGTTGTATTCGAATTTCAGAGCTATCATCCATAGTAATATGTTGTAACAGATTGAAGTTATCAAGTGAATCAATAAAATCATAAGTTTTAGAGTGGACGTAGGCAAGATCGCCGAACCACTATAAAATCTGTGTTGTTTACTGCTATTCTTTTCAATTTTCCGAGTGTTCTTCATTTTTATTTCTCTACATATTTGTTATCTGTGAATTGTGATTGCGTACTGGTGCTTTCAACGACTATCGGGTGTTTGTGACCAATTTTGGTGCAAACACAAATATATCAAATCTTCTTCCTGGATCTACCAGAAACTATCAAAGAATCTAGAAAAGATGACGAACAAAAGAGATTGATAGAGAAAAGATTGTTTCCTTGTTGTTACAGGGTATTGACTAATTCGTGGTGGTATTCCCCTTTTCCCTATCTCATCCTCTTCTTGCACTCATACTTACTATCAGTGGATAGTAAGAGAATTTACTGAGGCATACGGATAGATATCTTAGGGATTACTCATTCTAGGGTATACTTCCCCCTATCTCTAATGAGATACTTAATGTGTTATACTCCTGAGCTAAAATTTAACCTTAGCTTTGATACCAAATGAAACGATCCTGACTCGGCCTTCGAAAATCGGCACCCGTACTTCACTTGTACTCGAATGCCGCAGATTCAAACGCCGAATCTGGCTCGCCGGAGCTTATAACATGTTAAGTATAACAACACAGCGGAAGAAAGAAATGAATGTTATCATATACAACTCTAATGAATACAATATCCAGAATGATATACAACAATGATATCAATATGATACAACAATATCAGAGACAAATAATAATGTTACAGCGGAAATAACAGAACTGATATCTCCAAATGATCTGAAAAAGAGAATGCGTCCAACAACTCCAACATCAAGCTCGAACCACCATCACGTTCCACAAAGATAAGCAAGGATAGTCGTGAGCTCCATAAACTGAACTAGCTCCCGATAATCTACTAAACCTGACTATCTAAAAAACCCAACTCTAGACTGCCCGTGTGGAAAATTGTGGGCACCCAGAGTTTAGGAAGTGAACAATAAACTCCGAGTCGGTCATGGGACTGGTGTGAGTAACAAAAACAGTTTATCTTTAAACAAACAAAAAAGGAATTTTAAACATTGAAATCCGCAATGCTTTTTGGAAAATGAAACTACCATAAGACCTCCCACCATACACACAATGCAATCGCAGACTTGGAGGAGATTTCTTCTTATGATAGTCAAATATGATTAATACAAGAAAACTCTTTTGATATTATTACTAGTGCATAGTGTGAAAATCCTTTCGAAAATATAATATTAATCTTAGCCAGCATAGGTACCATTATATTATGCCTGCTATAGCTGCCGCCTGAGGAGACAGGTTATACAACTGCAATCGTAAAGGGCTCGTATTGTTTCTTTGGATTTCCAACAAATGGTCAGGCTAAGTAACTTCCAACTGCCACATGGGTACGCCTCTGGAGGGACGCCACGAGAACTTAACCAGCTCTCTGCCAACACAAGGCCGGGTTACCTCTGTAACTAGGTAACTACTACACGAATATGCCACCCCCATCGTTTGCGACCTTTATCCGAGGCGCCTCGATCACAAAGCAACAATCACACAGTAAATGAGATTGGAGCAACCACACAGGTAAATATCTGGGCTCCATACCATAATATCACCTTTTTCCAGAAGGAAATGACATACCCTAAAGGGAGCGACCCTCATAACCTTGCCGCATCTTTCCTGTTTCGACCATTTTCGGTTTGTGTGGTCCAATGAGGTCTCATCCACAAAGCTAAGCTTTACACGAAAGCCATGCTTTGATCAACAAATGGTCAACAAATGATCAGCAACACTTAGCATGCCACACTACCAAATTGGTAGTATATCACTGATAACCTTCAACTACATAACCTCTGAGCTCGTACGTCTCAGAGAAGGGTGTTAAGCTAAGAGAATAAATTCTCCGCCACCAAACAGAAATGTATTTGAAAGAAATCAGCTTTATATCTCAAAGTGTAATGTCAGACATACGGCCATACAAGTCTGTTCCGGGTTCGAACAGAACCGAAGGCACTTCCAAAGAAGCCCTTGCAATCCGGGTATTCACAATCCCGATCGGATTTCCCATCACTTAGGGAATCTCTATACCGGCGCGACTCAGGGCAGAGACAATCGATAGTCATCCTATCGTTCTCACAAATACCCAGTCTTCAACACCGGTCTTAAAATGCTATCCATTTACGTCGTATCACTATTCAGAATCGGTTATATGACATAAATTCCTCTCCCGGCTAAACCAAATAATGAGCGCAATATTTAAAAACATATGGATATTGGGATTTCAGTTAAGTCACAATTTATTACCCAAAACTTTTCTTCAAATGGTTTAAACACATTCCCATTTTAATCTTTTACAAAAAGATTTATCTCACAAAGTTCAACCAGTTTCACAAAGATCTATTCATAGATTTTCCAAATCAATTTCCATTTCAATTGGATTAACTCGTCCAATCTTTTAAACAAAGATTTAACTGATAGCTTTCAAAACAATTCTATTTCGACCTTTTATACAAAAGGTACACCTTTCCATTTCAAAACAAAGTTCAACAATCTTTCACAAAGATTTATTCATAACTCGGAAAACCATTTTCCTTTCAATTTGAAATTCTTTTGACACAAATTGGAAATTCATTCCTTATATGAAAGCTTCTATTATTTGAAAACAAACAGTTTTCATTTCGGAAAATCTGATTCATTTATACGAGTTAAAGTCCTTGGGTTAAATTCAAATTCTCAAAACCATACTTTTAAAATGGCTTAAATTCATATAAACACATTTATAACATCTTTAACCATAATTTCCAAACATGGAATTCAATTCTAAATTTTGAATTCAAATTCAAATTAAATTATTTAAATTGGAAACTTTACCAAGTTATTCAAAATAACTTTTATCTTAAAAACTCCTTTTCAAAAGCTTTAACATTTAACCCAAATCCATTTCCAAAATCAATTGAAATTAAAATTTCAATTTCAAAAATATTAAATTTAAATCATCTGTGACTTAACCGATTTCTTCGTGAAATCCATATTTGTCTGTGTATGGTGTGGTCCAGGGGTTTCACACACAATAGTGCAACATCATTCAATCATCACAGATTAAATACAACAATATATTTGATAAGCGATATAACTATAAGGCTTATCTTTTATTCACAGATCACAGATATATATATATATATATATATATATTGCAGATAATAAATTATAGTCATCCCAGATAAATAAATGACATCACAGATCACAACACAAGTCAGGATATATCACAAAGCATCACAAATCAGGGATATCAAACCATTCACCCATTCAATAAAATCCAAACATTCACAAGTAAACTTATTAATCAATTGATTAATTTAAATCAGATTTATTATTTAGGAATGAATCATTAATCTGGGTTAACCATCATAGTTAATTACAAATTATGTGAAAGAAATTTCCCTTTCAAATTCATTGGTTAACCCTTAATTATTAACTAATCAATCTTAATTAACAAATCAATTAATCTTTAATTATTAAATAAATCTTAATTAATCACAATTATTAATCATTTAATTATTAACAACTAATTATACTCAAACTTCAAATTATCATTCAATTTATTACATCCAGTAATTATCTATTAATTACTTCTCTAAGTAATTATACTTTCCAAATCGTCAAGTGATTATTCTAAATTAATTTAAACTTAAGTAATTAACTTGAACTAATCCAATTAAACTCAATTAATTACATTGAATAATTAATTTCTTAATTACTTCCATTGAGTAATTATACTTAAACAATTCCATAAATGATTATTATTAAATTAATTAATCTAAATTAATTAATTATGGAAAATTAATCACATCAATAATTACACTTTTTAATCCTTGTTAAATAAAGTAAATCATCATTAACAATTGACTAAACTTTGACAACCTTTTCCAAAGCTTTTCATTCCATTTTCAAAATTTCACTTGAATTTATGTTTAAACTTTTGATTTAAAACTTAGTTTAAACTTTGCTTTATAATTTAAAATAAAATTTTTAAGTTTTAAAAACAAGGCAGGTTTGAAACCTGTAACAAAACAATTGACCCGAGACACATTCAAAATTTCCCGAGCCAAATTCTAATTAACTCGAGCCCTACTTCGAGTTTCACGAACATTATCTTCCTTCGAGTCCAACACGAGACTATCCCCTAAACCAACCCGAGGCAAAAGCTTCTCTCCCAAAACAACTTCCACCAGATATACCAATGATCACCGTGCACATGCACACATGATCGCCTGAACTCCGACCATCTTCACCGGTCTCGTCACATCGCCGATGATCCCCACTACCCTTCAGACCACCCAGATCCGAGGATCTCACCACCAAATCAAATCGAGCAAAGCGAACGACACATACCCAAACCACCTCGACTAAAAATGGTTCGCCACGACGATCAAGACGACCGGAATCCACGCCCCTCCGACCACAGCATCGTCATTGACCCACGCAACTATCCCAACGCTCGCGATTGAGCCCGATGCGACAACGTCATCGAGATCACCTCGACATTCCACACGACCAAAAACCACACTAAAACCCTAGATCACCTTTCCCTGGCCTCTACAACAAACTATAAATCTCCGATAAATTTTCCGGTGATCGGCAAACCACCAGCCACCCTCGACATCAACCCCAAACTCCATCTCGACCTAGATCGTCGGCAATTGCCGATAATCCCAAAATCACTCATCTCAGATTATCCCATCAATTCCCTATCTAAAAATCAAGATTTGGCCACCTAAATTCATGATTTAAGATTACAAATCTGATCCTGTAATCAATAGTTGAGATTAACATGTTTGATTTTTCCTTATTTTCTTATCATCACTGTGTTTTATATCTCTATAAAAATTTACTAAATATAAAGTCTCGAAACTATATTTAAAATTTATATTACATTGTAATGATCATTTTTCATTCTGAGATCAAAGCATATATCTGATTGTATAAGGAGATTTAGATTTTTTTGATCAAAACTGTAAACTTTGAACTAAGAACAGAGATACTCACATACAACAAACATGCACTCTTCATATATACAGACACATCACTATATATATATATATATATACAAGTAAGCATCATTCAACTCAGAATTTCACAAGCAACTGAACTTAACTTACTTAAGCTTTAATGTAAAAGAATGTTACTCACGGTGATTTCCAAAATGAAGAACAGAGCTTTTGAAAATACAAGCTGGAATCTTTCTTCTTGATTCTTTTATTAATCTTGTTTGTTTGAGTTGAAGTTTTGTTGAAGTTTAAATGATATTTACTTCAGAGTTTTCTCAGCTTGAAACGATCGAACTGAGATGAAAATTTGATATATAGAAATTGGGTTACAGGGTAAATATATTTGTACAGGTGATAATTTTGTTAGTACAAAATAGGCAGAGATTTTTTTTAGCTTTTGTGGCTTAGATAATTGAACGTGATGGCTTGCATTAATTAGGCATGTACCATTATACATATCTTATTTGATTTTGTACATAGATTTTTTTTATACTAGTATCTTCTTTTGCAAGCTTCATAAATACTTATATTTTTTTCTCTTATAAGCGTTCGTATATATTTTTGTTTTCATTTACAAGTGTACATATATAATTTTTCATATTTGAATGTATATTACTTTTCTTTTTATACTTATTAATTTGTAATATAAATGAATTTCTATTTTTAACATGTTGTTTAAATTTAGCTAATTTGTTTACTTTATATTTTATAATTTATCTTATATATATCTAGTTCTATTTCCAACTTAAATATGTATTTTTAACTTAAATATTTATTTTTAACTTTAATACTTAGTGTCTTGTATTTCTATACATATATATTCACATATATATACAAGCTTTAAATTCAAATGATTTAACACCTATTTTATTTGAATTTGGAGAAACTCAAATCAATTTACCAATTAATTTCACAATTTTTTATTCAAAAATTAAATTAATTATCAATTTAAACTTATTTAAAATCCGGGATCGTTACACCAAGCTTGGCTTGATGGTCCTGGTTTGCACAGATTTCTCGAAGTAATGTTATGCGCTTTTGTAGGAGTTTCTTGAAATCGAGGAGATTTTTGATGTATGCAATTTTTTGTTAGTCAATGATCAAAAATTGCTAGAATATATTTTTCGAGAAAATTTAGTTGAGATCCTTGACGTCGTTGCTCGTAATACATTTCACATTGAACGCCTACCATTTCTTGTTGATAGTGATATGTCATCAGCTTTGTCGGTGAGAGATGTTGATTGCAGATCAATTGAACGTTTCGCTTTCTTTTCTTTAAGAGAAAAGCCAGCGTGGTATGTAGGTGAAGCAACAATGTTTAGAGAGGCTGAATGAATTGATGTAGGTGTGGATTTAGTAGGTGATACGTAAGTGCTATCTGATGAGGGGGATTTATAGTTGATAGTTAATTAGGTGGAGTCATGATCGGAAGACATTTTATGTATATTTGTTTTAATAATTTATTTGTGTTTTTTTTTAAGTAGAATATAAGCTAAATTTATAGGATAAGGTTTGTCTATACTTAGAAAATAGGTTGAGGAAAAGGAGTTAAGCCATAAAAATTTAACAGAGAATAGTTAGTTTTTAAATAGTTGTTATTTAATTTTTTATATGGTTGTGATTAATTCTAAGTGTATAAAACCAATTGTGCAGTTGAAAGTTTATATGAGCTATTTCTACAAATTTAGGTGAAAAAAATATTATTTCTACAAATTTAGTTAATAAATTCATTGTACGAACAAATTCCTAGATCTCGTTTTAACTTAATAAAAGTTAGTTTACTTACCGGTTTTGTAAAAATAACAAATATTTGATTTTCGGTATTAACAAATTCAAGAGTTATTATTTCTTTTTCAACGTTATCTCTTAGAAAATGGTGATGAATATCGATATGTTTTATTCATGAATGATTAATTGGATTTTTAAATAAATTTATAGCACTAGTATTATCGCAATATATTGGAGATTTGTTTATTATTTTTCGTAGTCTTTAAGTGTTTGTTGCATATATATTACTTGAGCGCAAGCTAAGGCAGTAGAAATATATTGTGCTTCACGAAAGAGAAACATAATTTTGCTTTTTTACTAAACCACGATACTAACGATTGAACAATAAAGTGACATGTTCCACTTCTATTTTTTATCCAATTTACATCCACCAAAATCCACATCACTATAAGATACGAGTTCAAACGTATTGCCTTTTGGATAAAATAGACCATAATCTTTAGTGTTGGTTAAATATCGTAAAATCCATTTAACTGCCTGATGATGTGATTCCTTAGGCTGTGCTTGAAATCATGCACATAAACAAACACTCATCATAATATTTGGTCTACTAGCTGTTAAGTATAGTAAAGATCCTATCATGCTTTGATATAGTTTTTGATCGAACTCTTTTCCGTGTTCATCTTTGTCTAGATGATTAGTAGTACTCACTAGAGTGGGTTTACTTGATGTATTATCCATTCCAAAACGTTTTAGTAACTCTTTACAGTATTTTTCTTGATTTATAAAAATTCCATTATTTAATTTTTTTATTTGTAATCCTACAAAGAAATTCAATTCACCCATAGGAGACATTTCAAATTCGTTTGTCATCATTGTAGAAAATTCATTACATAAATTTTCGTTAGTAGATCCAACTATAATATCATCAACATAAATTAGAACAATTAATATCCTTCTGTTCTTTATTAATAAATAATGTTGTATCTATTTTACCAAATTGAAAACCAGAATTTATTAAATGTGTTTTAATCGATCATACCAAGCTCGATGTGCTTGTTTTAAACCATATAATGCCTTTTTAATTTTAAAAACATGATCTAGATATTTTTCATGAACAAATAGTGGCGGTTGTTTAAAATATTTTCTTTTATAAAACCGTTCAAGAAAGCACTTTTAACATCCATTTGAAATAGCTTAAATTTATGATGAAATGCGAAAGCAAGTAATATTCTTATGGCTTCAAGACGTGCCACAGGTGCAAAAGTCTCTCATAATCAATTCCTTCTTCTTGATTGTCTCCATGTGCCACTAATCTTGCTTTATTATGTATAATATTTCCATTTTCGTCTGCTTTGTTTTTAAATACCCATTTTGTTCCAATTACTGATTGATCGTTTGGTCTTGGTACTAGTTCACAAACATTATTTTGTTCAAATTAATTAAGTTCTTCTTGCGTTGCTAAAATCCAGAAATCATCATTTGATGCTTCCTTATAACTTTCTGGTTCAAAATAGATATAAATGCTACATTACTCATTTGATTTTTTGTCTTCTAGTCAAAACTTTGTTATCTAGATTTCCAATTATGTTATTAATAGGATGATCTTTTAAAATACGGGGTGGTGATTTCTAACCACTGTTATTTTGATTATCATTATTATTTTCAGTTATAATTTCGATGGCTTTATTTTGATTAGTGTCAAAAATTTCTTCGTCGTCTTTATTTATATTTTTAAAGTCTTCATCAAATGAGACATAAAGACTTTCCTCTGTAAAATTTGTTCGTTTGTTAAAAATTCTGTTTGCTTTACTTTGATTGGAATATCCAACAAAAATTCCTTCATCGGTTTTTGGATCGAATTTACCAAGATTATCTTTTGTATTTAAAATAAAGCATTTTGATCCAAATATTCGAAAATATGATACTTTTGGTTTCTTTTTGTAAACCATTTAATAACATGTATTTTACTCATAGGTCTAAGAATTACACGATTTAATACATAACATGTAGTAGCAACTACTTTCGCCCAAAAATTCTTTGGCAAGCCATTACCATTTAGGAGAGTTCAAGCACATTCTTGCAAGGTGCGATTTTTTCTTTCAACTACTCCGTTTTGTTGGGGTGTTCGTGGAAATGAAAAATTATGGCTAATTCCCTTTATATAACAAAAGTTTGTAAATAATTAAATTTCAAATTCTCCACCATGATCACTTCTTATACTTTTGATTTTTAAATCCATTAGAGTCTTAATTAGCAAAAAATTTAAACATTTTGAATGTATCACTTTTATGTTTTAAAAATAGCGTCCAAGTATATCTTGAAATCGTCTACAACTACAAAAACATATTTATTGTGATTTATCAAACATACTTGAGTTGGACCAAATAAGTCCAAATGAAGTAATTCAAGAGGTTGTTTAGTAGAGATTTCCTTTTTAGACTTAAACGAGCTTTTCTTTAATTTTCCAAGTTGACATCGCATAGATTTTCAACTTTGAAATTTATTTTGCGTAATCCTCTTACCAAATTGTATTTAGCTAATTTGTTTGTATATTTGTAATTTATGTGACAAAATCTTTTATGCCATATCCATGGATCATCATGATTTGCGGTTAAGCATAAATCATTATTATGATTAATATTCATGCTTAGAACATAAATATTTCGATTTCTTGTTCCTTCAAAAATTAAAGTTTTATTTTGATCAATGATATTGCATTTATCTTTTTCAAAATCGATTCTAAATCCCTTATTGCATAATTGACTTATACTAATTAAATTATGTTTTAAGTTTTTAACTAATAATACATTTGAAATAATAAGAGAAGTAGATATACCGACATTGATGACATTTCCAATCCTGATAACATATCCTTTGGAATTATCCCCGAAAGTGACCGTGCCACCGTCCATGTAAGTGATGTTTGATAACATGTGTGCATTTCCCGTCAAATGTTTGGAGCATCCATTATCGAATATCCATTTCTCCTTATTATTAATTTTGCTTTTGGGTATCTACAAAATAAAAAATATCTTAACTGGTAGCCACTTCCTCCTTTAGGGCCCTATGTGTTAGTAGGAGAAGGTAGCCATACTCATGAGGGTTTGGATCCTTTAGAGATGTAATTTTCATTATGAACTATATCTTTTAAAAAAACATGATGCAGCTCAGCCCAGAGGAGAAGGTATAAGTCGGTCACGACTTAAGGAAACTGACAAAAGTCACCTACGACTTAAGGGAGAGCCACGAGATAAAGGCCTAGGTCGGTTACGACCTAAAGGGAAGATTATGAGTCATCCACGACTTAGTTGGAAGCCAGAGGAAGAGAGTACGTTGAGTTCACGACCTAACGAAGTCTTTAAGTCGTATCAACGACCTAGTGTGACTCGGCAACGACTTAAGGAAGATACCTGCGAGTTAACAAGTCCTTTGAGTCGTCTGAACGACCTAACGAGTCATGTTTTAAGACGCGAAGCACTGGATGTCGTTGATTCGCCTGCCGAGTCAATCTCTGCCGTTGGTTCTTTAAGTCGTGAAGAAGCTATTGTTAAGTCGCAATTGTTATAAGTCGTAAGTCGTGGAAGTTGTTAGGTCGTCAACGACCTAAGTGAGTTGTTTGTATTCTCTGTTTCTTAAGTCGCGGAAACTTGTAGCCGAAGATCTTGATGCCGCGTCCATCTGAACCGTTGATTCTTTAAGTCGTGAAGAAACTGCTGTTAAGTCGCCACCGACTTATACTAAGTCGTAAGTCGCCTCATATTAGGTCGTCTGAAGATTGAGTCGTGGGAAGTTGCTAAGTCGTCTACGACTTAAGTGTTGTAATCTGTTTGTATTCGTTAACTCATAGCTCGTACCAGTTTTAAGTCGTATGTCGTCTGTGTCATAAGTCGTTCTGTTTGTTAAGTCGCTGAAGGCAAGTGTTGTAACTGTGTTGTCTTAAGTCGTCACCGAGTTATGATAGGTCGTAGGTCGGAAGCTATGACTCGGAATCAACTTAGGAGATGTAAATTTTTGTTGTTTTTTTTTGTGTGAGTTGTAAAACGCCTATAAATAGGCCGGGTCTCTCATTTGTAAAAGGTTGTTGAATATTGAATAAAATTCTCTTTGTTAGCTTTGTGCTTTCAATTTCAATTGGTAGTCGAGTGTATCTCCTATCTCCACTTACGTCATTCGAGTGCGCTCGAATCATCGTTTGTTGAAGCCGATTCACGGTATCTTGTGCGCAAGATCAACGTCGAAGAATCGTAGATCTCTTTCCCGGTATCTTCGGATCAACGAGTCAGAGATAGCTAAGAATTCGGTATCTTCGGATCAACGAATTTGGGCATTTCAGTATCCATCAATCCATCGATTGCTACTTCACCGATTGAAGTTTGTTTTGATTAATCCGCTGCGTCAGTTTGGTATCAGAGCTTGTTCTAGCCAATCATAGCTAGATCGAGACTTGGAGCCTATTCATTTAGAAGTCGAAGTGATTTGCCGAGCTTGAAGTGTAGATTTGAATTTGTTTATCACGGCCGAGAGTAAGAACGCTTGTTCGAAGATTGATTGATCGAAATTATTTGGAAGCCGAAACTTTGTCCATCGTGTTCATCGCGATTTGCTACAAAGTGGAAGTTTCGATCCGTTTTATTTTGGATCAAAGTCCGAATTGTGTTTGAATCTTGAAGTGTTGAAGAGTTGGTGAAGTATTCAAATATGCCGCCAAGAAGAGCTAATCGCGACCAAAACGTAGAAGCTTTGTATCGAAGAGAAGAAGCTAATGAGATGGAGCAAAGAATCAATGAAAACTTTAGTGAAAAGCTTAACGAAGGGATTGGACGATTAGAGAAGATGATGTTAGAGATGAATCAAAATCGGAGAAGGGTTTCACCTGAATCTAACCATGGGGGTAGTAGAGTCTTGCCACATTCCAATCGAGACAGAAGTGTTGAAAATGATCGAGGGCGTGGGAGGAACGTGAATGATCGTGAACGGAGGAATGTAGATAGAAGGGATGATGGTGGAAGACGTAATGGTAGTAGAGATGTGGGTGGACGAGATAGACAACGATATACATCTGATTTTGAAGAGGAGTATGATGGTGGTAGTGTTCGAGGACAAGGAAGAAATCACTCTGAGTATGATCACAAGTGGGAGACGAGAATGAAGACTGAAATTCCTGAATTCAAAGGTGGTATGCAAGCGGAGGAGTTTCTAGATTGGGTAGCTAATGTTGAGGAGATTTTTGACTTCAAAGAAGTTCCAGAACATCGTAGAGTGAAGTTGGTTGCTACAAGGTTGAGGGGTAGAGCTTTGGCATGGTGGCAGTAGACCAAACTTACACGTGATCGGATGGGAAAGTCAAAAGTTGAATCTTGGGAGAAGATGAAGAAATTGATGAAAGCAACGTTTTTACCTTACAATTATCAATCTTTGATGTATCAACGTTTGCAAAACTTGAGACAAGGGAAGAAATCTGTGAATGACTATGCTGATGAATTCTATCAACTTATTGCAAGGAATGATATTATGGAAACGGAAGAGCAGCTAACATCTAGATTTGTTGGAGGATTGCGAATGAAGATTCAGGATATGGTTAATATGTTCGATCCAAGATCTGTAGCGGAAGCACATCAGAAAGCGTTGGCTTGGGAGAAACAGGGACGACGAGGTAGTGGTGTGTTTACTAATTCTAACAATCAAGCGAAGGGTGTTGGTGGAAGTACTAATGTTTCTAAACCTATCAGTAGACCAGTGGTGAAGGAGGTTGAGAAGGCGAGGGTTAACAATGGTTTTAAATGTTACAATTGTCAGGAATTGGGTCATAAAAGCAGTGAGTGTCCAAAGCCAAAGAAGAGAACCATGATTGCAGAAGTTGAGGATGAGGATGGTGATGGGGATTGTTCTAGTCCAGTTGAGGAGGATGAGCAGGATATTGCGTCAGGAGACGAAGGTTGTAATCTAATGCTGAGGAGATCGTGTTTAACACCGAAGCAGGAGGAAGCTAGTTGGTTGAGGAGTAATATCTTTCAGTCAACGTGTACTATTCTGGGGAAGGTGTGTAAGTTTGTGATTGACGCAGGAAGCTGTGATAATATTATTTCGACCGAAGCTGTGACAAAGTTGAAATTGAAAACAGAGAAACATCCGAGTCCATACAAGTTAGCATGGTTGAGAAAAGGAGGAGAAGTGAAAGTGGATAGACGAGTTCGTGTTCCATTCTCTATTGGAAAGAAATACAAAGATGAAATATGGTGTGATGTAGTAGAGATGGATGTTTGCCACTTATTATTGGGAAGACCATGGCAGTATGATTGAGCAGTACAACATGACGGTCGGACCAATAGCTACAGTTTTATGTTTGAAGGCACGAAGATTATCCTAGTTCCAAAGAAGAGACCACAAGGAGAAAGTAAGTCTGAAGAGATTGAAGAGTTGAAAACCTTATTATCTCTGAAGGAGTTTGTTAAGGAGGTTGAAGAAGAGCCGGAAGTATTCTTGTTGATTGGGCGAGAGAGCAGTGAAGAGGTTGAAATACCAGAAGAAGTTAAACCAGTTTTGAAAGAATTTGACGATGTATTTCCAGAGGAGTTACCAACGGAATTGCCACCGTTGAGGGATATACAACATCAGATAGATCTTGTTCCAGGTGTTGTGTTGCCACACAGACCACATTATCGAATGAGTCCGAAGGAACATGAAGAGTTGCGGAGGCAGGTAGAGGAATTGCTTGAGCAGGGGCGTGTGCAGGAGAGTCTGAGTCCTTGTGCTGTACCGGCTTTATTGGTACCCAAGAAGGATGGGACGTGGAGGATGTGCACAGATAGTAGAGCATTGAATAAGATTACTGTGAGATATAGATTTCCAATGTCGAGGTTGGATGACTTGTTGGATCAAATAAGCGGAGCTACTATATTTTCGAAGATTGATTTGAAGAGCGGATATCATCAAATTCGTATCAGACCAGGAGATGAGTGGAAGACTGCTTTTAAAACCAGGGAGGGTCTATACGAATGGTTGGTCATGCCATTTGGTTTATCCAATGCACCGAGTACTTTTATGAGGGTGATGAATCAGATTTTTCGACCGTTCATTGGGAAATTTGTGGTGGTGTATTTTGATGATATTCTGATTTACAGTGGGAGTCCAGAGGAACATTTAAATCATCTTAGAGAAGTGCTGATGGTATTGCGACAAGAACAATTCTATGCAGCAACGAAGAAATGCGTGTTTATGACGCATAGCGTTTTATTTCTGGGGTATGTTGTCTCGAAGGAAGGTATACAGGTGGACCAGAGTAAAGTTGAGGCGATCAGAGATTGGCCGCAGCCCAAGACGATAACGGAAGTTCGTAGTTTCCACGAGTTGGCTTCATTCTATCGAAGGTTTATACCACACTTTAGTAGTGTGATGGCACCTGTTACTGATTGCATGAAGGGTAAACAATTTACATGGTCAGAGGAAGCAGGGAATGCTTTTGGGAAGATCAAGGAGTTGCTGACATCTGCACCAATTCTAGTATTACCTGATTTTCAGTTAGTGTTTGAACTACATACTGATGCGTCCAAGGTTGGGATTGGAGGAGTGTTGAGTCAGAAGGGACGTCCAATTGCATATTTCAGTGAAAAGTTGTCAGGAGCGAAGATGAGATACAGTACATATGATGTGGAATTTTATGCTGTTGTGCAATCTATCAAACACTGGAGACACTATCTGTTTCAAAAGGAGTTTGTTCTTTACACTGATCATGAAGCATTGAAGCATTTGCAAGGGCAAGACAAGATTTCAGCGAGACATGCATCGTGGATTGCATATCTGCAACAATTTACATTTGTTGTGAAACACAAGTCGGGAGTGACAAATCGTGTTGCGGATGCGTTGAGTAGAAGAAATCACTTGTTAACTACATTGAAGGTTGAAGTGACGGGGTTTGAAATATTGCCAGAATTATTTACCGATGATCCTTACTTTGCAAAGTTTGTTAATAAAGTCAAGGAGGGAGAGACGGATGAGTTCGTGATGGTAGATGGTTTTCTTTTTAAAGGAAGTCGATTGTGCATACCGGAGGGTAGTCTGAGAATGAAGATTATCAAGGAATTACACGAAGAGGGACATGTTGGGAGAGACCGTACTTTACAGTTGATTTCACAGTCCTACTTTTGGCCATCAATGAGGAAAGAGGTGGAAAGGTTTGTGGAGCGTTGTCATATTTGTCAGGTTTCGAAAGGAACTGCGACTAATGCTGGTTTATATATGCCATTACCTGTACCAGTTAAACCATGGGTTGATGTGAGTATGGACTTCGTGTTGGGATTACCGAGGACACAGCGTGGTAATGATTCCATTTATGTGGTGGTTGACAGATTTTCGAAAATGGCACATTTTATTGCTTGTAAAAAGACGGCGGATGCTGTTCATGTTGCTCAATTGTTTTTCAAGGAGATCTATCGACTTCATGGATTGCCAGAATCTATTGTGTCGGATAGAGATACTCGATTTTTGAGTCACTTTTGGTTGAGTTTGTGGAAAATGGTGGGAACGAAGCTGAAATTTAGTAGTGCTTATCATCCACAAACTGATGGACAAACGGAGGTGGTTAATCGATCATTGGGAAACTTGTTGAGGTGTCTTGTGCAAGACAATCTGAAGAGTTGGGATGTGAAGTTATGTCAGGCTGAATTTGCTCATAATCATGCTATGAATCGAAGTACTGGGTTCAGTCCATTTCAGATAGTATATTCGAGTTTACCGAAGGGACCGTTGGATCTAACGGTAGTGCCACAATCAAAGAAGCCAGTTAAGAAAGCTACTGATTTTGTTGAGGGGCTGACGGAATGTCATAAAATCGTTCAAGAACGATTGGAGACAGCAAATGAGAAGTATAAACAATCTGCAGATTTGAAACGAAGAAGTGTTGAATTTAACGAAGGTAATTTAGTTTATGCAGTGTTAACAAAAGATCGTTTTCCAGTGGGCGCTTACAACAAGTTGAAAGCCAGGAAAATTGGTCTGGTAGAAGTCGTGAAACGAATTAATAAACATGCTTATAAATTGAAGCTGCCAAATGATGTGTATACGTCTGACGTGTTCAATGTTAAACATCTCGTACCATTTCACGGAGATAAACGAGCTGATGGAGAAGAATTTACAAATTCGAGGTCGAATTTTTCTCAACCTAGGGAGGATGATGCAGCTCAGCCCAGAGGAGAAGGTATAAGTCGGTCACGACTTAAGGAAACTGACAAAAGTCACCTACGACTTAAGGGAGAGCCACAAGATAAAGGCCTAGGTCGGTTACGACCTAAAGGGAAGATTATGAGTCGTCCACGACTTAGTTGGAAGCCAGAGGAAGAGAGTACGTTGAGTTCACGACCTAACGAAGTCTTTAAGTCGTATCAACGACCTAGTGTGACTCGGCAACGACTTAAGGAAGATACCTGCGAGTTAACAAGTCCTTTGAGTCGTCTGAACGACCTAACGAGTCATGTTTTAAGACGCGAAGCACTGGATGCCGTTGATTCGCCTGCCGAGTCAATCTCTGCCGTTGGTTCTTTAAGTCGTGAAGAAGCTATTGTTAAGTCGCAATTGTTATAAGTCGTAAGTCGTGGAAGTTGTTAGGTCGTCAACGACCTAAGTGAGTTGTTTGTATTCTCTGTTTCTTAAGTCGCGGAAACTTGTAGCCGAAGATCTTGATGCCGCGTCCATCTGAACCGTTGATTCTTTAAGTCGTGAAGAAACTGCTGTTAAGTCGCCACCGACTTATACTAAGTCGTAAGTCGCCTCATATTAGGTCGTCTGAAGATTGAGTCGTGGGAAGTTGCTAAGTCATCTACGACTTAAGTGTTGTAATCTGTTTGTATTCGTTAACTCATAGCTCGTACCAGTTTTAAGTCGTATGTCGTCTGTGTCATAAGTCGTTCTGTTTGTTAAGTCGCTGAAGGCAAGTGTTGTAACTGTGTTGTCTTAAGTCGTCACCGAGTTATGATAGGTCGTAGGTCGGAAGCTATGACTCGGAACCGACTTAGGAGATGTAAAATTTTGTTGTTTTTTTTGTGTGAGTTGTAAAACGCCTATAAATAGGCCGGGTCTCTCATTTGTAAAAGGTTGTTGAATATTGAATAGAATTCTCTTTGTTAGCTTTGTGCTTTCAATTTCAATTGGTAGTCGAGTGTATCTCCTATCTCCACTTACGTCATTCGAGTGCGCTCGAATCATCGTTTGTTGAAGCCGATTCACGGTATCTTGTGCGCAAGATCAACGTCGAAGAATCGTAGATCTCTTTCCCGGTATCTTCGGATCAACGAGTCAGAGATAGCTAAGAATTCGGTATCTTCGGATCAACGAATTCGGGCATTTTTGTCTAATCAATTTGTTATTTGTTTTAGAAATCCATATTTTAATCATTTTTGTTTCCTTATTTTCGTATTTAGATTTTTTTTTTCTAAAATTTATATATAATGTACTATACTTCTTGAATCCTTGATTATTGTTAGATACCAAATTATTTCTTAAACGTTTATGATTTTTCTGTTAAATCCTAATCCCTTCCTATTTCCTAGTGGTTTTGAAATCTTTATCAAATTTTCTAGATTTTGCTTTCCTTTATTAAATTTTGAAACATTATTAGTAATTTTATCTAATTTATTTCTGAAATCAGAAATTTCTATATTAGCTAATTCTAAATTTTGTATCAATTCTTACTTTTCTTTTTCGAGTTTATAATTCTCTATTTTATTATTCTCTATATCATGTGTTAGAGTAATATTTTGAGATGGTATTTTTTACGTTCTTTTTGTGCTAATTCTAATTCTTCTTCTAAAATAGTTTTCTCATCTTTTAACAATCCAATTTCTAATTCAGCTCTATATAATTTTCCCATATTTTCTTTATTTAATTTTTTTAATTCTCTATACTTGTCATGTAATTCTGTACTAATTCCAAGAATTTCATCATATGTTAATTTCGGACGTACCTCATGTAACGACCCGATATTTTCAATCATTCGCATCCGCACATGTCGGACTTAAATTGCTCAAAATACCGCGTTGTAAATAAAATTTGGCAAATCTCAGAATATATAGTAAATAAATAATCACAGATCACAGATACAGAGTAAGAAGTGCAGCGGAAGTAAAAGAAATAGTAGTTCATGAAGCTACTATGTAAATATATCAGAGTTACATAAGATATAACAGAAGAAATAGAGTACAACAAAAGTCTCAATAAAATAACCAAGTACAAGCTGAGTAGAACAACGGAACTGAAATAGATAGGACAAGACAAGCAGATAATCTCCAGCGATTCAAATCTCCAAGAGAGTGAAAATCCAAATCTGTGAATAACTCAGGCTGACCCGAGTGTAAAGCAAAACACAAAACACTCGAGTCAGGACAATATATATTTATATAATGTAAACTAACTCAAGTGAACTGTAATAAAGGTACAAGTAACTTAAAGAATGCTTGGGATCGCCCATTCTTTAAGGATCCGTTAAACTATCTACTATGTAGTAATATTCGCTATTATAATAATGTCTAATCATAAAATAAACATACTTTTAAATAGCGTTAAGGCTTTACATTTTCCACCTTAACACGTAATATGCCAATAGTCTACACAGTACCTGCATACCTCGCAAGGCTATGAGAAGATACTCCATAGGTACGACACAAATAGAAACTCGTAGTAAAGCTCGATATGGTAGGTGACACGGCACACAAGGCAATGCCAGGGTAGATATACCAATTACGCACATGGACTGATGGAAACGCATAGCAGCCACTACCGCTCCACCTCGAACAACACTCCCAAATCAAGGGTGCGCACCAAATAAATCACAAGTAATAGAATGGTATCGAAGAAGTGTGTCCGATAAGAGGTGCTACCTCACTGGTCCGAGATCGCTCCTGTTTTAGCCACCTTATGCCAACTCACGGGAGTTGGGTCCACGTATATACCTTAGGATCGTCGCCACCATCCTACTTCATTCTGGAAACTCCACCGCGTACACAATTGTCAAAGTGGTTTTCGGTATCGACTGAGAGTATGTCCATATCTGATCCCGGTCTCTTTAACAACCAATCGTTATTATAACCCGTGGTTATAAATTTAAAAACAATATTTTATACTTCAAAATAGAATATCATTTCAAATCCAAATCTTTATCAAAATAAAGATTAAATCAATTCCAAACCATTTCAATATATATAAAATATCATATCATTTCAAAACTTCATTTCAAATCATTTCAATATATCAAAATATCATATCTTTCCAAAACTTCATTTCAAATCATTTTATTATCAAAATATCATTTGAGTTCAAATCCAAATATTCAACTTTAAATACCTTTAAATTCAAAGATATCATTCATTTATTATTATTTCAAATCACCTTTAAATAATTTATATTCCAACAAATTAATTCATTTAAAAGTGTAATTATTATACTTTCAAATCAAGTATTAAAATTTCCAAAGTTTCAATTCAATTCAATCATTTATTTCAATTAAATTTCCATAGACCATTTCCAATCTTATAAATTTCAAATATAGATTTAATCCACAAAATAACTATTCAAATTATAAAATAAATTCCCAAGCTTTATTATCCTATATTTCATAAGTCTAATATCCTTTAAATAGATTCAAATTACAAGTAAACCAAATATTTTTCATACTAATATAAACTTCAATTATTTATTCCAAGATTTAATATCATTTCAAATTCATCTCAAAATATCAAAATATCATTTAATCACATTTCAAAATAGTAGCATTTCCCAAATCAACTATTCAATTTAAATCATTTAAAGTCAATTCATTATATTTAATAATTAAATATTAAATTTCCAAAATTTAATCTTTTTCAAAGATCATTTATTCATTTGAATTTATTAAACAATGAAAATTCAACTTTCGCGGCACTTAGGAAATGCTACGAAATGTTATGTTTTAAAACAGTTCATTAACCAAAGACGGCATTTAAAATGCCGTAATATCTTAATTTAGTTTCAATTAAAATTTTAGTTAAATTTAACAAATATAGCACTAACAAAGTGCTATAATAACCCTTAGTTCAAATTTGCTATTAGGTTCATTTAAAACAACTACAGCATTTTCCAATGTTGTAATATCTTTACATTACATTTCAAAAATGCTGTCAAATCAAATTCAGAGTTTTATTTACAATTTCACACATAATTAACTTTTAATATAAATCATTTTAACTTATAAAATCATATATTTTCACATTTAAAACAATCATTTAAATACCTTTATTTCTATGATTTTATAAAGTCAAATTTCCATACAAAAATCAAATTAAATAACAATTAAATCTTCATTTCTTTAATTAAATTCTTAACTTAACAACTAAGTTTAAATTTCCAAAATATGACTTTTTTACATTTATTTTACTTAATTAAAATTTCACTTTTAACAAAATTCACAATTTCCCAATTTAAGTTATATCTCAAAAAATTCAACTTAAAATTCATTTATTCCATATTTTAATTTATACAAAATCATTAACACCTTTAAAACATTATTATTACTTAATAAAAATCATTAAATTCATCTTTAAATCAAATTTGTCATATATTCTTACTTTACATAAATTCCATTTATAAACAAAATCATAAATTCCAAAATTAACTTATATTTCAAATTCTACTTCACCATCTACTTAATTCCCTTATTTAATTTGTAGAAAATCACTAATATTTTATAGAAATCATTTTAATAAAATTTAAATCAAAATATCATAATATTTACATTTTTAAATATTTTAAAATTTTTAGAAAAATATATAAACCACGGGTCTGTATATAATTTTCTAGCCTAGGTCAAGTGATACGGATATGTATCATTTCAATCCGCAGTTTACAAAGAAAAACCGGGTTCTATCATTTCAAACCCGCAATCCCAAGTTAAATAAAATAAATAAAAATTCACTCAGGCTTATCATTTCCACCCATAACGATCTTTCCCTATTCTAAAGTCCGTTCGGGTATATATCATTTCAACCCATAGTGAACCTAATCTACAGGGAACTTGTAGTGTGATAAACTGATAAAATGAACATAATAACATCATATAACAGTAATAGATGATATAACATATGTAATAACAGGGGTAAACATTATATGATCATAATATAACAGTTATAACATGATGATATAATTTTACAGATTCAAATGGTGTCAGTTTACTAGTTATATAAGTACACATCGTCTGGTGAGAATTACTCACTTGTTCAAGCTGGAGATGACAACCACAAACACAAAACAAAGATTTCCAGAGGCACGAAAGCACGACAATGATTTGAGATTGGAAGAGCCAAAGATATACCCCTTGAAAACATTACACAAAACAAATATATAAAACATAAGTTTCAAAACAGGATGCCACTAAACAATGTTAGGAACAACTGCATAAAACAAAACCAAAGTGTTTGCACTTGCTTTCTACCATCTATGCTTCAGCTCCAGATCTGAAATGCATGGCTAAGGGGTGGGTTTGGATCTGGTTTTGGGTTCCATAGGGTCGGCCTAGCATGCGTTAACAAAGTGGTGAAGTCTAGGTGCAAAAACTAGGTGTTCAAGTCTAAACAATGCAACATAACCTCACATCTTTGGCACAAATAGATTCGGCCAGAGGTCATGGGTCACAGCCAGTGGGTGCTAGTGATGGTGGATGATTGGGCAGAGGGTGGAGGTCAGGTCAGAGGTGGTGGTGGTGGTGGTAGTGGCGGCAAATGGTGGTAGAAGGTGGTGCTAACAATATAGGCTCGGCTAGTGTAATATGTGGTGGTTTTTGTTGATTTTGGTGGTGCTCCTTGCCATGGATGTGCTTGGCCTGCCTTGGTGGTGTAGTAGGGTGGGTAATGATCAGAGAAAGGGGGTGGTGGAGGTCGGACCAGATCTGGTTGAGGAGGAGCCAAGCCTAGAATAAGAGAGCAAGTGCAAAAATCAATGTAAACAAGTAGAAAAAGAATAAGAAAAGGTTGAAAATCACCCAAACTTTCCTCAATAGCCATGGCCGAAATTCTTTTGTTTTAGAAATGAAAATGAATGTACGTGAATAGAAAATAGAGTATGAAGCTGAAAGATGTGGATAGTAAAGGCTAATTGATGAGAAGGTAAATTACAAATGTGAAAGGTTGGAAGAAAAAAGGCCTTAGGCAAATCAAAAGTCATAACCTTTCAAATTTCTTTTAATTTCTTTATATAAGTTTATATTACTGAAAATAATAATAAATTCGGTTTAAATTCTAAAATGTAACAAAATATATAATATAAATAAATAATTAATAATATATATATGATTAAAATAAGAAAATAGCACAAAAATGAAAACTAGTCTAGAAAATTTGAAAATAAATTCAATACACTTTGGAAAAAACTATTTTAACTTAAATACATGTAAAATGAATATAAATAGAGTAAAACACAGCAAATAAAAGTGAATTTATAAAATAAATAAATAACTTTTAATTATATATAATTAAATTAATAAAATAGCAAAGAAAATGGAAACTAGGTTTCAAAAATTGAAATAAATTCAAGTAAACTTTAGAAAAATTATACTATCAGTTTAAAATTATTAAAAGATAAAAATATACATAAAATAACATATTAACACATATTAAAATAAAATATGAAAAATAAAATATAATTTATACAATTTAAAATAACAAAATTGCAGAATAAAACAAATTGCACTCAATATTGAAATATACATAACTTTTACAGTTTAACTCCGTTTTCAACGGAAAAAAAAGCAGTGTTCAAGTTATTACATCTATTTTCATAATAAAAGATAAAATTTAATATTTTATATAATTTAAATTTGAAGTTTAAAAGTCAAAGATTGAACAGTTTGACCAGAATTTCACTTTTCAATGAAATATCCAATTTATACTAGTTTGAAACTATAATTCACTTAATAATCATCATTTATATATAAAAATGAAATGTTTGAAGAAAAAAATTTAAAATAATTTAAAAATAAAAGAAAGTCCAATTTAAATAATATACAAGAATCTAGGGTTGTTACACTCTCCCCCACTCAAAACTTTTCGTCCCCGAAAAGGAATGAAGTACGGTAAAGCACAGAAAAAAATAGAGTGAAATAAGATTAAGACAGGATTACAAGGAGATTGAGATTATACCTGACAACTATTGTTATAGGTAAGTTTAACAAGGTGGAGATGGCAAGCAATGCTCAGATTAAAATTAGTATCAAAGGTTATCAAGGATTATTGGAAGATTTCTAAACAGAAAGCTATAGAAAGATGCCTATACCAGTCTGTAGCAAGATGAGGAAAATAAGAACAACTACAGATAGTTTGAAAAAAAATAAGATAATAAGTTTGAAAAACAAAATAAGATAATAGGTTTGAAATTTCCATGGTTTCAGCTTAAATTGATAATTAATTTTACACAAGTTAAATAAATCTTACTATCTCTAATTTCATTATCTTATCATCAAATTTTCTTACACTAACAATTTCAAAAATCATGGATTTGCAAAATCATTTATTATACTCATAATGTACTTAATAAATTTAATTCTTCTTTATTCCTAATTAAAATTAAATTTATTCCTTTAACATCATTTATATTGTAAATTATTCAATTAACCTTTTATTCTATTTATCTCTGTTAATCTTTTATAACTAAAATTTAAGTGTGCAACAATTATTATAACCACTCAAATTTTTATTTATAAAAACTTTTTATATTGTATATTATCCAATTACATTGTTAACTTCTAAAATTTAAGGTAAGTTATATTGGAATGCAATTGAGAATTATACAAATAAAGATTTCTAAAATTAATATACAATATAAACATTCTAATTCAATCATTTCAAGCTTGAATATTTATTCAAAATTTTGATTTTCTTTTTATACTTGAAGTTATTATTTAAGATAGAATTTAAGAATAAAATTTCTGATTACTTTCAAACATTTAGAGATAAATAAATGTATGTACATAATTTGTCAAATCAAATTTAAATCAATATCTATATATATAATAAATCAAATCATCTCTTAGAAATTCAAATCAATCAAATTTCCCAAAACAAAGCTGTAGCAAAACTACATAATGGTTTTGTAACGATCCAGAATTTTGAACAAATTAAATTGAGAATATTTAATTAATTTTAAATATTTGAACGATGATTTAATTTGAATCCCGAATTTAAACCGGAATTTAGCGATTAAATTTTATAATTTAATCTATTGAATGCTGAATAAAAATTTGAATCTTCAATTTAAAGCTGAAGAAAAATATTTCAAACGCTTGTAAAATTTATATTGATAACACTGAAGATAACAGCAGCTTCAGAATTGAATTTTAAACTGTTTTGCTCAGTTTTGAATTTAATTGTTTGAACCGATATTTAAAAATAGTCATTTTTCAAACAGTCTCGGAATTCAATGAAACCAGTTCCATTGGGTCCGTAATATTGAATTATTGTCGGGTTTCCAATTTCGTATTAATCGGAATTGTTTTGTGACCGTACGATATGCAAATGTGTTGAAATTTAAATCGAATTTAAATTTAAAATTTAAATTGGATATTTGGTCAACATAACACCACCACGTTATCTCCAGTTAAATACGCCTGGAATCTCGTTCAGAATCACGAAACAAATCGTGTGACCCATGCCTCGTTCAATTTTAAAGCATCTCGTCCCCATCCCTTATCATTCAGCTTTTTCAAAATCGAACGAAACAAGAAAAATAACAATGGCCGAACAAATCTCTCTCTCTCTGTTCAGTTCAAAATCTAATGAGAAAAAAAATAAAAATAGAATGGCCGAAACAAAATCACGATTGAATCCATTAGAGGAAAAGATAACATAGAAAGGGGGGCCGAATCAATTAACAGAGAACGAAAAATTGAATGCAAGCTAGAAATGGAACTTCATTCCCTTATTCTTCTGTCCCAGTTCGATTGGCATTTGGGTACGGTGACGCACTCGCGTTCGAAAGGTCGGCGATGAGGGTTGCGCTCTAGCATTGTGGCTACTGTCAGAGACGTGGTGGTTCGGCAGCGTAGACTGGAAGGAGGGAGTTCGAAGTCGAGTGTTTCGTCTCGAGTGGAGCTGGGAGCACGCGAAGCAATGTTGTCGAGTTCGACTTTGATCGAATTTGGGTAGTAGCTCGAGCGAAGTCGCGATGCAGTGATGATGGTCGCCGTGTTCTCGCTGTAGGGGGGATAGCCTGGAGTTCGATCGACAGGGGCGACAAATCGATGGGTGACCTCGGTGAACGGCGTTAGGCCAGAGCTGTCTCAAGTCGAGCTCGTTCATGTCGCGACCGTTCACATGTGCGCGCGCGTGGATTTGGCTAGCAGGGTCGACTCAATGAAGGTGACTCAGCGATTTGGGCTTGGGTAATTTTTACAGTAAGGTAATAATTCTGTTTCAATTTAAATTCATAAATTTGTATACAAAGGAAATGAAAATGATGAAATGAGTTTTATGAAAATAAAATGCAGTAAGATATTTAGTTATTTGGTTTTGAATTGATAAATGTATATATATATATAGGGAAAAACTAATTTAAACAGTAAAGCGAAAAGTTTATACAGATAAGACTTTGAAAGAATGAAGTAGGATTTTTGAAAGATTGAGGTTTATATAAAAATTTGATTTCTATACCTATATAAATTATTTTGGAAATAAGGGAAAATATATACATACATATTTACTAGTATAATTTTAAAGCAATTTATTGTTAGAAAATGATTAAAGAAGAAAATTTAATTTTTAAACTAAAAACTTTAGTTGAATAAATTTGTTAAGGAGAATTAGTTTGAAATGAGATTATTGAATCATTAAAATTACAAAATGAGAATTTGTTATTCGATTTTTTTCGAATATTAATAAAGTGTGAATTATTTATACAAGGGTATAAATCAAGAAATCGAGTCAAGCTGGAATAAAATGGATGACGAATAAAAAAGCTAAGGTGAGATCTTCTCACTCAAAATAGATTTGGATTTGCAGTTATTGATTGTTGCTATTGGATGTGATATTAGATATAGTAGGATATATCTATATATATATATATATAGCAATATATACATATTGGCATATGTATATATTGGATTGATTGATTTCCCGCCTCGTATAGCGGATGAGACCCTATTGCGCCGTTAGTAAGCGGATATTTTTATAAAACCCATATACCGCGATAATTCCGTACTGGAGCGGAATTGGTATTTTGCTAACGTCTGTGGATGCAGGGAAACAGGTTGGAGGGATCCAACTGGATTCCTCAACTGTATTTATTTATTTACAGATGTTGATATATATCCTGTTATCATATGATGATATATGATGTTTGATGTTGTGATGGACTAATTGATGCGTTGCATCATCGGATTCAAGTTTTGAACTTTAAAAATAATGACTTTTACTTTAAAAGGATTTTAAAGTAATTTTTGAAAGTAGACGTTTTATTGAATTGTTGAATTGATTTATTTTAAATAAATAAACGTTTAAAACTTTAAAGTTATAAAAGTTAAGATTTGTGAATTATAACCAAAAGGTAATTTCTTTTGAAATAAATAGTTAAGAAATTTATAAAAGGGTTTTAATTGGAATTTTTGAATTATTAAAACAATGTATGTAAAAGATGTACAAGATTGATATTTATAACTTTAAAATGTTGGTATTATAAAATGAGTTTTTATAAGCGTTAAAATGAATTTTTAAGAATTTATAAATAAATGAAATTTATAAATTGGGAACTTATAAATGGAAATGACTTTGTAAGATAAAGGAATTATAAGTATTTAACTTATAATATGGATTGTTGGTATAAGATTTGAGTTATGAATCGAATTGTTAATAAAGAAGATTTATTAAATTGAAGTTGTTAGACAATAGAAATAGAATTTATAAACGTTGTTTTATAAATTCGAAATCAATTGGATTTGATAAATTAAATATAGAAGGTTGTTAAAGGAGATATATTCGCGATTTTGGATAGCGAATTATTATTGAAATAAAATGTGTAGAAAAGATTGAAATGTGGTTAGTGAATTATATTCACGATTTTGGACAGTGAATATATTGTTAAGTAAAATGGATAGTTTTGGAAAAGTGACATTGGAAATGAAGTTAAACATTTAAAGATGTTTTTAAAATGTATTAGGATATCGAATACATAGATTTCAACATTTTTATTGTTGAAATAGACGTTTTCGAAAAATAAGGAAATGGTGGACTATAACACTGTTGTTATAGTAAATGATTTCCGAAAGGAAATGTTTTGATGTAGTATTGGGATTTAAATATCTATCAAAATCCGAATCCTTATACTAGTGATTTTGAGTCGTCGTAATGATGTTTTACGTAACATTCGTTTTGACTCAAATAAATGTTGTTATAGTAAATGTTTTCCTTAAAGAATGAATATATACTTAATATTGATTTAAGTATATCGAATATTTTCAAATGTTGAAAATAAATGATTTGTGAATTACTTATTATTAAATAAGTATGGAAATGCTTTTCCAATATGAAATGAAATGTTTTTGAGAATTTATCCTTGTAAAGATAAATTGAAATTGAATATTGAAATCGATTTGAAAATCGTATATCAGTAGATATTTTTGAAATATAAATTCACTATGGAATTTATAAAAGAAAGGGGAATTGTTTTAGAAAAATAAACGTTGATTTATTTTTAAAGTGTGGAAATTTTATATCTAGTAAAGATATTTTTGAAGATGAAATAATTTGGAAAATTATTTGGAATCTGATGATGTTGCGCATCTTTATTGATAGTTAAATAACCGACTATCAATAATTACCTTGAATGGTATTTGTTGTGAATTGGATGAATTTGAATGCCACACTTATTTTTAAATAATCGCTCACTATTCGGGTTAGCCGGGAAAGGACCATGGGGTCGTATAACCCATTCCGAATATGTGATATGTCGTTATGAATTGCATTTGAAGACCGGTGTTGAAGACCAGATATTTTTGAAAACGGAAGGATTACCGTCGAGTTACTCTACATCGGCTGATCTCCGATTTAGAGGTTTTATCACCCTTAGTGACGGGAAGTCCGGACGTGATTAGAAAATTATCCGAATGTGCAAGGGCTTCGTGAGAAGTGCCTTCGGTTCTGTTCGATCCCTGAACAGACTTGTATGGATTGTGTGTCTGACGTTACAATTTGAGATATAAAGCTGATTTCTTTCAAATACATTTCTGTTGGTGGCGGAGAATTTATTCTCTTAGCTTAACACCCTTCTCTGAGACGTACGAGCTCAGAGGTTATGTAGTTGAAATTTATCAGCAATATATTCCCAATTTGGTAACGTGGCATACTGAGTGTTGCTGTGAAGTGATCAGTGTTTGATCATTTGTGATATGATCATTTGTTTGATCTTATATCTTTGTGATCATAGGTTGATCATTTGTTTGACCCGAAGCATGGCTTTGTGACAAAGCGTAGCTTTGTGGACGAGACTTCATCGAGCCTCACACCCCGGAAATGGTCAAAACAGGAAGGATGCGGCAAGGTTCTAGGGAGTAGCGCCCCTTAGTGTATGTCATTCCTTCTGGATAAAGGTGGTATCATGGTATGGAGCCCAGATACTTAACCTCTGTGGTTGCTGCAAATTTATTACTTTGTGGTTGTTGCGAATCGGGGATCCTCGGGAAGATCGGTGACGATCGGGGGATGACATACGCGTGTCAGTAGTTACCTACTTTTGCAGAGGTAACCCGGCCTTGTGTTGGCAGAGATCTAACCGTAATGTTAGGTTATTTCTCGGGTCGTCTATTCCAGGGACGTACCCATCGTGGATAGGAAGTTCCTTAGCCTGACCATTTGTTGGAAATCCAAAGAAACAATACGAGCCTTGTACGGTTTTAGTTGTAGAACCTGCCATTTAATATGGTAGCTATAGCAAGCATACTATAATGGTACCTATGCTGGCTAAGATTTATATTGTACTTTCGAAATGTTTTCTACACTATGCACTAATAATAATATCAAAAAAATGATTTGATTTTGCGTAGTAAGCATCTTTGACTATCATAAGAAGAAATCTCCTCCAATTCTGCGTTTGCATTGTGTGTGTGGCGGGAGGTCTTATGGTAGTTTCATTTTCCAAAAGCATTGCGAATTGACTTTAAAAATATTCCTCTGTTTATTTTAAAGAATAACTGTTTTACGATCTCACACCAGTCACCATGACTGACTCGGAGTTTATTGTTCCCTTCTAAACTCTGGGTGCCCACAAATTTCCACACGGGCAGCCTAGAGTTATGTTATCAGGATATTCTGGAGCTTTGGAAGCAAGCTGGATGGCGAAACGTATCACCTATATTTTTGTATTTATTCCGCTGTGTATTCTGTATGAGGACAAGTTATATAACTGTCCATTGTTGTATATTGACTCTGATGATTGATGTATGTATAAACTGATATAGTTCTTTGTTTTAAAAGACTAGTAATTATCTATTGTATATTATTCCGCTGCGATATGTGAGATTTTGATATTGTTTTCTGTTCTGATGTTGTTCTGTTGTTCTTTTCTTCTTCTTTCTCTTTTCTTCTATCTTTTCTTCTACCTCTACCTTTTCTTCTTTCTAAACCATAATATTTCGGGTTTCCGCCATTCGATTGTTCGGCAGTCGATAAAGTGAGTATCGATGTCGAATTTTCGAAAGTCGAAAATTTTGGGATGTTACAGGTTTCTTCACTTCGAAACTCGAAAATGAACGTCGATGATGCCGCGGTCATCACCGAAATTATTTTCCAGTGACAAAGAGAAGAGCGCTAAAAATTTAAAACTTTAAAATTCTTTGGAACAAATTTATATTCAAAATTACTTTAAATAATATATCCTTTTAAAACTTTAAACACAAGGTTTGAAACCATCGGAAATTAAATTCCCAAATTCTTGATTTAAATTCATTTCAGTTCCCAAATCAAATTTATAAACAACTATTTATAAATTCATTTATAGAATGATAAATCAAGTATTATCATTTCAAATAATCTATTTAAATCAATTTATTAAGTTCCATAATATTTACTTATATCAAATTTATTTCATTAACCAAATTTTAAAATAATATTGTGTCAGTTTGTTCTGTCAAAGTGTTTCAGAAATCCTATCGATAGCGTTGATCAGACGAATCGATCGGAAGCCCAAATCAACATCAACAACACAATATATAAAACAAAACATAGATTTACAAGTACAATTCAAAATGTTTGGAGATATTTTGCAAACAAAGACAAGATGATTTAATAACAAAATAGGAAGATGGATAAGCTTAGATAAATCGCGGGCAACCTTAACCGGGTCAACCGTGACTTAATGAATAAGATCAAAATGTGGATTTTTCTGGGGTAAATCTACATCCGATCTCAAGAGATAGAGTTTAGAATAACAAAAGATATTTGCATCTAAACCAAGGATAAATATAAATCTCTGGTGAATCGATGCTAATTGTAAAGGAGTTTCACCCTTTTACAAGAAAATTAGAATATTGGAGAGACCACCAATTCACTATGAAGATCATTCGAAGTGGAGTTATGTGATACTCCAAAATCAAAAGAAGATGAATAGTGAGGGACAAGAATGAATTTTGGAACCGCAGGGAACGTTCCAAAAATTCAAAGGAAATTCGAATCAAGAGGAAAAGATTCAAACTCGAACGAAAGTGATTCTGTAAATAAATCTACTCCATATGCTGAGTTTTGCTCCAAAGCCAAAGCTCTGATACCAACTGTAACGGACCGCGTCAGTGGGGTAACTCGCACCGTAGCATACAGCTGTACCTGTGTTCTGCCTTTACAGCCAGCCTCTCGACTGCACCAACCCCGCAGGGACATGTAGGAGTAAGAGTCATCCGCTCGCTAACAAACCAAATGCGAGAACCCCCTATCATGCTGCACCCGCCAAGTGCATAGGCAGACACACATGTCGGACTTAAATTGCTCAAAATACCGCGTTGTAAATAAAATTTGGCAAATCTCAGAATATACAGTAAATAAATAATCACAGATCACAAACACAGAGTAAGAAGTGCAGCGGAAGTAAAAGAAATATTAGTTCATGAAGCTACTATGTAAATATATCAGAGTTACATAAGATATAACAGAAGAAATAGAGTACAACAGAAGTCTTAATAAAATAACCAAGTACAAGCTGAGTAGAACAATGGAACTGAAATAGATAGGACAAGACAAGCAGATAATCTCCAGCGATTCAAATCTTCAAGAGAGTGGAAATCCAAATCTGTGAATAACTCAGGCTGACCCGAGCGTAAAGCAAAACACAAAACACTCGAGTCAGGACAATATATACTTATATAATGTAAACTAACTCAAGTGAACTGTAATAAAGGTACAAGTAACTTAAAGAATACTTGGGATCGCCCATTCTTTAAGGATCCGTTAAACTATCTACTATGTAGTAATATTCGCTATTATAATAATGTCTAATCATAAAATAAACATACTTCTAAATAGCGTTAAGGCTTTACATTTTCCACCTTAACACGTAATATGCCAATAGTCTACACAGTACCTACATACCTCGCAAGGCTATGAGAAGATACTCCATAGGTACGACACAAATAGAAACTCGTAGTAAAGCTCGATATGGTAGGTGACGCGGCACACAAGGCAATGCCAGGGTAGATATATCAATTACGCACACGGACTGAAGGAAACGCATAGCAGCCACTACCGCTGCACCTCGAACAACACTCCCAAATCAAGGGTGCGCACCAAATAAAACACAAGTAATAGAATAGTATCGAAGAAGTGTGTCCGATAAGAGGTGCTACCTCACTGGTCCGAGATCGCTCATGTTTTAGCCACCTTATGCCAACTCACGGGAGTTGGGTCCACGTATATACCTTACGATCGTCGCCACCATCCTACTTCATTCTGGAAACTCCACCGCGTACACAGTTGTCAAAGTGGTTTTCGGTATCGACAGAGAGTATGTCCATATCCGATCCCGGTCTCTTTAACAACCAATCGTTATTATAACCCGTGGTTATAAATTTAAAAACAATATTTTATACTTCAAAATAGAATATCATTTCAAATCCAAATCTTTATCAAAATAAAGATTAAATCAATTCCAAACCATTTCAATATATTTAAAATATCATATCATTTCAAAACTTCATTTCAAATCATTTCAATATATCAAATATCATATCTTTCCAAAACTTCATTTCAAATCATTTTATTATCAAAATATCATTTGAGTTCAAATCCAAATATTCAACTTTAAATACCTTTAAATTCAAAGATATCATTCATTTATTATTATTTCAAATCACCTTTAAATAATTTATATTCCAACAAATTAATTCATTTAAAAGTGTAATTATTATACTTTCAAATCAAGTATTAAAATTTCCAAAGTTTCAATTCAATTCAATCATTTATTTCAATTAAATTTCCATAGACCATTTCCAATCTTATAAATTTCAAATATAGATTTAATCCACAAAATAACTATTCAAATTATAAAATAAATTCCCGAGCTTTATTATCCTATATTTCATAAGTCTAATATCTTTTAAATAGATTCAAATTACAAGTAAACCAAATATTTTTCATACTAATATAAACTTCAATTATTTATTCCAAGATTTAATATCATTTCAAATTCATCTCAAAATATCAAAATATCATTTAATCACATTTCAAAATAGTTGTATTTCCCAAATCAACTATTCCACTTAAATCATTTAAAGTCAATTCATTATATTTAATAATTAAATATTAAATTTCCAAAATTTAATCTTTTCAAAGATCATTTATTCATTTGAATTTATTAACCAATGAAAATTCAACTTTCGCAGCACTTAGGAAATGCTACGAAATGTTATGTTTTAAAACAGTTCATTAACAAAAGACGGCATTTAACATGCCGTAATATCTTAATTTAGTTTCAATTAAAATTTTAGTTAAATTTAACAACTATATCAATAACAAAGTGCTATAATAACCCTTAGTTCAAATTTGCTATTAGGTTCATTTAAAACAACTACAGCATTTTCCAATGTTGTAATATCTTTACATTACATTTCAAAAATGCTGTCAAATCAAATTCAGAGTTTTATTTACAATTTCACACATAATTAACTTTTAATATAAATCATTTTAACTTATAAAATCATATATTTTCACATTTAAAACAATCATTTAAATACCTTTATTTCTATGATTTTATAAAGTCAAATTTCCATACAAAAATCAAATTAAATAACAATTAAATCTTCATTTCTTTAATTAAATTCTTAACTTAACAACTAAGTTTAAATTTCCAAAATATGACTTTTTTACATTTATTTTACTTAATTGAAATTTCACTTTTAACAAAATTCACAATTTCCCAATTTAAGTTATATCTCAAAAATTTCAACTTAAAATTCATTTATTCCATATTTTAATTTATACAAAATCATTAACACCTTTAAAACATTATTATTACTTAATAAAAATCATTAAATTCATCTTTAAATCAAATTTGTCATATATTCTTACTTTACATAAATTCCATTTATACACAAAATCATAAATTCCAAAATTAACTTATATTTCAAATTCTACTTCACCATCTACTTAATTCCCTTATTTAATTTTTAGAAAATCACTAATATTTTATAGAAATCATTTTAATAAAATTTAAATCAAAATATCATAATATTTACATTTTTAAATATTTTAAAATTTTCAGAAAAATATATAAACCATGGGTCTGTATATAATTTTCTAGCCTAGGTCAAGTGATACGGATATGTATCATTTCAATCCGCAGTTTACAAAGAAAAACCGGGTTCTATCATTTCAAACCCGCAATCCCAAGTTAAATAAAATAAATAAAAAGTCGCTCAGGCTTATCATTTCGACCCATAACGATCTTTCCCTATTCTAAAGTCCGTTCGGGTATGTATCATTTCAACCCATAGTGAACCTAATCTACAGGGAACTTGTAGTGTGATGAACTGATAAAATGAACAGAATAACATCATATAATAGTAATGGATGATATAACATATGTAATAATAGGGGTAAACATTATATGATCATAATATAACAGTTATAACAGGATGATATAATTTTACAGATTCAAATGGTGTCAGTTTACTAGTTATATAAGTACACATCGTCTGGTGAGAATTACTCACTTGTTCAAGCTGGAGATGACAACCACAAACACACAACAAAGATTTCCAGAGGCACGAAAGCACGAAAATGATTTGAGATTGGAAGAGCAAAAGCTATACCCCTTGAAAACATTACACAAAACAAATATATCAAACATAAGTTTCAAAACAGGATGCCACTAAACAATGTTAGGAACAACTGCATAAAACAAAACCAAAGTGTTTGCACTTGCTTTCTACCATCTATGCTTCAGCTCCAGATCTGAAATGCATGGCTAAGGGGTGGGTTTGGATCTGGTTTTGGGTTCCATAGGGTCGGCCTAGCATGCGTTAACAAAGTGGTGAAGTCTAGGTGCAAAAACTAGGTGTTCAAGGCTAAACAATGCAACATAACCTCACATCTTTGGCACAAATAGGTTCAGCCAGAGGTCATGGGTCACAGCCAGTGGGTGCTGGTGATGGTTGATGATGTGGCAGAGGGTGGAGGTCAGGTCAGAGGTGGTGGTGGTGGTGGTGGTAGTGGCGGCAAATGGTGGTAGAAGGTGGTGCTAACAATCTAGGCTCGGCTAGTGTAATATGTGTTGGTTTTTGTTGATTTTGGTGGTGCTCCTTGCCATGGATGTTCTTGGCCTGCCTTGGTGGTGTAGTAGGGTGGGTAATGATCATAGAAAGGGGGTGGTGGAGGTCGGACCAGATCTGGTTGAGGAGGAGCCAAGCCTAGAAGAAGAGAGCAAGTGCAAAAATCAATGTAAACAAGTAGAAAAAGAATAAGAAAAAGTTGAAAATCATTACCCAAACTTTCCTCAATAGCCATGGCCGAAATTATTTTGTTTCAGAAATGAAAATGAATGTACGTGAATAGAAAATAGAGTATGCAGCTGAAAGAAGTGGATAGTAAAGGCTAATTGATGAAAAGGTAAGTTACAAATGTGAAAGGTTGGAAGATAAAAGGCCTTAGGCAAATCAAAAGTCATAACCTTTCAAATTTCTTTTAATTTCTTTATATAAGTTTATATTACGGAAAATAATAATAAATTCGGTTTAAATTCGAAAATGTAACAAAATATAAAATATAAATAAATAATTAATAATATATATATGATTAAAATAAGAAAATAGCACAAAAATGAAAACTAGTCTAGAAAATTTGAAAATAAATTCAATACACTTTGGAAAAAACTATTTTAACTTAAATACATGTAAAATGAATATAAATAGAGTAAAACACAGCAAATAAAAGTGAATGTATAAAATAAATAAATAACTTTTAATTATATATAATTAAATTAAGAAAATAGCAAAGAAAATGGAAACTAGGTTTCAAAAATTGAAATAAATTCAAGTAAACTTTAGAAAAATTATACTATCAGTTTAAAATTATTAAAAGATAAAAATATACATAAAATAACATATTAACACATATTAAAATAAAATATGAAAAAGATAATATAATTTATACAATTTAAAATAACAAAATTGCATAATAAAACAAATTGCACTCAATATTGAAATATACATAACTTTTACGGTTTAACTCCGTTTTCAACGAAACAAAAAGCAGTGTTCAAGTTATTACATCTATTTTAATAATAAAAGATAAAATTTAAGATTTTATATAATTTAAATTTGAAGTTTAAAAGTCAAATATTGAACAGTTTGACCAGAATTTCACTTTTCAGTGAAATATCCAATTTATACTAGTTTGAAACTATAATTCACTTAATAATCATTATTTATATATTAAAATGAAATGTTTGAAAAAAAAAATTTAATAATTTAAAAATAAAAGAAAGTCCAATTTAAATAATATACAAGAATCTAGGGTTGTTACACCTCATCTGTGCTAACCATGAAGCAAATATTTGCTTGTTCAGAGTTACTTCCGCTATCAGATGAAAAGGAAGAGTCGGAGTCATCTAAAGTTACTTGAAATGATCTTCTCTTTTTCTTGAAATTTTCGAATTTTTTTTCATTTTACCATTGTTGAGTAGTGGATAGTCTTTATTCATATGGCCAAATTTATAGAACCCGAGGCATTTCATTGATGGTTGATTTGAGGAATTTGTATTGTTGTTGTTTTGAAATTTCGTCATCTTTTTGAACTTCTTGAACTTGTTGTAATTTTTGGTGATGAAATCAATCTCGTCTTCTTCCAAGTCGAAGTTTTCATTATTTGCCCAAAATGCGATGTTTTTCCTTTCTTGATTTTGTTCTTTTTTTGCATGTAAATTAGCTTCATACAACATCAGATTTCCTATTAACTCTTCGAATTTGAGTTGGGAAAGATCATTAGCTTCTTCGATGGGTAAAACTTTTCTTTTTCATTCGTTTGTCAAAGAGTTCAAAATTCATGTGACTAAATGAAAATCAGTGAATTTAACTCCTAGTGCCATAAGATCGCATTGTATAGTTTGAAATCTAGCATACATGTCAATAATTGATTCATTTGATTTCATTTTCAAAGATGAAAATTGATTTTGTAGATTAATTTTTTTTTTGTTTAACTTTGTTTGTGCCTTCATGGGTAATTTGTAATGTACGCCATATATCATAAGTAGCAGTGCAAAGCATGAGTCATGAAAATTCATTTTTATTGAGTGAGCAAAGTAATACATTTATAGCATTGGCATTGTTAGATGCCTCTGCTTTTTGTGCATCAGTCCATGTGCCAATATCGGTGTCAAGCGCTTCATATTTATTTTGAGTTGCTAGCCATATTTCTAATCCATTTTCTTTCATAAAAATTCGCATGTGTGTTGACCAATAAGCATAATTAGAACCAGTAAATAGTGGAGAACGAGCAGTTGATTGCCTTCTTGAAATGTACTTGCCATTTTAATGATTTCAATTACGTGTTACTGTAGATTGAAATAACCTCGCTCTAATACCAAATGAAAGTCTTGTGGATCGTATATTATCTAAATTGTGTATAATATGCAAGTGTATGAGCTAATGCTATAGTAGACAATAAATAGTAAAGTATAAAAAGCGTGCAAAACAGAATTTTTATACTGGTTCGGACCTCCCGTCCTATGTCCATTCCCAAAGCTCCCCTTCAGTATTTATTTTAACCAAATTACCCTCGCTTCGCCTGGAGGAATAGGCTAATACAAAAGTATATCTCTGAAAATCTTCTATTCCAAATAACACGGTTTTTACCTATAGTACAAATCTTCCTATGATCTCCTTTGAGTATATTAATATGAATGCTTTGAGTTATAGGAAGTGGTTTAACCAAAATTATATTTTGGTTATAATAGATTTAGAGTATGTGAACAATGTATACGCAAGAAGGTGTTTAGAAATCAAGAGAGGAAAGAGTAGGTTCATTCAAGTTAGTTGATTTCTACATCTCAATCAAAGTAGTATTTATAGATTCAAAAAGGTGTAGATGAACAGTTGCTACTATTCGAGAAAATCTATTTACTTTAATGGCTGCAACCTTTCGTTGAAAGGTTATTTCTTTTTGTTTCAAATAGAAGTGTCTTTTAAAATTGACAGTTTTTACATATGACAGACGTCTGTGATAAAACCTTAGACATCTGTGACTTAAGAAAATTTTAACCCGAGAATTGTCAGAGACGTATGTGGTTCTATTTCAAATGTCTTTGGGTAATAAAAATAGTTTTCTAACTTGATTTTGATGCGTATGAAATAGAGTATGATTGTGTATGCGTATATACTCAAGGAGACCTTAACAATAATTTATCTAAGACTATTTTATAGTAGAATAACCTTACTAACAGTAGTATGGTCAATGAATCTTCGTTTCTCTTTGAGTCTCAATATCTTTGAGCATGATGTCTTCTTGTAGCACATATCTGAAATCTTGATAAGGTATATATATATATATGATTGTATAGTTATTATCGTTGAAACATAAACTGGAGGTTTTAACATGGTTAATTATGACTATTTGTCAAATCAATGGACTATCCATCCATGTTTAGTTTTCATAGGTAACTACCAACCTACATGGCTGACTCGAGCCTACCAGGCACAAATATTTCTAACTGACTGTTAAAAGAAAACTGGATGGACTGTCCAAATACACTTATCCTAGTGTTTACCTGACTATCTGTCAGTCTCATAGTTTTGCTAGGCATACTATGAATGTAAATGTTTTGCAGGCTAATCAATAACCTATCTTATCTTTATGTATTCCTTTTTGTGCATAATCCTACTTTTAGTCTTACCCTTTACAAAGCCCTACGCACTAGAATTTTGGACTTATATCAGCTAGCGACTAACAGCTACACTACCCTACACTAGTCCCATCGAGTTTTCTAATCACCAAGTCAAATTTATTCTATCACAATCTATCCAATAGTGATAAGAACAAAAATCTTTTTAGTAAAAATCCTAGGCTAGATACCTTTTTCTACTTCCCTTGAAAACATAATTCTTTATAAATGATTTAACTCTTCAAATCAAATTTAAAACAAGAAAAAATATAGCCTTTTACTTTATCGAAAATATTTATGCCATGATATATGCTTTTATAACACTTTATTAAATCTCGAAATCACTTAGAAATTATCTCACTTCGAAACCATAGGCTATAGAGACAAATCAATATAAAGTCTTTATATTGATAAAATGCGACATTGACATAGTCCACGAGGGTTTTCGCCCCTCCAAACGTAAGCCAAAACAATAAAATTTTATATATTGATAAAGCTTGGCAATATTATCGCCATTGGGGTTATCGCCCTTCTTTAATATAAAATATGTTAAAGTCTTTTATTTGTAAATATAAGGGAATATAGTCGAAGTTAACCACTTTGCGTAGCATATTATAAAACCTTAAAAAAATTGGGTTGACATTGATAAATATTGGCATAACTGCCTTAAGGAAAATAAGAGGCTTCATTAGAGTTAAAGTCAATATGATCTGCATCGTAGCCCTCTTCAAAAACATGCAACAAGGAATAAAGGCGGTAAGGGATCAAGCTGATGCGATAAAATGCGGCATCATTGCCTAAGTGTAAAAACACAGCTTCCTTGCCTTTCGAAGTCATCTCAAAATGTGTGGTGCCGGTATCGCGTCTATAAGTCTCCTTGAAGACATTGGGTTTGGCGACTTTATACATAGGCAGCAGCTTGCCTACTTATATAAAATGTAATACTTAAACTATGTGGCAATGCCATCTCCGAAGAGCACGACGTCGACGATGATGCTTGACTTCGCACTTTGACGCAGATCAATCCATTCCACGCCAACTACATTTTGTGTCATATGTATCGCACTGGATTGACGACGAAGTTCATATAGGCAGAGAGATGAAGTGCGGCATCGTGACTATTGGTGTGGCACAACTGTAATTTATAGAAAGAACCGTTTTTTCACCATTAAAAGTAATTTCATTTCACCAACCCCTATTGTTTGTCAAAACCATATTGGTTAATAATTACTTTATCAAAATCCTTTTTCAAAACACTGCCATAGGGCAGATTTATCATTCCCAAAACAATTTGCAAATCACACCTTTTATATTTATATTTAATTATAATAATTAAGCTTTTCTAGCTCAAATAATTCATAATAAATCACAAACGCTTGAGGAAAATCCAAAAAAAATCATAATAAATCCAATTTATTATATCCTTTAACATATAAAAATTTAAATTTTGAGACCAAAAAAATAATTTAATTATTTTAAATAATTAAAACCCTAAATATCTAATTTTTTTTAAGTTTAGAAAATACATCAAATATTCTCATTAAATTAGAAAATTATAAAATTAAAAACCCACTTCTAAAATAATGTTTCTAACGTCATATTAAAATTTCAAATCGTTTAGGTATCATATGATAGGTTTTATAACTCAAACACATCACTTAATTTCATAAATAAATTCCATAAGTTCACCAATAAACATACAATCATTCAAACTATCATACCATGGCATAATATGAGCAAAAAAATCAGATTTATACTTAAAACCGAAAATAACAATTAAAACATAAGATGCATAACTGTTATTCACCCTGAATGGTTAAAGAAGGTTGAGAGTTGGATTTGATTTGATTCCCCTAAGTTTTCGACCTGTTTTCCTAGCTTTTCTTCCTCTTAAATCCTCTAGCAATGGCCGACCTAACCTTTAATTTTGTTTGTATAAGTGTAAAATGATTGAGTTAGAAAGGAGGTGGGGGTTTGTATTAGGAAATGTAACCAGTTTCTTATTTTTCCCTTCTCACGAATTCCTCCTTCCTATTAATGTTCTAATTAATTCCATTAGTTCATTAATTAAGGCTCGACCCATACTAATATCAAATCTCAATCTCCTTACAATTTTATATTATTTTGTTTAATTTATCCAATTAAATCTCCTAAATAATGCTAATTAAAATTAGGGTTGTTACAGACTCCCCTCCTTAAGGAATTTCATCCTCCAAGTTACGCTAAGGTACACACATCAAACATGTAAGCATAGATGTAAAACATACCATCAAACAATTCAGCATAACTATCCCTAATCTTACACTCTATTTCCTAAGTATTGTCTCTCTCATCATCACTCTACTAGACTTTTGCTAATATGACTGTCTTGTTTCTTAGCTTATGCTCATCCCTTACTACAACTCAAACTGGTTGTCTTACAAAAGTCAAATCTGGTTCCATTACTAAGTCTTCTAATGTAGTCGGAGTTATAGTAGTCTCTAGACCTCGAACACACTTAGATGAGAAATATGGAAAACATTATGGACTTCCACCAAACTATTTGGTAACTTTATCCAGTAAGCGAGTTTCCCGATCCTTTTTATAATATGAAATGGTCCAACAAACCTAGGTGCCAAGTTCCCTGACTTCCTAGATCTGATTACACCCTTCATCGGTGATACTTTGATGAAAACATGATCTTCAACTAAGAACACTAAGACCTTTTGTCTCTTATCTGCATAACTTTTTTCCTAAACTGAACTTCCTTCATTCTAGCCCGAATCAAATCAATCTTTTCTACAGTTTCTCTTACCATATCTGGACCAAGAACTAATCTATCTCCTGTCTCTAACTTATATACAGCTTATTTATGCGGCCTTCCATATTAAGCTTCAAAAGGCATCATTCCTATACTAGTATGATAACTATTATTGTAGGAAAACCCAACCAAGTGCAAATGGTCTTCCCATGACCCACCAAAATCTAGTACACAAGGCCTCAACAACTCCTCAAGTACCTTATTGACTCTCTCCATCTGCCCATTCGTCTGTAGATGATAAGCGGTACTTATGTTAAGCTTGGTACCTATTACTTCCTATAGACTCTTCAGAATTCACTAGTGAACAAAGAATCTCTGTCATTGACTATACCACTAGGAACTTCATGTAGTCTAACTATATTCTTCATGAGTAATTTAGCTAAAATATGTGTCGTTCTTGTCGACTTGATGGGTATAAATTATGCACACTTAATTAGTCTGTCCACTATAACCTAGATACTTTCATTTCCTTTATTTAACCTTGGTAACCCATCAATGAAATCCATGGATACCGAATCCCACTTCCAAACTAGTATGTCTAAAGGCTTAAGCAATCCACTTGCCTTCTCATGTTCGGCTTTTACTTGCAAGCAATTTAGACACTATTTCATCCATAAGCCTACATCTGTTTTCATACCTTCCCAGAAGAAACTTCTCTTCATCTTCTGATACACCTTAGTTCCTCAAGGATGAATAGTAAACTTTGATCGATGACATTCCCTAAGTACTTCTTTCCTTAGGTCACCAACATCAGGAACACACAATCGTCCCTTCTTTCTTAACCATCCATCCTAGTAAAGATAAAAATCCTTCAAATTGTCAATCTATGTTCTACCTTCCAGTCTTCTAATTCTTTCAACTAGCAATGGTTCATCTCTTTGCTTAGAAGCAATTCTATCGATCAATATTGGTTGAACTTCCAAACAGGATAACATTGCGGTATTTTAACTAGAATCGGCAGTTGATCTTAACTGCACACTACAAGTAGTCAATGCCTCTAAATCCTTCTATTCAGCCAACAAAACTAACACCACATTCTGATGTTTCCTGTTATGAGCATCAGCAACTTTTTTCCTTTCCATGTGTGTACTCTCCAAGATCATAAGCAGCTAAAAACTCTAACCATCTTTGTTGTCTCATAGTCTACTCCTTCTGAGAGAATAAGTATCTCAATGACTTGTGATACATATACAACTCGAATCATTCTCCCAAAATATAGTGCCTCCATAACTTCAAAGCGAATATTACGGCAGCCAACTCTAAGTCATGAGTCAGATATCCAACTTCATGCGGTCTGAGCTGTCCTGAAGCTAGATAATCACCTTAAACCTCTGCATTAACACAACTCCTAATCCTGTTCCACACGCATTAGTATACACCACCAAATCTTGATTCTCATTTGGAATTACTAACACGGTCACATTGGTCAATAAATGTTTTAGCTTCTGGAATGCCTCCTCCCATTTATCGGTCCAAACATACTTCACATCCTTCCTTGTTAGCTTAGTCATCGGTGCTGTTATACAAGAGAAATCCTTGATGAATCTTCAGTAGTAGATAGCTAGTCCAAGAAAACTCTTTATCTCAGTCACCGTCTCCGGTCTCTTCCAGTTATTAACCGCTTCTATCTTAGCTGGATCTACTGATGACCCTTTTTCTAAGATTACATAACCAAGAAACTTTACCTCCATCCAAAACTGACACTTCGAATACTTCGCTTTTAACTGATGTTGTCTTAGTGTCTCAAGCGCTATTCTAAGATGAATCTCATGAACTCTTTCATCTTTAGAATATATCACAATATCATCTATGAATACTAATATGAACTTATCCAAGTGCTCCTGGAAAATCCGGTTCATCAAGTCTATGAAGAAAGCAGGCGCATTAGTTAATCCGAATGGCATTACTAACCACTTATACGAACCATATTTTTTTCTAAACGCCATCAATGGAATATCGTCTTCCACTACCCTTAGTTGATGGAAGCTTGTCACCAAATCTAAATGATAAAATACTTTGGCTCCACTCAACTGATCAAATAAGTTGTCTATTCTCGGCAAAGGATATCGGTTCTTTATCATCTTTTCATTTAACTTATGATAATTGATACACAATCATGATGACCCGTCCAGTTTCATCACAAATACGGCGACCGCTCCCAAGGCAAACTATTAGATCTAATAAAATTCTTTCCTTCTAAGTCCACCAGCTGCACCTTTAACTCCTTCAGCTCGGTAGGTGTCATTCTATTAGGCAGTCTACTTACGGGTTCAGCTCTAGGTACAAGATATGTTCGAAACTACATAGTTCATTTCGGCAGTAGTCAAAGACATCTGCAAATTCTCTTACTATGAAAACCCAATTCAATTCTTCTACCACCTCCATTGCACCCAACAAAGCACGCATCAAAACTTGGGTTCTCTACTGCATATATAATTCGGTTGCTACTATTAGGGTGCCTTAGTGATATTTTTCTATTGTGGCAAAATATCCTAGCATCATACTTACTTAACCAGTCTATACCCAAAATAATCCCAAAGTCTATGAAATTAAATATGCAAACTACAGGCAACTATATGACCTAATAATTCAAACTCTAAATGGTCTCATCTCATCCTAAGAGTTGCACACCCTCCTATTGAATTTGCAACCCTTAAGGAAGTAACAAGGTATGAGGATCCTAGTTAAAGCTTATCTACCAAATAATGAGATATAAAAGAATGTGATGCATCGGTATCAAATAGTACTCTAACATGTATACCATGAATCAAAAGTGTACCTTCCATCACAACTTTCCCTTTCTCCTCGGTTGTTGGTCTCGAGGTAGCCGGCTCTAAAACAAATACTTTTCCTTTATTGCCTTGCCTGCTTTTGGACATTTGTTTTTGTAATGTCCCACTTGGTCGTAGTTAAAACACTTAATGTTCTTCTTCCTAATCACCTTATTTCCATCACTGGAATGACATCCATTTGCAAAATGCCCTTTCATGTCACACTTGTAACACACAACCTCCGACTTCCCTTTCATGGTAGCTCCACCCTTCTAAGCTCCCTTATTTTGGTAAAACTTTCTCTTCTGATTCTACCTATTCTGAGCTTTTGCTGGCTTGTTATTACTGAACAAAGCAAGCATCTTTTCATTTCTCAAAGCCATTTCTACGACTACATCACATGGATCCCTGATATGTGGTGAAGTTGCCCTAGCAAGCTCAGGTCTTAGGCCATATATGAACTTCTCATTCTATTTGATCATAGTATCCATGGTCGCATACCCATATTAGGATAGCTTCTCAAATCTGGTTGCATACTCAAGCACTATCATATCACCTTGCACCAAGTCAGCAAACTTCCTTAACAAAGCTGACCTAGCATTTTCGATATAAACCTCTCTTCAAACCTTCTTCTAAACTCCGCCTAAATCAAAGTCTCTTCTGCTACTCCAACAGTCACACTATTCCACCAGTTTAACGCAGATCCTTGCAATTGCCTGGACGCTAATCTCCACTTTTGTTCATCATTCAAACAAAGATCAGTGAAAGTCCTTTCACAATGAAGCAACCAATTCTCCACTTCTGTGATGAACGAGATTTTCGACCCTTGGAAATCTACACTAATACATCCTTGGTATTAACTTGCCGCAAATCCGAGTGCTGGAGACTCGATTCGTTAAGGATAAAAAGAAAAGAAGACAGAACAAAATCTTACACGAATGGAATAACATATATTATATCAATATATATGATCTTTACAGCAGAAAATTTAAATATATTTATCAGAGTTAAACATGTATAGTTATGAATCTCTGTCCATAAAAAATATGGAGTACAATAGTACACAAGTGTAGTGGGAATGGATAATAGTCTACTTAATAATCTTCTGACTCCATGCACCAAGCTCTTCCAGATTTCTTCTAACTAAACCTGACCACTAGGCCGCCCGAAAAAAATAGGGCACCCAGAGTTTAAGGAAAAGGAAATAAACTCCGGGCCAGTCACGGACTGGTGTGAGAAACTCAAAATACGGGTTTTGAAAAAAATGAGTATCTCATAAGACCATGCCACACATAAACACGGAACGGGATTTTACCTTATGATAACCAAAATTTTTGCTACGCAAAATTATGGATATTATTTTTAGTAACATTATTTTTGAAAACATTTGCAAATAAACTTATATATCTTTGATGCTTGCATCTCACATTTCAGTACTTTGCACAACTAAGTTCGTACGAAACTTATTGGATATTGGATTTCCAACAGAATAGCGAAATAAGGGACTACCTCCCCTACAGTGCATTTTTAGAGGAATGCACCCGAAGCCGCTATGTTGGTCCTCATGCGAATTAAGACCAACCTACCCGAAAATTACACGAATAGCACCGAGTATTACATAACCCGGCTGTTACCGACCTATCCGAGATGTCTCATAGCATACATCACTTAATTTAAAACTGACGTTGTAGCGGGTAGAAATTTCATAGATCTAAAAGGTGATTTCATACCCTGATTGGTAGCGAGCCACTTAGCCTTAAAGCATCCCCTGTTTTACTATTCCTGGGTGTAAGGCTTTGAGGTAACGATTACGTTTATACAGAACATATTCCACTTTGAATGCCACTTTGCCATTTCACAATCACAACACTGATTTCTACAAACGTATAACTCCTGAGCACGTACGTCTCAGGAAGGGTGGTAAGCTAATAGGTTGCTTTCTCCGCCACCAAATAGATGATATGTTTATAGAGATTAATCAATATGACCTTGAAATGCTACGTCAGACATTCGAGAAGTTGTCTCGAAACAGGACAAATCGAAGGTACTTTTCTACCACACCTATTGGGAACTGCCCCTAGGATTAGTAGTGAATAGTCCTCGTGTTGCGAAGATTTTCAGAATGAAGGGACCACTGGTATTTATTTATCTTGGGAGCTACCTAGAGATTATCAACAAGTAGTCCTTTCGAAATAAAGATCCTCTATCTTCCAAAAATTTGGTCTTCAATATATATTTTCATTTTCGAACGCACAAACTGGTTCGAAGTGGTTTTCAGATAGGAATCAACCAAATACGTCCCCGGTTCCTTCAAACCAATCATCGTTAAAAAGATGGTTTATAAATAGGTGATTAATATTCCATTAAGTGATATCTTTTTATCCAAAATATCATCTAGAGATATTTACCTTTTGAAAACCATTACTTTTCAGTATATATAGAATTCATTAAAACTCTCTTTGTTAAATTCTTCGGTTTAATTAAACTCTTTTTTAAAACTTAGAATAATTCCAAATCATTTTACTTAAATTTTAGCAAAGGTTTCTCAATTCCAAAAACATAAATTTTTAATAAGTTGAAACCATGTTATCTATGATGGTAAATCCAAATTAGTTAATATTTTAATGAAACGTATCCACAGAAATCATTCAAATTATATTTGATGTTAATTTTCGTATTTAATAAGTAATATCCATCGAATAAAGGTGAAATCAACTTTTAAACTCATATGAGTAGTACAAGTTGCCTCCTTGGAATTTAATATCAATTATAAGAAGATTATCTCTATACAACCTAAATTGTTTAAAGTTGGGAAATTTAATCTTTTATACTTAACTCGTTTCCAACGTTTCGACCTTATCTATTCATTCCTAGGTGAGGCAGGTGAGCCAGGGCACTGGTTGCTCCTGAACATCTCCTTAGTTAAGCACCTCAACTAGATCTAATGAATAGAAAAATCAGGTGTACTCGTCGGCTTATTAGAGCCAAGATTAAAACAATTGCTTATAATAGCTTTTATTTAATTCTTTAATTTAACTCATTTTAAATAAATCATTAGATCTTCAAATCATCTTTAAAATACTTAATTATTCAATTAAAAATATTTATAAAAGATTTGGGAAAGAATTTCTAAGTTTAAAGTTGTATTTCAAAGGTTATTGAAAACCGCTGCAAACATTGCTGTGAATAGTGTTTTTAAAGATATAACGACGAAAATGACTTTTCTATCTTTTGAAAATTTGTTTATATAACTCAAATGTCTTTTAAAACATTTTAAAAGATTTACAAAGGTTTTTCCATACCTTTAAAACATCTAAAAATATAAATTTTAAGTAATTCTTTTTTGGATTCTGAACTGCAAAACCGCGATTATTTTGAAAACCTGTTTTACTTATGCCTCAAAATCTACAAGATGAAATCTTGATTTTTGTCCTTTGTTTGAATATTGTGGATAAAATAGTTTGGAAATTTCTTATTACAAAGAATTTCGAGCTATATTCTACCTTATATACTCATTTAACTTTTGCGGCATGAAATCGCAAACTACCGTTACACGACCGTCTAGTTTTGACTCGTTTTTCATTCCTTATTCAAACTTCACAAAAAAAATTTAATACTTATAAAACATGTTTAAATTATTTTAAAACCGTTTAAGAGAGTATTAATGATTCCATACTACTTTTATAATTTGATTCGGAAAGTGATTTACTTGTGTAATATCGACGTGTATTTAACGCGACTTTATTGTATATCCAAACAACAATATTTTCACAACATCCAAACATGATAAACATTCATTATAAACAACCATAGCCAAACATATATATCATCCAATATATAGTATATATAAATAGAGTTCTCACCTTCATTGGATATCGTATTGACTAGAATTCGCTATAGCTTCGCTAACTCAAACTAAAACTCTACGAACTTAAGCCCGAAAGCCCTTGGAGTGCTTGGCCTTGGTCCTTGTGCTCATGGCCAAGCAAGGAGGTAGTGGTTGCTTATGGATAAGGTGGTGGATGATGGTGGCCGTGGGTTTTGATGGTGAAAATAAGTGATTTTGAAGTGTTTTGAGGAGTATATACTATTATATATGTGTTATATAAATTTAATTTCTTTTCACAAATATTTTCTTCATTATTTTATTAACTAGAGAAGCCATTAAAAAGCTTTGAAATATGGAGAAGAAGATGAAGAAAAGCTGTAGGAAATTTGTGAAATGAGGTGGGGTATTTATAGGAAAATTTTGGAATCAAAATAACTTAACATGAAATTACTAAACTACCCTTTCCATCACCTCCAACCCCCCAGGATGCATGGAAGCCGCCCCCTCCTCCTAACCATATAGTGGTGGTGATGATGGTGGGTGGTGGTGATGTGATGTGGTGTAAGGTTGATTTGATGTTTGCGTTTTAAAGTAATTATTACTCAAGATATTTTATACTTTTGCTATTAGTATATAAATGTGTAAAATGGTAAGAATATTTTTTACTATTCTCTTATGTATGTGTCTGTCTATATATATGTGTGTGTGTGTGTGTGTGTGTGTGTTAATATGTATGTTCATGTCATGAAAGGTGCACAAGTCATTTAAACAACGTTGTATAACTTATATACATTAAACCATTACGAATTCGGATTCTGATCTTCAGTCATATTTTCATTTATTAATTAACGTTTATATATTTGTAAACAAAGTTAGGAAATTATTTTCTTATTATTTTTCATGAATTAAAATGATCCTATTTGATTCATATAAACCATACAAATAAATATTAAATGATTGTTTACAAATAGTGTTATTATATCAATAATCCGATGTCGATTTTCCTTATAATTTCAAATCTTATTTATAAATTTATTAAAATATCATATTTAATTTATTATCACTTTATTACTATTACAAATGAATTATTATCATTTTAAAACTATATTTTGAATAAGCGTTAAATCATTAAATCTTAATTTAAAATCATTAATTAATTATTATATATATATATGTTGGCATTACTAACGATGTCATAAATCAATAAATCTTTGTTATTATATTTTTAAACAGGTTTACAATTTTTATTTATGGTTTAAAACATTACTATTGGGGTTATAAATTGGTATATTTGAATATTTCAAAAATAACCTTAATTTATTAAAGTGATGAATTTGCGGGTCGTTATAGACTCCCCTTCGTAAAAGAATTTCGTCCTCGAAATTGAGCGCAAAGTCGGTAATACTTATTACAAAGTTGAAATTTCAAATATATCATCGAGTGGTACTTACATATTATTCATATGCATCTTATTCAATCTTAAATTCAAATACATCATTTTGCTTCCGAACTAGTATTGATCCTACGATTTTCTAGTGCGGATCTAGATTAGGCTGAGAGGTTGTTATTCTCCTTACATAGCCCTCAACTACGATAGAAAATGTAAGCAATCTGACTACAAACCCTTATCAATGTTTGCCTTCGAACCATCGAACGATAAATCCTTTTCGGATATAAAAATCTTACATTCAAATCTTAGGCCAAATTGAGAGCTTAGTGTATAATACTTTTATACTTTATTTTCCAAAATACTTCAAAAATCTTAAGTTTAAGTTTCAAACATTTCATAAAAATATAGTTTTATTATTTTTTAAGGGAAATTCTTACTTATATATTTTACCAAAAGTTTTATGAATGTTTCTTAAGTGATTCGTGTATTCGCTATCGAACAAAGTTATGAATGAAGGACGTAAATTTTTATAAATAGTTTCTTTCTTACATCACCATACAAACCATCTCAACACACATACTAAAACATGGTTAAGTCGTTCTAACCCTACAGGGTTTCATACTACAGACACTAGTACATCACTAAACATCATACCAAGTTACTAGCCCATATACGTGCTAATACTAATACTAAATACCACTAGATATACAACCAACTTTTAAATACTACCATCATTCTGAAGCTGATTCATTCCAGTAGCCAACATAATATATCTCTCTATCATTTTCTTCATCGTCTTCGTCATCATCGTTATTATTCCCATATTCATCGTCTTCCTCATTTCCATCCTCATACGTTTGCATCTTATCTTCCTCATATGGCAACCATGGTTGGTTCCACGGAACATGCCCTATTCCTACTGGAACTCATTGGATTACTTCCCCGGCTTCTTGTTCCTTGAGACCCTTCATATGGATTTCCTTCCTCGATCTCCTCTATCCTCTGCACTTCCTGAGCGCTCCTCCTTCGAATACTTTACCATGAATGGTTTCTACAAATGCAAACAAAGTCTCCTTAGATATGGGTACTAACTTATTATAATGTCAAGTCTTAAATTTAAATGTATCCTATCCCAAATTCATATGACGGCTAAGGGTAATAATTATCTAAGTACTTTGGTACTTTCCTCAAAATCATACTCGATCAAATCTTAGAAAACCAATCGATATCTATATTTTGTTAAATCCTTGCCAAAATGTTTTCCAAACATTATTATTAATGTTCAAAATCCTTTAAAACTTCTTTCTTAAAAAACTTTTAGATGAAAGTTTCTATTATTTGCTTTATAACCTTTTAGTATCATAACTATAGTTGATGGTTAAATAATTTACTAAGCATTGGTTTTGTTACTTCTAAACCAATGCAGAAACCCTTTGGAAATTTTCTTCAAAATCCCCTTTTAGATAAAGTTCTCATTATCCAAATTCTGAGGTTTTATATACATCCCCTTATTACTCTTATTTAAACATCTTATAGTCAAACTGTGAACCTAATCACAAGATGTTTATACTTAAATCTTTTTATTAACTTGTTTTTAAACAATCACTCAAGTTACTATATATCTTTTTAAACATATATTTTATATTCAAAATATACTCCTAGGTAAAATTATTTCATTTACCATATTTTTTAAAATCATTTTTATATATTAACAAATATACGCTCATATATATAATACTCTCAACTAATTCTAGGGTGTTACTAACCCTATCCCCAATGAGTTACTCATCTTAGGATATTACTAATCCTATCTCTGATGAGTTCTTACCTTGGTCAAGCTCAGGTGTTCGCTAAACCTAAGCTCTGATACCAAATGTGAGGAATGCGATTTTCGACCCTCGGAAATCGACACTAATACATCCTTGGCATCAGTGTCCCTCAAATCCGAGCACCGAAGACCTAGTTCATTAAGAGTAAAAAGAAAAGAAAACAAAACAGAACCTTACACGAATGGAATAACATATATTATTTTAATATACATAATATTTACAGCGGTAAATTTAGTAAATTTATCAGAGTTAAACATGGAAAGTTATAAATCTCCATCTGTACAAAATGCAGAATACAATAGTACAAAAGTGTGGTGGGGATGGATAATAGTCTACTGAAGAATCTTCTAATTCCATGCTCCGAGCTCATCCAGATTTCTTCTAACTAAGCCTGACTACTAGGCTGCCAGAAAAAATAGGGAACCTAGAGTTTAAGGAAAAGGAAATAAACTATGGGTCAGTCATGAGACTATGTGAGAACTTAAATATGGGTTTTGAAAACAAATGGTATCTCAGAAGACCACGCCACACATAAACACGGAACGGGTTTTTACCTTATGACAACCAAAATCTTTGCTACGCAAAATTAGAGATATTATTTTTAATGATATTATTTTTGAAAACATTTGCAAATAAACTTATAGATCTTAGCTAAAATGTTTGCATCTCACATTTTAGTACTTTGGACAACTAAGTCCATACGGCATTTATTGGATATTGGATTTCCAACTAAATAGCGAGGTAAGGGACTACCTACCGTGCAGTGCATTTCTAGAGGAATGCAACCGAGGCCCCTATATTGGTCCTCGTGCGAATTAAGACCGACCTTTTTGAAAATTACACAAATAGCACTGAGTATAACATAACTTGGTCGTTACCAACCTATCCGAGATGCCTCATAACGTACACCACTTAATTTAAACCTGACATTATAGCTGGTAGAAATTTCATAGATCTAGAAGGTGATTTCATACCCTGATTGGTTGCGAGCCAGTTAACCTTAAAGCATCCCCTGTTCTTAGGTATGAGGCGGTGAGGTAACGGTTACCTTTTATATAGAATATATTCCACTTTGAATGCCGCATTTCCATTTCACAATCACACAACTGATTTCTACAAGCGTATAACTCCTGAGCTCGTACGTCTTAGGAAAGGGTATTAAGCTAAGAGAAGTTGCCTTCTCCGCCACCAAACAGATGATATGTTCATAGAGATCAATCAATAAGATCTAGAAATGCAATGTCAAACATTCTTCCATACAAGTCGTTCAGGAACAGGACAAACCGAAGACACTTTCCTTCCACATCGTGTCGGGAATTGCCCGTAGGATTAGTAGGTAATAGTCCTCGTATTTCGAAGATTTTCATAACATAGGGACCACTTCTATTTATTTATCTTGGGAGCTACCCAAAGATTATCAACAAGTAGTCCTTTCGAAATGAAGATCCTCTATCTTCCAATATTTTGTTTTTAAATATATATATATATATATCTTCATTTTCGAATGTGTAAATAAGTTCGTAGTGGTTTTCGGATAGGAGTCACCCAAATCCGACTCTGGTTCCTTCAAACTAATCATCGATAAATATATGGTTTATAAATAGGTGATTATTATTCCATTAATTAATATCTTTTTATCCAAAAATATCATCTAGAGATATTTATCTTTTGAAAACCATTTCTTTCCAATATATATGGAATTCATTAAAACTCCCTTTGTTAAATTCTTCGGTTTAATTAAAATCTTTTTAAACTTAGAATAATTCCAAATCCTTTTACTTAAATTTTAACAAAGATTTCTCAATTCCAAAAATGTAACTTTTTAATAAGTTGAAACCATGTTATATGAGATGGTAAATCCATAATAGTTAATATTTGAATAAAACGTATCCATAGAAATCATTCAAATTATACTTGATGTTAATTTCCGTATTCAACAAGTACTATCCATCGAATAACGGTGAAATCGCCTTTTAAATTCATACGAGTAGTATGAGTTCCCTCCTTAGAATTTAATATCAATTATAAGAAGATTATCTCTATACAACCCAAGTTGTTTAAAGTTGGGAAATTTTATCTTTTATATTTAACCCGTTTCCGACATTTCGACCTTATATATCCCTCGCCTAGGTGAGCCAGGGCACTAGTTGCTCCTGAACATCTCCTTAGTTTAAGCACCTCAACTAGATCTCACGAATAGAAAAATCAAGTGTACTCGTCGGCTTATTAGAGCCAAGATTAAAACAATTGCCTATAATAGCTTTTATTTAATTCTTTTATTTAAATCCTTTTAAATAAATCATTAAATCTTCAAATCTTCTTTAAAACACTTAATTATTCATTTAAAAATATTTATAGAAGATTTGGGAAAGAATTGTTAAGTTTAAAATTATATTTCAAAAGCTTTTGAAAACCGCTACAAATATTGCTCCTAATAGTGTTTTTAAAGTTATATTGACCAAAACGACTTTTCTATCTTTTGAAAATTTATTTATATAACTCAAATCTCTTTTAAAACATTTTAAAAGATATATAAAGATCTTTCCATATATTTAAAACATTTAAATATATTAAATTTTAAGAAATCCCTTTTTGGATTCCGAACTGCAAAACCGCGATTCTTTTGAAAACTTGTTTTATTTATATTTCAAAATCTACACGATGAAATCTTGATTTTTTTCTTCCTTTGTTTGAAAACTATGGATATAGTAGTTCAAAAAACTCTTATTACTGAGAATTCTAAGAGATATTCCACCATATATACACATTTAACTTTTGCGGTGCGAAATCGCGAATTACCGTTACAAGACGCGCCTAGTTTTGACTCATTTTTCATTCCTTATTAAAACTTGACCAAATTTGTTTTTAGTGTTTATAAAACACATTTAAATCATTTTAAAACTATTTTAAAGAGTTTTAATGATTCCATACTACTTTTACAATTTGATTCAGAAAGTGATTTCCTTGTGTAATATCGACGTGTATTTAACGCGAATTTTTTATATATCCAAACAACAATATTTTCACAACATCCAAACATGATAAACAATCATTATAAACAACCATAGCCAAACATATATATCATCCAATATATAGTATATATAAATAGAGTTCTCACCTTCATTGGATATCGTATTGACTAGAATTCACTATAGCATCACTAACTCGAACTAAATCTCTACGAACTAAAGCCCGAAAGCTCTTGGAGTGCTTGGCCTTGGTCCTTGTGCTCACGGCCAAGCAAGGAGGTAGTGGTTGGTTACTAGCGATGCCATAAATCAATTTGAATAATCATATTTGATTTATTATCACTTTGTTACTATTATAAATGTATCATTATCATTTTAAAACTATATTTTGAATAATCATTCAATCATTAAATCTTAATTTAAAATCATTAATTAATTATTATATATATATACTAGCTTTACTAGTGATGTCATAAATCAATTAAATCTTTGTTAATAAATTTTTAAACGGGTTTACCAATTTTATTTATGGTTCAAAACATTATTATTAGGGTTATAAACCCTTATATTTGAATATTTCAAAAATAATTTTAATTTATTAAAGTGATGAATTTGCGGATCATAGAACTTCAATTGCATCCTCTATTCCAATAAAGGGTTTCCATCCAAGTCTTGCATAGTCTCTACTCAATACAACATAATTGTTGACAATTGAAACTTCTTGATTAGCTCCTCCAATATTTCCACCAACTAATCCATCAGCATTTCATGCTTGCATCATGTTGACAAAGAACTAATACATTTCTTCCATATCAACCGGTGGTGTTCCTACACCCACCTTAGCAGTCATTTGTTGACCCGGGTTCCTTCTAGTATTGGGCCTGACATTTCCATTGGTAGTGGTGCTTCCTCCATCGAGATTCACTCTTCCATTTCCTTCCTCCATATCTTACTTCCTTAAATTTGCATATGACCCTTAGTAAGATTCGGAAAAACGGTCTAAGAAAGAGGGAGAATGGAGATAAAGCGTATACTTATATATAACAAATACAGGTACGTTACTATAGCGTTACCTCATAACCCAATCTTATTCTCTGATTCATTTGGATTTTCAAAACTCTTTTTAAAGTTAAAAATTCTTTAATTTTACATAAACTTATGCTTTGATACCAAGTGGTAACCTCTCTCATTTTGAGGTCCGAAACTAAAAGTTACAGATGTTGCAGTCATATATAGTATTAATTTCCAATGACAAAGTGCAGTCATGTTAATGACATCCATAATATTAGAAGCACAAGAATATGAAATAATTTTAAACACAATTTCAAAGAAAACTTTCACATTTCATTTCAAAGATAATATTCCATATTCGTTACATAATCCTAAACTTTGCCCAAGTCCAAATGAAATATAATTATTACAAAATACTTAGAGAGCGACATACGAAGATGCCCCTTGGTTGGTCAGAGTTACTAATAGACAGTTATAGCATCTGTCTTCATATATACTTCAACAAAATAACTTCAATACAATGCATTAATAATATAGATATACTCCTACATAGCTATTTTTTTTCCTTTTACATGTCTGTGGAAGCCTTATTCGCCAAAACCTATTTAATCTGAAAATCCCTTACTTCTGACGTACTCAAATCAAATTTTGAGCACCGGAGCGTTTAAGATGAAAACATAAACTTCGAGTCAGACAAAAAGCCTGGTGTGAATAATAATATGCCATCTCGATTTATGGATAACTAGTGCGACCATGCTGTTGAGTAGAACGGGTTTCCCCATACTAATATCCCTTTTTAAAATATCTTTTGCAAATCAAATTCTTAGAACCAAACTGGTTAAAGTACATAATATAAACAGTAATGTGCATGCATGCTAAATGGGTAATCATGTCTATCTGTCAAATCGACGGACTATCCATCATAATGTTTAGTTTTCACAAGGTAACTACCACATTGCTGACTTGGGCCTGCTAAACATACCAAATTTTCTAAATGATTGTTAAAAGAAAACTGGATGGACTTTCCGAATACATTTATCCTATTATTTTCCTGACTATCTGTCAATCTCATAGTTTTGCTAGGCATACTGTGAACCTAAAGGTTTTACAGGCCAACCTATAACCTATCTTATCTTTATGTATTCCTTTATGTGTGTAACCCTACTTTTAGTCTTACCCTTGACAAATCCCTATGCACTAGAAGTTTGGACTTATATCAGCTAGGGGCTAACGGCTGAAATATAGGTCGCTATCCTACACCAGTCCCATCTAGTTTTCTAATTTCCATGTCAAATTTATCCTATCACAATCTATCCAAAATCGATAAGAATAATAATCTCCTTAGTAAAAATCCTTGGCTGAATACCCTTTTCTATTTCCTTGAAAACATAATTCTTTATAAATGATTTAACCCTTGATATATGCTTTTATAAAACTTTATTGATGAATCTCGAAATTCCTTGGAAATTATCACACTTTGAAACCATATGCTATAGGGCTAAAACAATATAAAGTCTTTACATTGATAAAATGCGGCAACGACATAGTCGACGAGGGTCTTCACTCCTCAAAACATTGGCCAAAACAATAAAACTTTATATATCCATAAAGCTCGACGTTATTATCGCCATTGTGGTCATTGCCCTTCTTCAATATAAAATATGTTAAAGTCTTTGATTTATAAATATAAGGGTATATAGTCGAAGTCAAACACTTCGTATAGCTTACTATAAAACCTTAAAAAAGTAGGGTCGACATAGATCACCGCCTTAAGGAAAATAAGTGGCTTCATTAGAGCCAAAGTCAAAATGAGCGACATCATAGCACTCTTCGAAAATAGGTAACAAGGAATGAAGGAGGCAAGGGATCAAGCCAACGTGATAAAATGCGGCATCATTGCCTAAGTTTAAAAACGTGGCTTTCTTGCCTTTCGGAGTCATCTCAAAATATGCAGCGTCGGTATCGCCGCTATAAGTCCCTTCGAAGACATTGTGGTCGACAACATTATACATAGGCGCAGCTTGGTTACTTATATAAAAAGCAGTACTTAAACTATGTGGCAATGCCATCTCCAAAGAGCACGACGTCGACGATGATGCTTGACTTCGCACTTCGATGCACACCAATCTATTCCACGCCAACTATAATTGGTGTCATATGTATCGCAATAGATTAACGACGAAGTTCATAGAGGCGGAGAGATGAAGTGCGGCATCGTGACTATCAATGTGGAACGACCGTAATTTATAAGAAAACTATTTTTATACTGCTAAATGTAAGTTCTTTTCACCAACCTCTATTGTTTGTCAAAATCTTATTGGTTAACAATTACTTTATCAAAATCCTTTTTCAAAAAACTACCATAAGGCAGATTTATTATTCCCAAAACAATTTGCAAATCACACCTTTTATATTAATATTTAATTATAACAATTAAGGTCTTTTTGCTTAAATAATTCATAATAAATCACAAACACTTGGGAAAACTCCCCAAATATCATAATAAATCTAATTTATTATATCCTTTAACATATAAAAATTTCGGGACTAAAAACATATTTTAATTATTTTAAATAATTAAAACCGAAATATCTCATTTTCCAAACTTAGAAAATTCACCAAATATTCTCATTAAATCAGAAAATTATGAAATTAAAAACCCACTTTCAAATTATGTTTCTAACATCGTATTAAAATTTCAAGTCATTTGGGTACCATTTGATAGGTTTTCTAACTCAAACATATCACTTAATTTTGTAAATAAATTCCATATGTTCACCAATAAGCATATAATCATTCAAACTATCATAGCATGACATAATATAAGCAAAAGATTTGTACTTAAAGTCGAAAGTAACACTTAAAACATGAGATGCATAACTATTATTCAACTTGAATGGTTAAAGAAGGTTGAGACTTGGATTTGATTTTACTCCCCTAATCTTTCTACTTGTTTTCCTAACTTTTCTTCCTCTTAAATCTTTTAGCAATAGCCGACCTAAGCATTAATTTCGTTTGTATAAGTGTAAAATGAATGAGTTGGAAAGGAGGAGGGGGTTTGTATTAGGAAATTTAACCCTTTCCTATTTTTCCCTTCTCATGAATTCCTCCTTCCTATTAATGTTCAAATTAATTCCATTAGTTCATTAATTAATGCTTGACCCATACTAATTATCAATTCTCAATCTCTTTACCATTTTACGTTATTTTGTTTAATTTATCCAATTAAATCTCCTAAATAATGTAAATTAAAATTAGGGTTGTTACAGCATGGTCATAGCTTCCTCGAAGCAATCGACAAGTAGTATGCTAACTTCTCCAACTTAAAGTAGTTCTATTTTCGTCTAGTAAACCATTTGTTGAAATAGTACACATGCCTTTGGATCTTAGGGTCCTCACGTACCAAGGCTACGCTTAGTGCATGAGCAGATATCACCAAGTAAATGAATAGATCTTCTCCTTTCAAAGGCTTCAATAAGATTGGTGGTCTCTCCATATGTTCTAACAATTTTTGAAAAGCTTCCTTGCATTCCTTGGTTCGAACAAACTTTCCTTTTTCTTTCCTAGGGCATCAAAGAATGGTATACACTTATCTATCGCCATCGAAATAAACTAACTCAATGCAGCAACTTTCGGTTCAATATCTACATTTCCCTCCTTGTTTTTGGGCAATTACATCTTTCAATGTTTGAATTTGTTTTGGATTAGATTTGATGCCCCTTGAGTTCAAAATGAAATCCAAAAATTTGCCCGATATGACAATGAAGGAACATTTCAAAGGATTAAGCTTTATTTCGTACTTACGAAGAACATCGAACGTTTCAGTAAGTTCATTCATGTGATTTATCGACAGCTATGACTTTATCATCATATCAACCATATAAACCTCCATTATCTACCCAATTTGATCTTCGAACATCTTATTTACTAGTCGTTGGTAGGTAGCTCCAAAGTTCTTCAAATCGAACGATATTACCCATTAACAATACAGGTCCTTATCAGTGATGAAACTCATATGCTCCTGATCTGCAACACGCATTGCTATTTGGTTGCAACTAGAGTATGCATCCATGAAGGACAAATGTTCAAATCTGGACGTAGAGTTCATAAGATCATCGATCTTCAATAGTGGGAAGAAATCTTTTGGGCATGCTTTATTAAAGTCTGAATAATCGATGCATGTCCGTCATTTTCCATTTGGCTTCTTTACCAACATAGGGTTTAATACCCATTTAGGGTATAAGGCATCGTGGATAAAGCATTTGTCTTCAGCTTATCCACCTCTTCCTTTAGTGTAGTGGATCGCTCTGGACCTAGGCTTTGTCTCTTTTGCTTCACAGAAGGGTATCTTCAGTCAACATTCAATGCGCGACACCTGTCTCCAATGATATTGCACACATATCAGAATGCGTCAAGGCAAACACATCCATGTTTTCCCAAAATAACCCTATCTTTTTTCTTTATCAAGCCATGTTGAGATCCTACCTTGAGAACCCGAATAGGATCACCATCATCGATTGGGATAGTGATTGTCAACTCCACTGGTGCTGGGCTCGCATACTTTGGTCCTTTTTAGGGGTTAATTGGCTTGTAGAAATTGTTGTGGTACTCAAGCCAGGCTTGGGAAGTAGTTGCTATGCATCCCCAATTTTGATGCAGAGATTTTTTTCTATAGCTTTCCCTTTCTCACATCGCTTGCCCTCTCCGAGCTCAACGACATAGCATTCCCGACCAGTGCTCCTAGTTGTCTTGAATAGCTCCAACCTAGTTCTCCATAGGGAACTTCATCACCGAACACCATGGAGGTATGCATATTCAAAATTAGCAAGGGATGGTTGGCTCAAAAAGGCATTATAAGCAGAAAATTCATCAATCATCACAAGGGTCTGCACCCGCATAACCTTGCAGTCTCCTTCACCTAATTCCACCGGTAGGTCAATACATCTGATATACTCTTTTACCTCTCTGATATATCCTTGAATACAGGATTTACATGACTTTATGTCCTTCATACTAATCTTCATCTTTTCAAACGTCTTCTTGAACAGAATATTAACCAAGCTTCCACAAAAAATTTGAACCCAGTGCACTATAGCCGGCTCAACAATAGCCGTAATAACCATGGGGTCAAGTGTCGGTGGTTGCACTCCTTTAGATTCTCTATTTCCATAAACAATACCATCTCTCATCTTCTTTAGTTATTTTGCCGGAGCTCTATCTACGACCGCAAAACAACTCTTCAATGATACGTGTTTAAGCAAACTTCCATACCATTCCATCTCATTCCAACTCTTCTCCACTAGATGTCATCCTACAGTTATCGTGTTAATCACAGTCCTACCTTTTGATCGCCAAGGCCTCTCTCCGTGGGACCCATTTTGATCCCTCTAAGCATTCTCTCCTGAGGTATAGCATTTTGCATGCCATCCTGCGGGCCTCTCACATACCATTGAAATTTATTTTTACGTATCAAATCTTCAATCACATCCCTTAAGTGATGACACTGATTGGTATTGTATCCATGAGTATCATGGAAGCAAAACTACTTCCTCAAGCTTCGTTCTGCTTTAGTTGCCTCCTTCCAAGGCGGCTTCTTATAATTCTTCATTCCATGCATAGCAAGGTAGATATTTTCAATTGTAATGTTCAAGAGAGTATAATCCTCCAACTTTGAGTACCTCAGACGCTTTTTGGTACCATTCCTTTTATCGCTAGCGCCCTGATTTCTTTTTTTTTTGTTATTATTATTTCCCGCATTCACTACAACATTACCGAAGTCCTCACCAGTTTTCTATATAGTAATGTTGCTTTGCCAAGCGTTATGTCTACCACATCCTTTCCAACAATTAGGTCTACCTCTTCCAAGCGCAGAAATTAGGACGCAATGCGATAGAATTCCTCCATAGTAGGTTGCTACTTACTCTTTATCCATCTACCAAACTCCGTATCCAGGTGTATCCCTAGATTAACATCAGTGTCACAATATCCTTATTTGGATTGCTTACCTCGGTCAAAACAATATTGAACCAACTCGGAAAATCTTTTAGGGTCCCTCTAACACCATCATGAATGTGTGACATACACATTATATCCTTTGTTCAAGTGGTGTGGAGCCATAGTTGCTCCATAAACTTTCTCGCTAAATGATTAAATGAAGATATAGACTTCAACACGATCTGAGTGAACCACATCATAACTACTCCATTTAAAAATATGGAGGAACACCTACACCTCTTTGCATCAGTAGCTTGGGCACCATCCAATTGCCACTTATATTTCAATAGATGTTGTTTGGGGTTTTTCATCCCATTGTACGATGGATTGCTGGCATAAAAAACTTAATGGGATATTCTTCTCGTAAAATGTCATTAGTAAATGGGGTCCTGCTAGGTGGTGAGGCCATTCTTCATTCCTTCTCCACTGATTCTCATTTAGTAGTCTGCTTACCATATTAACGATATATTCTTGACTGGCTTGATTATCTAGGTGGTAACCATCAGGGATAATCCTGAATGTTTGACTTTGTAAATGCTCTCGGGTCGTTCGGTGACCTCTAGGCTCCTCTATCTCTTAGAGTGCCACTTGCCCAGGTCTTCTATGATGACTTTCTAGTTCTATGGCATTCATCTAAGCACCGGTATCTTGTGTTCCAGTATTTTTCCATCCATTGTTGCTAGTATCCAGCAACTCATCTTCACTATAATATAAATTGACGGCATTAGGTAGTTGCGTTTCGGCACCATCCCCAACTGCTCGATATCGACCATGTTGGCCATAGTAAAAATTGGACCACTTCCTCCAATGCTCCTTTTGGACGTTCTAGTTGTCTTTCCCTACATTTTTGCTTGTTGTTTCTCATATTCTAATACGATGAAGACGAATTATCTTCCTCAGAACTTGATGATGATAAATCTTTCCGGCTCTTTCTATACCTCTATGACCGCTGGCTAACAAAGTGAAGCTCTATCTTTGGGGACTTTTGGACTATCAAGCATTCTTTAGTCTGCCTCAACCACCATCATGTCAAGTTTAACCTTTGAAACCATCTTCTGCAGGATACATAGTCTTAGTAAAGCATTCAACGTTTGAGAAGTTTCCTCATTATGGTGAGAAGCTTCATGTTCTCCAAAAGTGGCTCAAGATCTTCTGGAAGGTCTCTTAGGTGCTCTATCTTTCAGATCTAAAGTTGATTTTTACCTAAAATCATTGTAACTGAAGATCTACAATGATTATATTTCAAATCTAACTTCAGAATGCTTGCAATGCACAATACTAAGCTAGAGCTACTCCCAAGAAGCTCTATTCTTAGTGAAAGCACCAAAAATATTAGGCTAAACATTAGCATAACACCTTTAATCAAACAAAAACAAGAGTATATCTAATAGAATCAAATAGAACCAGTAAAAAACACACTATTTTTAGAATGATTCAGCCAAATTTCATGCCTACATCCACTTTATCTTATTAACTTTGGATTTGTCACTAGTACAAGCACTATTACAATATTCCAGATCTTGAAAGTAAAGTATTTTCAAGATTACAACACTTAGTGATAATGATGGACTAGAGAGAGTTAGATGTGAAGAGTATGGGCCAAAGAGATCAAAAGTCCTCTTTATATTGCTCTAGTTCTTCTATTTATAGCTATAATCATCCGTTATTGTCGCTAAATAATGAAAGATAATGAAAGAATAAGTAGAAATTCAAATTTGAGAATATAAGAAGGAAGAAAAGGTCAATCCAAAGCAAAAAAATCATGTCAAAACTCACTAAATTATGGTCAGTACTGGTCATAATGGTGCTCACAACCACCTATACTACTTCATACCTTTACAAGCCTTAAAATTCCTAAGTCCATGGGTAGAAGATCATACCTATACTACTTCAGTACCGACTATGTTATTATTTTCCTTTTTCTCCTGAACTTTTTGTATTTCTTCATCTTGTTATTCCAAGCATGCCCTTAAATTCTTAATCCATTCTACCTTCATCTCAACATCCAGATTTACTCAAAAGCATTTCGGTTCAAACACTGGATAAGGGATAGGTAGAAACCTACAAAACAAGACTATCGTGAAAGGGTTTCGTCAAACTCAAGGAGTTAATTATCATAAGTCATTTTCGCTCATAGCCATGCTTGATTCCCTTTGAATCGTGCTTACTATCGCCATGTTCTATGACTAAAAAATATGGAAAATGGATAGGAAAACAATATTTCTAAATGGTGACTTAGAGGAGAACATTTACATGTCATGGCCCAAGGGTTTTGAGGTCAGCAAGAGCAAGGGTAAGGCATGCAAATTATTAAGATCAGTTTATGATCTTAAGAAAGCTTCAAGGAGTTGGAATAAGTTTTTTGATAAAGTAATGAAATAGTTTTGTTTTTATCATAACACAATGGAAGCGTGTGTGTATCAGAAAGATCAGGGAAATGTTATCATGTTCTTAATATTGTACATCTACGATTTGCTCCCGATAGGCAATGACATCATGTTTCTGCAATCCGTGAAAGCATGGTTGTCCAAAAGCCTCTCTATAAAGGATATAGTGAAGAAACCTATATACTTGATATTAGGATTTATACAGATAGATCTAAAAGTTTGTTGGGAGTGTCCAAATCCCTGCACATAGATACCGCACTGAAAGGCTCGGTATGGAGTATTCCATAAGAGGAAATGTTGCAGTGCCATCGAGTCATCCATTCTAAGAGGGATGTCCCTCGTAGTGATGAGGAAAACAAGCATATAAAGAGGATAGCATATGCATCTGAAATCTTTTCCATCATATACAATATGCTATATACTAGACCAGATGTAGCTTATGCCTTAGGATGCATAACCCGATATCAGTCTAATCCTAGAGGAAAAACATTGAACGACGGTGAAGTGTATTCTTAAGTATTTGAGAAATACTAAATATTTTCCTTATATATAGGAATGAAGACTCCTTATGGTATCAATTATAATGAATCGGTCTCTTATTATGTAATTTACATTGAACGGTGGAGCGGTCAGTTGGGAAAGTTCCAAGAAGGAAACTATAGCTGATTCAATGATGAAAGATGATTTTATCAGCTTCAACAAAGAAGCTAAAGAAGTGGTATGGATGCGCAAATTTATGGTTGAGCTAGAAGTGTTTCCAAACATTGAGAAACTGGTAACATTGTTATATGATAATATAATTCAGACCGCGAAGGAACCGAGTGCTTATAAGAAAACAAGACACGTTCTTCGAAAGTTCCACCTGATAAGGTAGTTTATCAGTGACAAAGTGGTTATTAATAAAATAGATACTAAGGACAACATAGCATATCCGTTCATGAAGGTCCTTGCTTGATCGATTCTATACAAACTGGTCGAAGGTATGGGATTGAGATTCCATTATTGGCTCTATATGCAAGTGGGAGATTGAGAGAGTTAGGGGTATGCCCCAGGGGAAATTTTGTAATTTTTTATAAATTATTAACCCTGTAATAAAACTCATTCAAAATAAAAGATGTTTTTTTTCTTACTTTTACACTTGGTATATAGTGATCTATTAATAAAGTAATTAATGTATGTATATATATAATAGAAAATTCTAAAATGGTATGCTATGTGATAATAATTATAATGAGTTGTAATCATGAGAAAATTATCACAATATAAAATAACATTTTTTTTTTGAGATCATGGGGAACCTTAAGATCATGGTATTCATTGATACTCACTTAAGTAAACCCCACGCCGTGTGTCTACCCCGCTTTTATTTAGTCGTCGCACACGGATGCGTAACGTTGAAACTCCCACTGATGGTTTGGCGCTGGGATTCGAACCTGCCCGGACGCAGTCCTTTGGTTCCCATCTCCCAGCTCCCAAACCAACCGAGCTACGAACGGCGGGTATATAAAATAACATATTATTTCAAATATTCCTGTTAAGAAATATCAAGAAATGATATTGATACATCCGTTGAGATTAGATCACAAAATGGTCTCCAAATGTTGGCACAATATTACTCACGGTTGTTGGGAGCACTAAGGTGTTACATACTGATAGTTATTGGATAACTATGGAATGACTCACCCAAGAGTTTCCATTTAGTTGATAATAACTAAATGAAACTAGAATTCTCGAAGTGACAATATTACACAATTCCCTCAACTTAAGAAAACTATCGAACTTCAATGTGGAAACTCCATTTTGGTTATAGTTAAATCATGGCATAGCATCCATTGAATAGAGTTGGGTCTGAGTTGAATCATTGGAAGCTAAACACTATTCAATAAAAAATTCATCTCCTCGGTTATGTGAGGTTAGATTCACAACCAATTATAGTTTACTCAAATAAAAATCTCTGGTCATAGTGGTATAATAAATGTTCCTTCTTCATGTCAAAATGATTCCATGCTTACACACCATGGCTTGCTCTCAATATGCAACTTAGTTCCTTCTTTATCCTTAAGCTGAGTTGAGTCCTAATTTTGACAATCTTCATCAGATAATCATCATCCACTTGAATCCCATCCATCAAATCCACCAATCCCATCCTTACCTCATTCGGCTCTTTCCATGGGTCCATAGCTTCATACATATCACTATTGGACCCTGATCGAGACGATAGTAACTACTATGCGTTTTGTATTTTGACGTAGAGAACCTTGTCTGCCTACTTTTCTTTTTCCTTACGTCGTGCTTCCCTTAGCTTTACGATATAGCATTCCCTTCCAGTACTTTGGTCTGCTTAAACCACCCCCACTCTGCTATCTATGGGAAATTTCATAAGCAAACACCACAGAGCTAAGGTGATCATAAAATTAGCAAGGGTCTGTCGGCCCAAGAATGCGTTGTAAGAAGAATACCCACTACCACAATGATGTTTTTAGCCCACACAGCCTTGGCGATGTTGTCTCTTTGGTAAAACCAAGAAGGTGTTATTTAAAAGGCAACAAATCATTCTCATCCAAATGCATCTCATCGAATGCCTTTTGAAAAGATTGTCCACTGAGCATCCACCATCAACCAACACTCAGCGAATAGTAATAGACTAAGTCTTGGCCATAATCACCACCAAATCAAAGTTTGGTTCCCTGAATCCATCTACATCTCTATTCCAAAACTCTAATCATCATCCATATGCTTCAAAGAACCCCCAAAGCACCGTTTCATTCCATCTTTTCTCCGTAGGGTGTAGTCATCTAGAAATCGTGATTATAATTAAGTCACCTCCGGGTGATCTTGGATCATCTCCACTAGTACCTTCCATATTTCAAAAAAATTATTTCCATTATGGTCTAAGTTAGCTCTATAAAGCCTAAACAGATCTAATCTAAAAAGTTTTAAACAAAAATTTTATTTTATTCAATTATGTTAAAATGGTTTTTATTATGTTTTAGTTTACAAGTATATCAAATATACTTTCTTTTGTAAAGTGTGCGTGCTACAGATAAGAAGTGTACATAGTTAATAGAAATGTATGTAGATGTTGGGATTTACACTGTAATAGACCCATTCTACTTTTACATACACCTTTATCGTCCATGATATTGATTATCTATGTATATAAATCACACTAGATAATTATGTGTAATTAAAATCCAAAGTTAACATTAATGAATTTGGTTCAGTTAAAGAAAGGTGTGACATTAAAGGTTACATAATTAAACAAGATCTACTTTATAAGTTTCAATTAAAGTAACCCATGTATATTTCTATGTGTGTGTGTGTGATTACACTTTAACGTTTCAGATTATAATAGCATATATTTTCGAACATAGTATTTTATAATATATGTATGTATGTACGTATGTTATACACACACACATGTAAATAAGTGGGATTTAAAAGTAAACAATATTGGTAACTTTTAATTAAAAACAAAGCTAGAGTTTAGGGATTTTAAAAAAAAATATTAAACTTAGAATAGGAGATTAATTATTTAAAATTTGCACAAAAGTCCATTTATGAATGTTAGAAAAAAAACCTGTTCTTACATGAACAATATTCAAATGTTTGTATCTAAAAGTTAACCACATAATTATAGTAATCAATCTTCAAGGAATAGTAAATAATTAGCATAAACAATTCATTTATAGTGTGTAGGTACATTTTATAAAGGTATTAAATAGAATAAAACAAAATTAACTTTCAAATTTCATTTTTTATTACTAAAACAATAGAAAATGAATTGAATGAGTTAGGCATGTGTAAATTCGTTATAAAAACAAACACATCTAAACGTTATATTTAAAAACTACAAATTTACAAAGGTGACAAAGAATCCAAATATATCAATTTGAGATGACTATATATTAAAAGGGAGGAGATGATAGGTAGATCAAAAATAGAACAATTCAATAGTCATATATCCAATTGAGATAGAAGAAAATTTTGACTTATATATATATATATTACAAGATGGTCTAGTGAACACATAATGAATCTTACAAAATCCAAGCATATGAATGATGAAACATAAAATTAAATTAATTGAAATTTACCTTAGATTTTGCTAATAAATCACACCTTGAAACGATAAATCAAAAGTTCTTAGACTCAATAGAATCAATCTTCGAAATTCGCAGGAATCAAGATATGAAAACAACCTTTTATTTCAGTTTTTTTATTGAAATTTTTTGCCCTAGGCCACCATGAAATTTCGGAAAGGAAAATGGAGGAATCATGAAAACTACTAAATGATTTTTATTTTTAAGAAAGTAATAAAAGGAGAATCAATGCCAAAGATTTCTCCACTTCCTTTTGAAAGGAAGTGCGGATTAAGGATCTTAAGGCTAATTTAACACTAGAGGGGGGCGGTGAATAGTGTTTAATGGATTCTAAGACTTATATGGACTAATTTAAAAATTATGTTATAACCAAATGCAGAACTTAATCATAGAACTATCACAGAATCAAACACAGATACAGTAAGTAAATAAAAAACGGTAAAAGGAAAGAACACACCGGATTTTATACTGGTTCGGAGTTACTCTACATCCAGTCCTGTACCAAGGCAAAACACCTCATACAAATTTTTATTAAATCAATGTCCGGATTACAATCCTCAATTTCTAAAGGCCTTGAGGTACCCTCCTGTCTCTCGAGTCCAGGGCAAACTCTCTTGATTTACGGGCCACATGATTACCCAATTGATTTCCAGGCACAACCACACCTTATAAAGAGACTCGATAAACGTTTGATTACAAATTGATCCTATAACTCTGATAGCACTTTGATCTTCGAGATAGGGCAGAGAATCAAACAAGAATGAGATTCTAATTTGATTCACTTGGGAATTCGGCAGAATTTCGGCACGATCTTAAAAATATGAAAATTTTAGAATATCAATTTGTAGAGAAGAAGGAGTGAAGAAAATAAGAAAATAGTTAGTTAAAAAATTCGTTTGTGAAGACTATTTATAGACCAGTAACGGTCATAACCATTCGTGAAGAGATTTAAACGAATAGACACTTCCTTTGAAAATTGAAACTTTTGAATTTAACGGCCACCATGTCGACATAGGGTATCCCATGATGTTGACATCCTTTAGTTAAAAACAATGTGAAGTTTAAAACAAGAGTTTATTTAAAAAACAAAAACAAAGAACATTTTAAGGCTAAAACATCTTTTTGAAAATCATTTGAAAAGATAATTTTTAAGGCTAAACCATTTTGAAGAGCAGTTTTGAAAATCATTTTAAAAAGATAATTTTTCAGGTTAAAACATTTTGAAAAGCATTTTTGAAAATCATTTTGAAAAACCATTTTGAAGTAGTTTTGCAAGCTTCTTGCTGCAGAATATCTCATCATATCAAGACTCGAGAACTTGTACAAAACCAAGATGTTCGTGGGTTTGTAAGCCACTTGTCATAGGTTTGTAAGCTACTTGTCGTGGGTTTGTAAGCCACTAAGAAGGTAGAAATGGGTTCCGTCCCAAATGAAATATGGAATGAAGATTTCTGTGCTATTATGAAGTTTTAACAATAAACTAGACACATATTTTGATATCTCCATTCTGAATCTTGAGTCTTGAGTCTTTATACTAATCAGTCTTCAGTAATCAATACCTGCATATATATATATATATATATATCCTGCATATACATATCTATCTAGACAATTGTGTTAGTATATATTTTATAATAAGATAAGTTAAAAAGGTTGTTGTCATCAAAACCAACATCTCAGTTCCTAACAATCTCCCTCTTTTTGATGATGACAACCTGTATTTATAAAATATACTTACCATACCATAACTCCTATCATAACTCCCCCTTACTCCATGACTCCCCCTTATTCCAAGTCAGCTACTATTTTATAACTTCTCCCCCTTTGTCATCATCAAAAACTTCCTACTAATAAATTCCCTAAACTTGATATAAGATAATCAACCATAATACAAATAGAGTAATCCATATATAAGTGTAATAAATGCTAAGTGTGATCATAAGTATGAAATGTGACCATAAATGTGAAATATGATCGTGAGTGCGATCATAAGTGTAATCCAGCAGTAAATTAATCATCATCCAATCATATTTACAGTAGTTATTCAATCAATCATATATACAAACCACACCAAATTTTTTAAATAACTCAAGTCAATCAAGTTTAAAACACACCAATCAAATCAAACAAATAACATACAGAACGACTAGACATTCCTTGGTACTTCCACCCATCCATCTTCTCCAAAGATAGGATCTTCTTTGATGGCATCCCATTCTTCTTTATCTTTGTTGAGAGTGACTGGTGGATTTCCTTCGAGATCGTCCTTGTTAAGAGCTGAGATCATCCAACGAAGGGTGTAGAAATGTCTCTCTTGCTCCTTGATCATCTGCATTTGACTCAATTCTAAGTGACGCTGATTACGAAGTATGAATGTAAGAATATTCTTGAAGGAAGTGAGAGTTTCCTTAAGATTGTCACTTAGATTCTTAATCTGAGAAGCCATAATTCAAGAAATAGGAAGAAATATTAAAGGGAGTGATTAGAAGTGAAGTTTGATAAATTAATCTGGAAGAAACGAGTATAAATAGGGATATAAAGTCATTTAAAATGAATAGACACAAGTTAGTTACATGAAATTAAAATTTGAAAGTGTAACTACTTTCTGCCCGTTGCATGTTGACATAGGGGGATGTCGACATGCCTCTGCCTAAAGTGACAATTTGCTTTGTTTTGAATATTATGAACAAATCTATGCAACTAAAATTTGTATAATATAAAAACAAGCAATTACAGAGACAAGTGAAGTTGAATAACAGGAAATAAAAGATTTCATTAATGATTCTAGTCAACATTACATAAAATAACATAATATTAACTAACATAAAGGAAAATACATGGATAGAACTTGAAGTAAACAAGATAACATGAACTAAAACTAATTAGATGAAGATGAAGAAGATGATAGTCCAAGTTTTCTACTAATTTTCCCAAAGAACTTGTCGATTTTAGTGGAAATCTTATCCATTTTCTTACTCATTGATCTTTTGAGTGTCTTTTGATTTTCCACTATAATTCTTTGATTATTGAGAATGGTCTTATTGGATGGATTACCGGGCTTAGTAGGATATTCAATACTCTCTAAGGAAGTTTATTGATCTTCCTCTTCCTCCTCATCAATTTCCATTCCTTCCTCTTCCTCTTCCTCTTCTTCTCCTTCCTCCATTTCTTCCATCTCTTCGTGCGCAAGCCTTTCTTCCTTTTTCGTAAGTGTTTTATATGGTTGAAACACTAATGGAATTTGCATAAGGGAAATGTTTCCATGGTTGAACACTTTTCTAGTTATAAATTCTTCCCTTTTGAAATCGATTCCAAAGTAATTAAAAATCCGAGTGAGATAAATTCCATGATATAATGTGTTTTCACCTATAGTAAAATTCTTGGGCCTTAGCTCATCCAAAATAACTTGAGCCCAATTGATATCATAATTTCCAAAAATTGCAAAAAGAGCTTTGCAAACTTCCAAAGTTGGGTTGTTGTAGTTTCCCGACCTTGGTATAAAGGTGTGTTGAGTAAGAAGGTTAAAAATTCTTGCTTTTGGAAGAAAATAATGATTTTTGAATTCAAAATTATCATCCCCTTCAAAGATGTGATGAAATGTCTCTCAATCATTTTCATTTATTTGAAATTTTGAGAGATTCATTCCGGTATACTTGCATCCCAAAATATTTCCTAAAATTTCACAATCCAAAACTATTTATGTTCCTTTAACGCTACTCCAAATTTGTCCATCTTGCCCATCATAAAAACCATGATTTAAATTCGCATAATACATCTTAACAAGGTTTGGATAACATACAAAATCATTTTGTTTGTTATCTACTACACTGAGAATAGAACATTGTTAAAAACGATTTTCAATTTCATAAGAAGGAAAATCTTCAAAAATAGCAAATTTCCCCGTATGAATTTTACCAAAGTTTACATAGTTGATGTAAGCTTTGATAGCTTCCGGGTCATTAAAGAGAAAGTTTTTGATAGATTTTGGAAGTCTAATGGTGTTAGGAGTGCTTGAAGAGGCCATTGAAGAAGTTTGAAAGGAGTTGAAGATAATGAAGAAAAGTTTGAAATTTGAAATAAAAGTGAAAAGTGATGATAAAGAGAGTGAATTAAATAGAGATTCTATAGACATGTTCTCCGGTCAAGAGGCATCTTTCCAGAGCATTGAAGTTGGTGAAAAGGTGGAGGGAAATTCAAAAGTTTGAATTCAAATTTTGAAATCAAATTTCTGAGGGGCATGTCGACATGGGGTATCTAGGTATGTCGACATGTGCCTATTAAATCAAAGGGTAAGTGTCTATTCCTAATTTCTAATAAATGTATATATTATATCATATATTCTACTTATATAATTCCTGTGATAACATTAAATATAATAATACTTAAATATTAATAATTTAATATTTAAAATATTATTAAAATAAAATTATTTTTGAATTTAAAATTCAAATTTCAATGAATAAATTTGAATTTAAAGTTCAAGGAATTTAAAAAAATCAAGCAAATAAACAAGCATCCATTCAAACAAGAAAAATTAAAAATAATGTAAATGCGTACCTATTTTTAGATCCATACTCCCATCGTCGTCTGATTCATGAATAGCAGTGAAACACAGATTTGAATTATCTGTCTTCTTTTGATGCAGCACAAACTGAAGTGATCTTAGGTCGCGAACGACCTAACCAATGGATAAGTCGTCCAGGCGACCTTACGAATTATGAAGCGAGTTATGTCGCCAGCGAGCTATGCGAGTTAAGGAGTAACGAGTTTCGACCTAATAGGTCGCGACCTAACACTATTCTTTATGCCACAGTGCCTTAGGTCGTTCCTGATGTTGGGTCGCATGCTTTCTTATGTCGCTGAACGTTATGTCACGGAAGCTAAGTCGTTCCACAGGCCATTCTCTTAAGTCGAAGATTTTAAGTCACTCCAGTATGCCATCAGCTCTTAGGTCGCTCAAGTCCTTACTTCGCTCATATTTTAAGTCGCAAGTGTTGCTGAAGCTTTAGGTCGCAAGTCTATGAAGATGAGCTATGTTGATAGGTCGCATTATTGTGATAATTTTAACTTTTGTAAATCATAAGTCGTATGTTTATGTTGTTATGTGTTGTAACTTTGTTAAGTCGTGTTGTTGAGTCGTAGGTCGCGCGAGCTGATTGTTAAGTCGCGTGATATTTTAGGTCGTTTGTAATAGGTCGTGTGTGTTGTAAAACTCTATAAATAGGCGGGTTGTGTCACTTGCGAAAAAGTTAGTTGAATTTGAAATAAAATTTGTTTGTGTGCTTTGTGCCACTTGAAATTGGAAGTTGAGTGTGAGCTCCTTTCTCCATCTTCGGACATTCGAGTGCGCTCGAATCATTGATTTTGAAGCCGATTCACGGAATCTCGTGTGCGAGATCAACGTAGAAGAATCATAGATCTTTTAACATGGTATCGTGCGCGATCAACGTGTTAGGGATAGCTAGAATTCGGTATCTTCCGAGATCAACGGATTTGGGTGTTCGGCATCATCAATCCATCGATTTTATATTGTTTCATCGAATCGTTTATCGATTTGTTCGACACAAATACTTCAATTCGTCGTCAAGTGTTATATCCGCTGCGTCAATTTGGTATCAGAGCTAGACTTAGCCAATCATAGCTAAGCCGAGTCTTTGGAGCCAAGGAGAAGTGTTTGAAGAGTTTAAACCGATCCAATCAAAGCAAAGCCAAACTTGTTAGAGGGATCATGCCTCCAAGAAGTGCTAATCATCATCAAAACGTTGCAGATGTGTATAGAAGAGAAGATGCTGAACAAATGGAGCAACGAATTAGTAATAAATTGAATGAAAAGCTTGATGAAGGTATTGGGAAGTTGGAGAAATTGATGATCGACATGAATCAAAATCAAAGGAGAAGGTCACCAGTCTCGAACCATGGAGGAAACGGGGTTTTGCCATCGATTTCGGAAGCGAGAAGGGTGTCACCACAATCTTACCGAGATAGAAGAGAATCATCAGTTTCAATGATGAGAGATCACCATGGGTATCGAGAAGAAGAAAGAAGGACTCAACGTGAGTTTGAGTATGAACCACACCGTGATAATGAAAGACATGGTAGGAGGGATAATCGTGATCGTAGAGATGTCGATGGTCAGGATCGATATCGCAGTACATCTGATTTTGAAGAGTATGATGATAGAGGTAATGTTCATTATCAAGATCGAGACCAGCGACATCGAAATAGAGATTTGGCAGATGATCGTCGATGGGAGTCGGGAATGAAAATGGATATTCCAGAATTCAAAGGAGGAATGGTTGCGGAAGAATTTTTGGACTGGTTATCTAATGTTGAAGAAATTTTTGAATTTAAGGAAGTTCCCGAACATCGTAAAGTTAAGTTGATTGCTACTCGTTTGAGAGGAAGAGCTATGGTGTGGTGGCAACAAACTAAACTTACACGGGAAAGAATGGTAAAGTCAAAGATTGAGTCATGGGAGAAGATGAAGAAATTGATGAAGGCTACCTTCTTGCCTTATAATTATCAGTCTCTTATGTATCAGCGCTTATAGAATCTGAGACAAGGGACCAAGTGGTTAATGATTATGTTGATGAGTTTTATCAACTTTTTGCCAGAAATGATATCATGGAGACGGAGGAGCAGTTAGCAGCTAGATTTGTTGGAGGATTGAGAATGCAAATTCAGGATATGGTGAATATGTTTGACCCTAGATCCGTTGCAGAAGCACACCAGAAGGCGTTAGCTTGGGAGAAGCAAGGCAGAAGAGGAGGTGGTGTGTTTACAAATTCCAACAATCAAGTGAAAAGGGTTAGTAGCAATACCAACGTTTCCAAGGCAGATAGTAAACCAGTTGTCAATGAAGTTGCTAAGGCCAAGGTCAATAATAGTATCAAATGCTTTAATTGTTAAGAGTTTGGTCACAACAGCAATGAATGTCTGAAGCCTAAGAAGCGAATGATGGTTGCTGAGGTTGAGGATGAGGATGCAGAAGCAGAATGTTCTAATTCACTACCGGTTGAGGAGGAAGAATTATTGTCGGGAGATGATGGATATTCATTGATGATGAGGAGAAATTGCTTAACACCAAAGCAGGAGGAGGAGACTAGCTGGTTGAGGAGTAACATCTTTCAGTCAACATGCACTATTTTGGGAAAGGTTTGCAAGTTTGTTATTGATGCAGGAGGTTGTGATAATATTATCTCTACCGAGGCTGTGAAGAAGTTGGAATTGAAGACAGAGAAGCATCCCAAACCTTACAAATTGTCTTGGTTGAGGAAAGGTGGGGAGGTGAAGGTTAGTCGAAGAGCTTGTGTGAATTTTTCCATCGGACAGAAGTATAAAGATGAAATTTGGTGTGAAGTTGTGGACATGGATGTGTGTCATTTGTTGTTGGGCAGACCATGGCAATTTGATAGGGCCGTGCAACATGATGGAAGAACTAACTGCTACAGTTTCATGTTCAATGGCACTAAAATCACTTTAGTTCCTAAAAAGCAACAACAGAAGGAAAGCAAGTTGGAGGAGATTGAAGAACTAAAGACTTTGCTATCTTTGAAGGAGTTTGTTAAAGAAGTAGAACATGAGCCGGAAGTATTTTTGTTGATTGGACGTGAAACTGTGAAAGTAATGAAGTGGTTGAAATTCCTGAAGAAGTAAAGCCAGTGCTGGAAGAATTTGAAGATGTATTTCCCGAAGAGTTTCCAAAGGAGTTACCACCATTAAGGGAGATACAACACCAAATTGATCTTGTTCTGGAGCTGTGTTACCACATAGACCACATTACAGAATGAGTCCAAAGGAGCACGAGGAGTTGAGAAGGCAGGTGGAAGAGTTGCTTGAACAAGGGCGTGTACAGGAAAGTTTAAGTCCTTGTGCAGTTCCAGCCCTGTTAGTGCCAAAAAGGATGGAACGTGGAGGATGTGTACCGATAGTCGGGCACTGAACAAGATTACTGTGAGGTATAGGTTTCCAATGCCTAGATTGGATGATTTTTTAGATCAGTTGAATGGAGCTACTATATTTTCAAAGATTGATTTGAAGAGTGGGTACCATCAAATTCGAATTCGACCAGGGGATGAATGGAAAACAGTGTTCAAGACACGGGAGGGGTTGTACGAATGGCTGGTTATGTCGTTTGGTCTTTCGAATGCACCTAGTACGTTTATGCGGGTGATGAATCAGATTTTTAGACCATTTATTGGGAAGTTCGTGGTGGTGTATTTTGATGATATACTGATATACAGTGGAAGCACAAAGGAACACTTGCATCATCTGAGAGAAGTGTTGATGATACTGCGACAGGAATAATTTTATGCTGCAACGAAGAAATGCGTGTTCATGACGCAAAGTGTTTTATTTCTGGAATATATCGTATCTAAGGATGGGATACAGGTGGATCAAAGTAAAGTACAATCAAAAATTAGCCACAGCCCAAAACTATAACTGAAGTCAGAAGTTTTCATGGGTTAGCATCATTCTACCGAAAGTTTATTCCACATTTCAGTAGCATGATGGCACCTGTTACTGATTGCATGAAGGGTAAGCAGTTTGCATGGTCGAAGGAAGCAGGATTTGCTTTTGAGCGAATCAAGGAACTGTTGACGTCAGCACCAATTCTAGTTTTACCGGATTTCCAGTTACTATTTGAATTGCATACTGATGCATCTAAAGTTGGAATTGGAGGAGTATTGAGCCAGAAGGGCCGTCCAATTGCTTATTTAAGTGAGAAGCTTTCAGGAGCAAAGATGAGATATAATACTTATGATGTAGAATTTTATGCTATTGTGCAAGCCGTGAAACATTGGAGACATTACTTGTTTCACAAGGAGTTTGTATTGTATACCGATCATGAGGCATTGAAGAATTTGCAGGGACAAGATAAGATTGCAGCAGGCATGCTTCGTGGAGTGCATACTTACAACAATTTACATTTGTGGTGAAGCATAAGTCGGGAATTACAAACAGTGTGGCAGATGCCTTGAGTCGAAGGAATCATTTGTTGACTACAATGAAAGTTGAAGTGACGGGTTTTGATGTGTTGCCAGAATTGTTTGTTGATGATCCTTACTTTGCTAAGGTTATGGATGAAGTCGAAAGGGGGAAGACGGATGAGTATGTGTTGGTGGATGGTTTTCTATTTAAAGGGAATCGATTATGTATACCAGAGTGTAGCTTGCGAATGAAGATTGTGAAGGAGTTGCATGAAGAAGGTCATGTGGGTAGAGATCGTACTTTGCAGTTGATTTCTGAATCATATTTTTGGCCATCCATGAGGAAAGAAGTTGAAAGATTTGTGCAGAGATGTCATATATGTCAAATTTCCAAAGGGACAACGACGAATGCGGGATTGTATATGCCATTAGCCGTGCCGACTAGACCATGGGTTGATATTAGCATGGATTTTGTTTTGGGTTTGCCAAGAACTCAGCGAGGGAATGATTCAATATATGTTGTAGTGGACAGGTTTTCGAAAATGGCACATTTCATAGCTTGTAAAAAGACCGCGGATGCAGTCCGTGTTGCTCGGTTGTTCTTTAAGGAAGTGTATCGACTACATGGGCTACCTGAATCCATTGTTTCTGACCGGGATGCGCGATTTCTAAGTCATTTTTGGTTGAGTCTGTGGAAGATGGTTGGAACGAAGCTGAATTTTAGTAGCGCCTATCATCCGCAAACAGATGGGCAAATGGAAGTGGTGAACAGATCGTTGGGAAACTTGTTAAGATGTCTTGTAAAAGATAATTTGAAGAGCTGGGATATGAAATTATAACAGGCGGAATTTGCACATAATCATGTTGTTAATCGAAGTACTAGTTTCAGTCTGTTTCAAGTTGTATATTCAGCAATTCCGAAGGGACCGTTGGATTTGACGACAGTACCATTTCAGAAAGGAGTTGTTAAACGAGCTTGTGATTTCATGAACGAGTTGCAAGAATGTCACAGAACCGTTCATGAACGATTGCGTGCATCAAATGGTAAGTATAAACAACTGGCAAATAAGAAGCGAAGAAGTGTAAACTTCAAAGAAGGTTATTTTGTTTACGCGGTATTAATGAAAGATCGTTTTCCAGTTGGAACTTACAACAAGTTGAAAGCTCGAAAATTTGGTCCAGTGGAAATTTTGAAGAAGATCAATGATAATGCATATCAGTTGAGGTTGCCGGATCATATTCACACTGCAGACGTTTTCAACGTTAAACATTTGATTCCGTATTATGGGGATAAGCTTGTTGAAGAAGAGGAAGGTGCAAATTCGAGGTCGAATTCTTGTCAACCAGGGGAGGATGATGCAGCGCAAACTGAAGTGATCTTAGGTCGCGAACGACCTAACGAATGGATAAGTCATCTAGGCGACCTTACGAATTATGAAGCGAGTTATGTCGCCAGCGAGCTATGCGAGTTAAGGAATAACGAGTTTCGACCTAATAGGTCGCGACCTAACACTATTCTTTATGCCACAGTGCCTTAGGTCGTTCCTGATGTTGGGTCGCATGCTTTCTTATGTCGCTGAACGTTATGTCGCGGAAGCTAAGTCGTTCCATAGGCCATTCTCTTAAGTCGAAGATTTTAATTCGCTCCAGTATGCCATCAGCTCTTAGGTCGCTCAAGTCCTTACTTCGCTCATATTTTAAGTTGCAAGTGTTGCCGAAGCTTTAGGTCGCAAGTCTATGAAGATGAGCTATGTTGATAGGTCGCATTATTGTGATAATTGTAACTTTTGTAAATCATAAGTCGTATGTATCTGTTGTTATGTGTTGTAACTTTGTTAAGTCGTGTTGTTGAGTCGTAGGTCTTGCGAGCTGATTGTTAAGTCGCGTGATATTTTAGGTCGTTTGTAATAGGTCGTGTGTGTTGTAAAACTCTATAAATAGGCGGGTTGTGTCACTTGTGAAAAAGTTAGTTGAATTTGAAATAAAATTTGTTTGTGTGCTTTGTGCCACTTGAAATTGGAAGTTGAGTGTGAGCTCCTTTCTCCATCTTCGGACATTCGAGTGTACTCGAATCATCGATTTTGAAGCCGAGTCACGGAATCTCATGCGCAAGATCAACGTAGAAGAATCGTAGATCTTTTAACATGGTATCGTGCGCGATCAACGTGTTAGGGATAGCTAGAATCCGGTATCTTCCGAGATCAACGGATTTGGGCGTTCGGCATCATCAATCCATCGATTTTATATTGTTCATCGAATCGTTTATCGATTTGTTCGACACGAATACTTCAATTCGTCGTCAAGTGTTATATCCGCTACGTCATCTTTTCATCGTCACTGGATGATGAGTCTGAGTCATCAAGAGTTGCTGCATATGCTTTCTTTCTTTTCCTTGACGAATCATTGTTTGAAGGGAACAACTGTTTATCTAGATACGGACAATCATTCCTATGATGTTCGACTTTATTGCAATTGTAGCATCTATCATTGTTGACGTTCTCCGTATTATTTATGGAATTCCTTTGATCATTTCTTTTGTAATAATTCATTTTTCTATATTTTAGGAATTTCCGGAAGTTTCTTGTCATGAAAGCAATCTCCTTATCACTGTCTGGTTCCGAATCTTCAGTTGTTGCATTGAATGCTAATGACTTCTTTTCTATAGCCTTGTTTTCTCTTCTTCCTTGCAGTTGAACTTCATAAGACATCAGATTCCCAATCAATTCTTCTATTTTCATTAGACTGATATCATTTGCTTCTTCGATTGCAAGTGTCTTTTGATCCCATTCTAGAGTGAGTGAATTTAGAATTTTTCTGACTTGGTCTTCCTCCGAAAAGCTTTTTCCTAGTGCAATTAGTGAATGAACAATATCTTGAAATCGACAATACATGTCGGAAATGGACTCATTTGCATGCATTTTAAACAATTGAAACTGATTAGTTAATATGGAAATTTTAGTCTGTTTAACTATGCTTGTTCCTTCATGAGTAACTTCCAAATTTTTCCAGATTTCAAATGTAGATTTACAAACAGACCCTCTATTAAACTCATTCCTATCTAGTGAAAAAAATAATATATTCATGGCCTTTGGGTTATTTTGTGCAACATTCTTTTGCTCAGTAGTCCACTGGGCCAAATCGGTAGTTGGTTCAACATACTCAGTTTGTGTGATATTCCAAGTGTCTAATCCTACTGCTTGTAAATAAATTTTCATTCTACAAGCCCAATATGCATAATTACTGCCATTGAAAAATGATGGTCTAACAGTAGACTGACCTTCTACTAATGAACTAGTGTTGGTGTTAACAGAACTAGTGCCGGAGTTGACATTACCAGTGTTGGTAGCCATTAATATAATTTTCAAGTTTCAGATTATGAAAACTATGAACACCTGGCTCTGATACCAATTGAAAGAAAGTACGGATTAAGGATCTTAAGGCTAATTTAACACTAGAGGGGGGTGAACAGTGTTTAATGGATTCTAAGACTTATATGGACTAATTTAAAAATTATGTTATAAACAAATGCAGAACTTAATCACAGAACTTAATCACAGAACTATCACAAAATCAAACACAGATACAGTAAGTAAATAAAAAACAGTAAAAAGGAAAGAACACACTAGATTTTATACTAGTTCAGAGTTGCCCTACGTCCAGTCCTGTACCAAGGCAAAACACCTCATACAGATTTTTATTAAATCAATGTCGAGATTACAATCCTCAATTTCTAAAGGCCTTAAGGTACCCTCCTATCTCTCAAGTCCGGAACAAACTCTCTTGATTTACGGGCCACAAGATTACCCAATTGATTTCCAGGCACAACAACACCTTATAGAGAGACTCGATAAACGTTTGATTTCAAATTGATCTTATAACTCTGAATAGCACTTCGATCTTCGAGAGAGGGTAGAGAGAATCAAACAAGAATGAGATTCTAATTTGATTCACTTGAGAATTCAGTAGAATTTCGGCACGATCTTAAAAATATGAAAATTTTAGAATATCAATTTATGGAGAAGAAGGAGTGAAGAAAATAAGAAAATAGTTAGTTAAAAAATTCGTTTGTGAAGACTATTTATAGACTAGTAACGGTCATAACCATTCATAAAGAGATTTAAACGAATGGACACTTCTTTTGAAAATTGAAACTTTTGAATTTAACGGCCACCATGTCGACATGGGGTATCCCATGATGTCAACATCCCTTAGTTAAAAATAATGTGAAGTTTAAAACAAGAGTTTATTTAAAAAACAAAAACAAAGAACATTTTAAGGCTAAAACATCTTTTTGAAAATCATTTGAAAAGATAATTTTTAAGGCTAAAACATTTTGAAGAGCAGTTTTGAAAATCATTTTAAAAAGATAATTTTTAAGGCTAAAACATTTTGAAAAGCAGTTTTGAAATCATTTTGAAAAACCATTTTGAAGTAGTTTTGCAAGCTTCTTGCTGCAGAATATCTCATCACATCAAGACTCGAGAACTTGTACAAAACCAGGATTTTCGTGGGTTTGTAAGCCACTTGTCGTAGGTTTGTAAGCTACTTGTCGTGGGTTTGTAAGCTACTAAGATAGTAGAAATGGGTTCCATCCCAAATGAAATATGGAATGCAGATTTCCATGCTATTATGAAGTTTGAACAATAAACTAGACACACATCTTGAAATCTTGATCTTGATACTCTAGAGTCTTCAATCTTGATATCTCCATTCTGAATCTTGAGTCTTGAGTCTTGAGTCTTTATACTGATCAGTCTTCAGTAATCAATACCTGCATATATATATATATATATATACATCCTGCATATACATATCTATCTAGACAATAGTGTTAGTATATATTTTATAATAAGATAAGTTAAAAAGGTTGTTGTCATCAAAACCAACATCTCAGTTCCTAACACCTCTTAATTAATTGCTTACCTTTTCAAATCAAATTTGAAACCCAATCACTTTCCCTCCTTGGTCGGCCATAGATGGAGAGAAGTGGGGCACAAAAATATTTAAAAATCATTTAATATTTATTTCATTTAAATCCAATTCAAATGTTCCACTGATATCTTATATCAATACGCACATTTATAAATTTCATATACGTACTTTATTAAACAATAATGGTATTCAAATATTAAATAAAATTTAATAATTAATTTTTCATAAATATTAATTAATTTAATTAATTTATAATGATTATAAATTAATTAAATCGTGTGGTTTATTCAACGTATTCATTGTTTCGGTTGTACAACTCAAAGGTGTAAATACAGTCAGCGATTAATAGCTAATAATTCAAATATCAACATTCACACATCGCCTAGTTAGTGGTGTGATATTTTGGTTGAATTTATTGCTTACACATCTTTTTGGTAAAATCAAATTTTAGTTTTATTATAAGCGATACCTAGTAATAATGATTATTTACACTAGTTCTCTTCGTCAACAATATATCATATTAGGACTAATGGAAGTTGGTTTTGGTAAAAATTCCAATATCGTCCACATTCAACTTAGTTAGTCCATAACCAATGTCTTTGGTTCAATAATAACATTTATTATTAACAGCACTACTATGGCCATAGATATTGACTTTAAATTGACTGCAGTTGACCATGATACTTCACATATATAACGAAGGAGACGAATTGCAATGCTTCAACTCAGATCTAACTGTAGTTAAGTGGATGTTATGCCATAATTTGAATATAATCAAACTGGAGTGTACACATTGAAGTTCAATAGTATTCTCAATTCTATAGAACTATGTAACTTCATCACTTCGAGATTCTGTGTTTCGCCTTAGTTATATTAACCAATAGAAAATTCTTAAATGAGCCATTCCATAGTTATCTTATAACTATAAGTATGTAACCGTTTGGTTCCCCCAACAGCCATGAGTAATACACTGCCTAATATTTGAAGAGCGCTACGTACTTTAGTCTCGAGGATGAAACTATACCAGTTCTCGAATCATCTAGACTAAAAATATTTAAAATAATATATTATTATGATGTGATAGATTTTTCATGATTACAACACATTGTAATTACTATCACTTAACATATCACTTAAGGTTCCTATTTAATACACTTAAATTATACAGTTAATTAACATATAACTATATGATAAGTATATAATAGAAAGAAAAACACCTTTCATTTCAAATGAGATTTATTGTAGAGTTAATAATTTACAATAAATTTCAGAATTGCCTCTTGGGCATACCCCTAACTCTATCAATTGCTCCCTTTTAATCAATTCCTCGATCTTATCCTTTAAGTACGTACACTCGTTGGTATTGCGTCCATGCGTCTTTTGGAAACGACGATACATCCCATAGCATTTTTCTTCCTTTATAGCCTCTCTCGGTGATGGTTTCTGATATTCACTATGTTTTAGGTCGCATGAAAAATATTTTTCCATAAAGTCATTCAAATTTGTATACATAACTATTTGTATGAACTGAATGTGTTTCATAGGGTCCTCCTTCTTGCCCTTAGTATTATTATTCTTCCTTTTATTACCAACATTGATGTTGTTTTTGCTACTACCACCTTACCTAACAGCTTTGTTACTCTTCACCGAATTGCTTGGTCTCGTCCGGTCGCCAAAATATAATATCTTTTTTTCATTTTTTCTTTTCCCAAGCATAGAAATTTGTTAGCTATGCTGTAAAAATCCTTTGATGTAGAATCACTATTTACTCCACCAACCAGAGCCATCATCACTAGGTTGTTCTTTGGAGTTTGAACTTCGGTTACAACTGCACCGAATCATTTCAAATAACTTTTCAGCGACTCCGCGTTCCTCTTTTATATGTTTGCTAGCGAAATCGATTCATAAAGTTGCATGAAGTGAAATAAGAATTTATTCAAAAACTCGTTTGCCAATTGGTCATATGACCTTATGGATCCTGGCTCCAGGCGGTAGAACCACATCATTCCTAATCCTTAGAAAAAATGGAAAACACACACTTTACAAAATCGTCAGCTCTTGCACCATTCATTTGTCAATCATGTTTAAGAAAGTGTTGCATAAGGTCTGTTAGTCCATTATATAGCCACATGTATGGCATGGTAAAATTCCTTAAAAACTCAACCGCTATGATCTCCATAGTACACTAATTCCAACTAGAAGAAGATTCCCAATCATCCTTTTGATTTTCCTTCTAAATTAATCTCCGGATTTCTTCGTTGATCATATCATTAGTTCCTTCATTTCTTCCTTGATCGCGGTCATCGGATGCCTTATCGTGTTCTTAGCTCCATGAATGACCACGGCGGCCATCACCAGGGTATTCACGACTAGCTGACTAATTCCCAGGTCTCCCCGACTCAAGGGTGTCCACTTGTCATGACCTTTACTGTTGTTGATCGTGGCTACATTCCCTAGATACATCTCTCATGTGGGAATCTCTATCAGCATTCTTTAGGATCATCCATTCATAGGGCTTACAGCATAACCATCTCCTATGTCAACATCATGGCGTTATTATCACCCCTCCTTGATGGATTAGTACTGATCCATGGTAGATCGATACTAAGGTTTCAAACCTTGGATTTTGGAGAAAATTCAAAGCTAATATCTTAGCTAAAATGAAGGAGATTTAAAGCTTTGATAACTAACCAAACTGTCAAAACTTGGATTTTGAAGAAAATCTCGGATTGATATCTCGAGTATGATGAAGAAGATTTAAAACCTTGATCGATACCGATTGATCCTGGAGCGTTAGCTTAGTTTGATTTCTTTCCATGTTTTCGTTTTCCTCTCCAACTTTTTCCTTATTTTCTCTTTGCCTTTCAGCAAAACTTCCTTCATCCGATTTAGTTCGAGGTCTCCCTTACCCCTTGATATGTTGCGCAGGATCCATCTTCATGAGAAGCTTGCCTTGTTGTTGCAAATTGCCTAGCCAATTATTCCCTAATTAATCACTGTGTCGCATTCATCTTTTGATTGATAGTTGTCATCATCCCTTGTAACTCCTCTCTAGTAACTAGATTTGGTGGAGGTTGAGCAGATCCATCACTTCTATCAGCATTTCTAGCATTTCCTCCTTAAGAATCTTCAATAATTTGCCTTCCTGGTTTCTTCTTCGTTCCCATCCTATCAAATCCCTTTGGAGATTTCATCCCAATTCTAGGAGCAATAGAGATCTAGTCTTTAGTTTCCAGTGAAAGCATCAAAATATATTTGCGAAAAAAATGGTCTAACACCACCAAATGATAGATTTCGAGAAGATAACTACTCCAAGCAGTAGAATTATATCTAAAAGCAATAGATCTATAAGAAAAATGTAAAACTAAGAATAATTAGAAAAGCAAGAGACAACAGTTTTATAGGGGTTTGCCCTTGCCTGCATCCATATTATATATTCTTTCGTTGCTATAATACTCTAGATCCAAAGGACTTGCAATCACTATTCGGATTGCTATCTCAAATTGATAATGACGGCAGTTCATCCCTTATGAAATATGACAACAATTAGTCGAAAGTCAAAGTATTTTTTCTGCTATAAGCAGCCCTCTATTTATAGCTGATGTAGGCTGTAACTGGGCTTCCAGCTCATCAAATCGTAATAAAAATCATCAAACGCCAAGATCCAAAAAGGTTGGAGATTGACTAGCCCAACCACCATAAAATATATGAATTTGTACCGATCGACGAACTTAACCAATTCCTTTTATTTTCTCCAATGTTCCTCAGGTGTAGTTGCTTTATTCCTTGGGTTAATCTTGTTTTGATGCTTCTAACCTTGTTCCTTTTTGTATTCGCTACAAAGAAATGGTGACAAAAGAACGATTTTGTCATCTAATAAGTATCATCTAATAACTTATGAATAATAATGCATTACATTCAAGAACACATACTTAAATGAGTTACATAATCTTAAATGTAATCTATTTAAGTAAATAAAAACAACTAGTTTATTCTCAAAAATAATATCATCTAATAAGTTCTTAAAATAGGGCATTTTTAATATGTATATCATTCCAAAGGTATAACAACATTCAATTACATAGATAAATAAATAACGATAATCTTTAAAATTTATAATATATTTATCCCAAAGAATTTATCATCCATTGCATAACAGCATTCTGTTTTAACAACATTTAAACTTAAATTGACAATTTATATTTTGTAGTATTAAGTGTTACACCAATACATATAGTATGACACAGCTTATGATAATGTAAGAACACGATAGATGAATAGAAACGGATGTAAGATAATGTAAGATAACAAATCATGTTTGGCGTCCTATAGCAAGCTAGGTAAATTGACCCTACCCGATTGCTTGACATATACCAAATACGGTATGTGATGTGCTTTAGGAGATTAAAGATTAAATACTCCTAGTCCTGGATAATTAAATTCATGGAGCTCTGAATGAACATAGGATACCATATTCCTACCGCGTAAATTGCAGTTTTAGGTTCAGTGTTGCATAATCATTAACGATTAGATGTTTAAACTAATAATCATCATCATTATTAGTTGGCTCATATAACATAGTACGTGTCCTCTTTCACACTAAGCTGGAATTATATTTGACCATATCTCCACCAAATACTAAACGAAAATGGATAATCATTCATAAATTGTCAAAACTTTGAAAATGATGTGAACCCAATTAACCACATTAGTTTGTCAATGGAGAGCACACCAATTTCTTTCTTTATGGTTCAGTACCGAAGTTGGCCAAGTTCACCGAAGACTTGTATGAAAAAGTTACTGTTCATATTGACTACTCAAATGCTTGATTATTCTTCCATTTATACAGGATATGTTATTCAAATATCCAATTGTAATTTTATATACGGAGGTCAACTATACTTTGATTGAAGCAACTGATATATTGACACACACACATAAATACACTTTCAGTTCAATACAGTGGCATGGTTAGATTATTTACTGTTCCTTCTGATAAGTAAAATAAGAAATACACACACATATTGAATAGCTTTGTTTTTCTTTTAATATATATATATATATATATATATATATATAATAATAATACATATGGTCACTAGCTTTTTAAAACAATGAATGACCATGACTTCCCTCTTTTTAATCCTCTTGTATAAAAAATTAACTCTCCGTTGATTAGTCAAGTCGTCCATGTTTTCCTCTTCCTTTATTAGTCTGTTTTTGCTGAAACCTTGAAAGTTGCAAGGATTGTATAGGTGCGTTCTCGAATACTCCAAACCCAAGAGTATTGGGCGTCAGTTTTGCTTCAGTTTGAGTTTCGTATTTTGCATTTTCAACATGCATTACAAAATTTGAGGAGTGTGTGGAAAAAGATCTGAAAATCTAAGTCATAATTTGACAGCGTGGAGACGTGCGAAAGAGATGATTTGTTTTTAATGATTTTGTTATTTCTCGAAACTCGAAAAACAAAATAAATTTGGTTTTTATTTCATATGTTAAGTTCATTTTCCAAATTATTTGTCTTTCAATACAATTTATACCAAATTAGTACCTAAATACACAAATAAACGGTAAATGAAAAGGGAAACATAAGGTGGTGTTTTGTTTGAAAATAAATTTTGGATTTTCTGTTTTCAAATATGTACGTCAAACATGAGAAAAGTGATGTGGTGATGGAAGGACGACGGAGGAGATAGAGGGACGACGGAATGATAGATTGCTTTTGGTGCTTTTGTTATTTTTCAAAACAAGAAGAAAAAAAATTATTTTCTACTTTGTATGTTAATTTCGTTTTTTAAATTAACCGTTTTCGACAATATAATGCTTATGAACGAAAATTAGCAAACCAAATAAGTTTTTAATTTTTTTAAAGGAATTGGTTTTCACAAGCGGCACGACATTTGTAGCAGCTCATATGCGTACAAACATTGCATTTTATTTATGAGATGTACATCTTAACTAATTCCGTGCAACATTTCAGTCCATATCTTACTTATTTGTTTTCCTTTGTTAAACGTAATTATTTAGCGATGTTCAACCTCTCCAACAAAATATGCCGAATTTATTTACCAAGACTCAAAAAGTTTATAAGATGGCTAATTTGGATTTTAGTAGGTGCAGATAGAATTACGAGCAACTGATGGACATTAATGCAGCTATTTAAAGTAGTAACTGGAGCTAAGTGGGAAATGAAACGATGTAAAAAGATGTAGAAATAAAACAACCAAGAAGTGTATATGAGTTGGAACAAAAAGAAAACATATGCGTTCAGATTGGTTCAATAATAGCTTTGGGCAGGTTCAGACTAAAAATATATGGGATATGTACTTAGTCAAGAAGCATTAAAGTGATAAGACATCTAAGAAGTGTATTTAGAGATCTAAGAATAAAAGTGTTAAAATCTTTTCGTGTCTGATATCATATGTTTACTTGCATTCCTTCAATAGGAGTTGAACAAAATTGCATACCATGTGAAATAGTACCGTTCTATGACTTGAATGGTTTCCCACCTGAGACAGAAATACAACAATGTGAATATAGATTGGTGTTTTATTTTGCATTTGGAAGCTAGCTTATAAAGTTCACCATTTTGTACAAGACTGCCGACAAAAACCATGCTGTATCTGAGATTTTAGGTGGCTGTTCAGAGAGACATAAATAAACCTGATGTACGGTTGCAGCCGTTTTGTCTTGTAGACGTGTGTGCATTCAGCTGCAGTTTGTTGACCTTTTGTTTCTACCACTGTGTTGCATCTGCATGCACACGGCCACGGCTTGTTTGTTTCCGGGTCCATGTATTACTCTTTCCCTGAATAATCCAATTTCACCATTACCGCTAAAGTGAATGCCTCTGTAATCCAACTCTTTATTATTTGGGATGATTGAACCTGAATTAATCTAAACATATGGGCAGTAACTGAGAAAAAGCTTAGTTCCATTTATGATTTAAAATTGAAGTTCAATATAACGGTGAAAATATTAAGCTTCCCACCCAGTAGCAGATACAAATTTGATTCATCAAGTTCCATGCGAAGAGCTGTATTTTTTTATTTTATTTTAAATTATGACATTTATTGCTAACTAAAAAGGTATTTTATGGTTAATAGAATATTAATTTGGGTCCTTATTTCATTATTGACTTGTAAAGCAGATCCATTAGCCACTAATTATATAAATTAGGTTCTTAACAATTATTAGTATTCACTAACTCATTTATTTTTAATTTTTAAAATGTGCTAACTTTTTGTATATTAATTGATTTTAAGAATCGTTTTACCATTTAATCACAAGTTTAATAAACTTTTTAATAATGTCCATTGTTAATATCTAAAAATAAATGAAAAATAAAATTTTGCATATTAAACTTTAACTGTATTTTAGTAATGCAGTAAAATACACCTATTTAAATTCGGTTAACACACCTACTACAAAAATGTAGGTCCCGTTTGGCTTGTCGTTTTTAGTTTTGTGTTTTCGTCTATACAAAAACGCGTCTGCTGTATGTATAGTTGAAAAACAAACAATTTTGAAAAATAAAATTAACATACAAAATAGAAAACAAGTTTATTTTATTTTTCGTGTTTCGAGAGATAATAAAATAATGAATAACAATCAAACTCTTTCGTTGTCCGTTAGTCGTCCCAACGGCTAAGAATTATAAATCTTCTCTCTTAGTTCTTGCTATTTCTTAGTGCAAGTTGAAAACACAAAACCCAAAATACAAAATGAAACCAAACGGACCCGTAGTTTTTAACTACGTTTGATAAAGACAGTTTTTAACTGCATTTAAACAGTTGTATTTAAATGCATTTTTTATTTAAATGTAGTTTTTAACCGGATCTTAGTAATACAGTAAAAAAAAACTGCACCTAATGCAGTCATTATAATAATGCAATTAGAAGCTGCATTTTTAAAATGCAGTTAAAAATTACACCATTAAAATGCTAGTAATGCAGTTATAAATGTATTACTAAAATGCAGTTAAAAACTGCATATTTTGGATATGACCATAATTGCATCAATAAAATGTAGTTTTAACTACATAACTTATAATTTTTTCAAGTGATATAATTAAAAAAATATGATTGTATTTCGAAATTTCTAAAAATTCGAATTTGACAAATAACGAGTTTTGAAATTTTAATTTTTACATATCCATAAACAGGGCCGGCCTTGGTATAAGGCCACTAAGGCCATTGCCTAGGGCCTCAAATATTAAAGGGCCTCTGATTTTTTTTTTCCTCTGTTCTTAGTTTCTCACTTACGCTTTCTGTTTCTGCAGTGAGATTTAAGGCACGGCCGCATTCTTTGTCTTCCAAACTTTAAAAAAAAAATCGCGACTATCTACAAAAGCTGAACAGTGCCAGACGAGTCGGCGACTACAATTCCAAGGTAACGGACAACGGCGACTACAACTTCAACTTCAAGGCAGCGGACAACGACAATTGCAACTCGAAGGCACCGGACGGCGGCGACTTTGATTGTTGGTTTTGGATTTGGAGCTGTTGCTTGTTTTTGGAAAGGTAATTTCTAAATTTTCAATTGTTGCCTCAAGCTTGTTGGTTTTGGAATTCTGGAAATTAATTGTCTATTTGTCTGCTTGACTGCTTGTTTATTGACATTATTGTTTTCGAGATCTGGGACTGGAATACACTTGTTATGGAATTCATGTTCTGAAAATTAAAGTTTGGGAAATTAATTGCCTCATACAAATTTAAAGTTTGTCAATTTATTTTAATTATTCACTTTATTTACAGGACTTTGAACGATTATTCTTTCATGTCGGGTAGAAAATTTGAATCGGGGGCTTCTAAAAGGAAAAAAAACTTAAAGTTGAAAATGATAATAAAAAACAAATTGGATCACTTGATAAGTTTTTTAGCAAAAAACAAGATGAATTTGTTGTTGAGGGAGAGACTAATGAAGATGAAGTTGAAAATATTCGTATAATAGATGAGGAAGAAAATGAAGATATTAATGAAGACGTAAACGAGAACATCCAAAATAAAGAGACCGCTAAAGAATTTGTACCGGTTTATATTGACATTAGCGATCCGATCAATTGGAAAGATATGAATCAATCATTGAGAGATTTAATTGTTCAAAAAGGCCCTATAAGGAAGAACAATATTGATTATCCCAAAGATAAATTAAAGCTAATTAAATCTTTTCTCCGAACAAGTATGTCGCAAGAAAGATTGAATGGATTAGCAACAATATCTATCGAGAAAAATTTATTGGACTCACTTGATTTAAATGATTTGCTTAGTACTTTTGTAAGCCAAAATGTAAGAAGGTTAAATTTATTTCTGTTAACATTATTGAGGATCTTGTCTTTTTATTCCTCTCATTACGTATATGATAATATATATGGAAACATACAAAACAATCTCAGCTCCAAATCTCCAATCTGATCATTTTAGGTTAGGGTAAGTTTGGCTCACATCCCTAATAAGTTTCAAAATAGAGAAAAAATCCTTCACAAATAAAACTTACATTTCTGGTGCCTATTTTCAAATTCGCGCACGCAAAAAGACCCAAATAACCTTTATGTTTTTAACACCTCAAACGCGTATAACTTTATGTACAAAATCCGGATCAACGTACCGTTTTCACCAAAAAATCACAAATTTTATGATCTTTAAAATGAGATTCATTGTTGATACCAAAAATTCATATTTGTAGTAAATGTGCAATTATTTCAAATATTTGCAGATAATTCAGCAATTTTTGAACAATTTCGATTTTTTTTTTCAAATTTACAAAATTTGCAAATAATTGCAGACATTTCTGCAACTATATGGTATAGTTGCAGAAAAGTCTGCAACTATTGCATATAGTTTCAGAAATTTCTGCAACTATTGCATATAGTTGCAGACATTTATACAACTATTGCATATTTGCAGAAATGCAACTATTGCAAATAGTTGCAAAAATGTGTGCTACTATTTCATATAGTTGCAGAAATTTCTATAACTATATGGTATAGTTGCAAAAATGTCTGCAACTATTGTATATAATTGCAGACATTTTTGCAACTATTGCATATAGTTGTAGAAATAATTCAGTTGAAGCCATAATAAACCGAAAATATGATTTATATGATTTCAGAAAGTAGATCGATAAATGGAAACGAAAATTTCAAAACCGCGATAAATAAACGAGAGTATTTATGGAAAAGAATTAAACCGATGTAAACATAGAGACCGGATTTATAAAGTTTCAATGGGAGGAGTTTTTGTGTATTACGTTTAGGGATGTGAGTGTAATTTTCACTTTTTAGTTAAATGTAGAACAAAGGAACTCAATCTCATCGTCCAGTTTGTATAAAATACCTAGCCCTTTTCTTAAATTGGTCCTCCTCAGCAAACATAAAGTTGTCTTTTGCATGTATTCAACGACAAATCTTTTATAACTAATCTTTGAACGTTGGAATATTTGAGTTTAAACTTGCTCCCAAGCCGATTTCAAGGAAAATCCGTCATTAGACATGTTCCATACCTACTTGTCTTTATCGCTGTTGATTTTAACGAGATTAATGATATTGGAAAGGCTTGTAACGGTAATAGCTCACGTTTCCATTCTCTGTCCCTGACGACATGATCCTACCCTCAGATTCAACAACATCCCAATCTACAATATCTCTCCTGCATTCGTTGTTAATATAATCCAAGGCACAAACCATAAGGATGGCAATCTACAATCTACTATTTCCCTTTTTATCATCTGTTTCCACATTTGCCTCCGTTGACACTTATATTTGCCTACGCATCTGCAACGCCTCACCTACAATTTGGTACTATTTAGTTTCCCTTGGAAATGAGTAAAAAATTATTGTTCAATAAACTACAATAACTAACCATTATACTATAATGTTCGACATTACATAATTCAATAAGTATAGGCAAAGTACATTTAATTAAGCATAAAGCTTATATAATAGAACAAAATGCTAAAATGCTATACAAGCGCATAAAAACCATCCAACCAATTCGTTCCCTTAAATTAAGCTTGCTTAACTCTAAGAGTCCGTTTGGTTTATTTTGTATTTTTTGTTTTGAATTTTCAACATTAATTACAAAATATGAGAAGAACGGAAAGATGACGCAGAGGATGGAAGGAAGATGGAGGAGATGACGGAAGGGATGGAGGGACGACGGAATGGAATTTTTTTTCGTGTTTCCGTTATTTCCTAAGATATGAAAAATAAAATAAAAAGTTACTTTTTATTTTTGTTTGTTAACTTCGTTTTCTAAATTGGTCATTTTTCATAATATACATGCGTCGTGCGCATTTTTATATGTACGAAAACTCAAAACTAAAAATGGTAAACCAACCATACCCTAACATTCTGATATCCTCACGTTAATTAAATCCTTGAAAGATCCTTTTGTCCACTCCTTTTCCAGATGTGGAAAATGAATATAACAAAACTAACCCTTGATATTTCTCTAATTTGACTCTTAGGAATTGCATCGTCTTCCATGTTAAATCCTAGATTTACTGTCTTACCCAGTTCAGTGCGGATAAGACACCAAACAATTTCAATAACCTTATAGGCTACAATGGTCATCTTTTAATAATTAATGTGATATCAAAAAATTGGCACCCAATAAACAATAAGAGAATGAGACCTCCTTCCCTTCCATGCATATTTTAGATAAAAACCATCACTTGACACTGTTCATATGTAATCTTCAAAACTCCACTCCTCATCATTAAAACTGTATATAATTATTTGAAATGAGTACTCCCTTATATTAAGGACCACTTTTTTCTCAAAACAGCCAGTTGATATCTGATTTGCATGTTTTATGATATACTGTATGTTATGATGACAACTATTAATTTCGATAGTGAGCGGGAAACCCATTCCATTTTATGGTCTGGTCTCACTACCAAATATATTTTTGTTATAAGAGATTGATATTATTCACATTAGACTTTTGTCTCACCCATCATTTATTATTGTTTCCCTAATAAACTCGCAGTTACTCACTTAAGCAGGCTGAGTTTATGGTCTTCAGGTTAGATAGGTACCAGTCCAGAAAATGGCCCAACATGTAAGAGTGCGATTATAGAAGAACCCGAGTTACTGGATGTGAGTTTGGACTCGCGTACTTATGGATGTACCAAATATCATATCTTTGAACAAAGAATATCTATAGTAATTCAATCAAGTCCGTAGTGTATTACTAACCTGAAATGAGATTAGAACAGTATATATTGACCTCATAAGCATTCAAAATCGTCTCATGAAAATAGATCACAGGTACATGAAAAGGTAAGGAAATACCAAATTTTAATAGTTGTTTAGCAAATCTATAACGACCCTACTTTCTACCCCGTTGTACTAATAATTTTAATTAAAATAAAATGTTCGAGTTCAACTTTAGATAGTTTTTATTTTTGAAATTATATTTTATTGATTTAAAAGATTATTTAGTAAACAAATTTTGTTTTATATAAATTGAATTAATTAATAAATTCTTTTAAGAAAATGTATTAAACTCGAATAAAACATTGCAATGAATATAAAATATTTTTATTGTGTAGATAATTTTTATATAATTGAAATAGATGAAAATAAGTTGTACTTAGTATTACTAAAATTGATAAATCAATGAAAATAAATCATTAGTGGATTGGAGGCATGTTCGTCCGAGACAAGCGACATCACTAGGTTGGCACTGGGTGGACCTGGGCTAGGAGAGGACAACGTGAAAGTCGGAGAAAAGGTCGTGTTGGTGTTTCGGAGGCTTGGTTGTGGGTGAATTTTTGAAGCAAGATGAAAAGAAATAGGTGATGGAGAAGGGCAGTAAAAGATAATTGAAGTTATGACTAAAAATTGTTAGCCAAGGAGGGAAGCTCACATTTTGGGGAATTACTTTTATAACTCAGAACTATTGTCTGGATCCTTATTTATCTATTTTCATTTATTGTTTGGTGTTGAATTTTTGGTCGATATGGATTGAATTGGATGAAATTGTTGTCATTATACGATTCAAATATGTACCTATGAGCGCGCTTCGTATTGGAAGGGACATAAAGTTGATTGGAGGAGGAGAGAAGTTGATGAAGTGCAAGAAATAGGCACTCAGACGTCTAGATTTCCAAACCAGAAGTCTGAATGCCTGTAGAGTTCAAAGCAGAAGAGCTCCCAGGCGATCAAACGTCTGACTTGGGGAACCATACGTCTGAATCGTCGTTGTTTTCAATCTCGAGAGTTTATGTTTTCTAGAGAGACGTCTGACTATCGAAGTCCGACGTCTGAGCTTGCAGCCCAAGAGTTTTCCAGAGTTTTACAGAGACGTCTAACCCCCTATATTAGATGTCCGAGTTGCTGCTATGTCATTTTTTTAGGGTTTTGCTAATTCGAATTTTGGAGGAAGGTTTTGTCATTTCGGTGCATGGTTCTTTTCTATTGATGGTGCAGATTCTTTTAATGTGATCTGATAATCTAGAGTGATTAGGGCATCTATATATTGGCTTCTTAATCATCTTCCTAATTAAGAGATTAAAAGGAAATCAAATTTCTAATAATTATAATTAATAGAAACTCTAGTTCATCCAATTTGAGGACTTTCTATTTTGAATGCTCTAAATTGTAATTCTTCAATTGAGTGATTGATTAGAGAGAGTCTCCCCATCTTGTAACTCTCTAACCATTGATTTGGCTCGTAATCTCTTTGAATTGGTGTTTGGAATAAAAGAGTTATCGGGTCTCCGTGGATATAGGATACAAATTCGAACCACGTTAAATCTTTTGTGTCTCCTTTTCTTTTCTGCAATTTGACTTTGAATTTACATTGGTATTCAAATAGGCAATACTAGATTCTAGTTAAATCGCTTCCATGCTTATTGGTGATAAATTCTTCCCTACATTTTTCACCGCACAACATAAATTGAGTCGTACATCCTTGATTATTGGTTTTTGTGATGAAATATTAGTTAAACACACTAATATTGTATGTTGTGCACAATAAATAGATGATTGATTAGTTGGACACAACACTAGAAACTGATCGGAAGAGAATAAATGAAGTAAATTGGAAGCTTTGAATGAAATAAAATATTTTAAATATAAACAATGATTTAGAATGAGTTTATTATTAATAATAGAAAGGTGAAATAATTTCGAAAATTGTCCGAATAAAAATTATTTGGAAAGTGATGGTTTTCGAGATTCGATTAAATAAGTGAATTTTTGAATAGACATATTTATATATCTATGATTATAAAAACATTTGAAAGATTTTCATAAAAAGAGAATTTAAATTTTTTATTTTAAGGTGATGAGTTTGTTTTATCTGAACTTAATTAATTGAAAGTTTGTAAAATAATATTTTGACATAATAATAATTTGAATGCAATTTATTTATTGTATGGGAATTATTATATATTGTTAGCAACTTTTTGGAAGTCATACATTTTTGTGTTTGATCGTTTTTATATAAAAAAAAAGGAATTCAATTATTTTGGAAGGAAATTTTGGGGAATTTGTGGTATAAGCTAATCGTATAAAATGATATTTTAGTATTAAATATTTGAGAATGTATTATATGAGATAAAATTCTGGTTTGATGGATTATTTTTCAATAATAGTAGTTTAAAAGGGATTTGGAATGTAAATGAGTGTTTTTAATAAATTGGCTTTGGAATTTTATAGTATGGCTTTAAGAAATATTTTTAATTGAAAATCCTTATTGGGAAAACATGATTATTTAAATTTGTTGTCTAAAGGAAATCATAAATCATAAAACTTCTTTGGTATTTTTAGTTTCAAATTATTAATGAAGAATTTTAAGTTTATGATTTAGTTTTTAAAGAAGCTTAAGGGATCTGAAAATGAATGAAGATTTAAAATATAGGTTTCCTTATTTTTGGATCAACCTGATGAACTAGCATGAATACTAGGGGTGGTTTTAACCAAATATTCAATTCAAGTGTCATAAAAAAGGAATTTCACATATGAGTTACCTACATTCACTAGCTTTCAACAAGAAACTAGAAAGCACAATACCATTGTTATTTTCATGTTAAAAGCATTGAAGAACCAAAGCTGGAGTTCCAAACATTGAGCCCAACTACTTCCTCACCTGTATAACAAGCTCAATGGCTAAGAGCCTAAGAGTACTCACAGTCGATACAGTTATTTTATGAGAATTATACATGTGTTCCTGGGAGCATAGGAACAACACAGTTTCTAATGAATTTGAAGATGAACTTATGATTGAAGAGAGTGTGCATCCTCAGTATTATCCAATTTTGTTGAATGCTTAGAAGAGTGTAGTGTTATTGCTATCAAAATAATTTGGTTTAGCTTGATATGTTGTATTGTTTGGTTTTGTGCACACATGGTGTTGCTTTACTACTACAAAGTAAAAGCCGCAGATGGTCGTATTACCAGAAAAATAAGTAACAGCAAAAACACAGTGTAAGAACTGAATGATGCACATGGATGCACAGTAATAAAATACTGATATAAAACAGTAAGGAATTGTGAGGCTTGCCTTAGCAATCTCCTTAAAAATTTATTTGTAAAGTTTCTCAAGATACAACAGAATAATCCGCACGAGATTGTAACGAGCATGTATACTCTGTTATTTGATAATTCTTTAATTTGATAACATAATGAATATGAAGAAGCCGAAGAAAAAGGATGAGGAATGTGATCATTATTCCTCTCCTTTTATAGCCTTCAACGGTTGCGTCCGCTCAGAAGGTTGTGTCTATTCTTTTGAATTTAAAAGAGTCATTTGCAACGCCCAAAAGTCGTTTCTATTCGTCAGTCATTTGCAATGTCCAACAGTCGTTTCTGTTCGTCTTGCAACACCTAACAATCGTTTTTGTTCATCACCAATAGTCACGTTATTTGAAACAGTCCTGTCTGTTCATCTGTGATTGCATCTGTTTAAAAAAACTACTGTTCAAAATAGGCTTTGTTTTTTTAGCAAAACGATAGTAACACATTAGACCCAAACCCGAACCCGACCGGTTGGTTGGTCGAGCGGATGGCGCACACATGTGTGTGTTTAAACCATGACCATAAAGGTCCTCCCCCTCATACAAAATTACCTTACCCTAAAGGTCAATATAAGTTGATGTGAAGGAGTATATAAACATAAAAACTTCTTTGTTTTTGGCGATGTGGGACTATACCTTCATTCACATATGCACGGATGTCTAACAATCCCCCACATGAATGACGATATATGTCTCCCCCATACAAAGGTGAATATCACAGGGTACATATGGAAAAATACGAAATCGAGGATAAGTAGACATTTCACTTTGAACTTTCCCTAGTTAAAAATTATCGGATATACTTGGCTAATCGGTGGATTATTTCATCTTGAACTGTCAGCCATTAGTCTATAACTAGACAATAAGCTTTACAAAGTATTGTTTCCCTTCATGTCCAATCTCTTGGTTGTGTTCGTTTTGGTCCTGAACAAATTTGGTTCTATGAGTGTATTTAGAGAATTTAAGCCTTAATATTCTCATAGAGTCGACCCAGCTCACACTTACATAGACGATTGCATCCATAAAGAGTATCCTACGTATACTCCACTTAGCATTTTCAAGATATAGACATCATTAAATAGAGTAGGACTAAGTTCAAACAAATGCATTACTTTTTGAATTACTCAGAACTGGTTTGCCTATTGATCCTAGTCTGTGGGATCTCCAGTCGCTAAGATAGGTTTCCATATAAGGTGACTCATTTTGGCATAGGCTTTTAAACCTACTCCCCTCGATGCACAATCTATTTTCTCTCTTGATAAACCTTAAGTAAATGGATATGCTAGGTTATAATTAGTTCTTACATAATCAATTGAAATAGTTCCATTTGAGAGTAACTGCCTAACTATGTTATGACATCGACGAATGTGTCATGATTTTCCATTATACATAAAGTTTAGCGCTCTACTTAACGCTTCTTGATTGTCGTAGTGAATACATATGGCCGTTATAGGTTTCAGGCAAAATGGATGACTTTTAAAAATTGATGAAGCCATTCTGCTTCTTCGCCTACTTTATTTAATACGATGAACTCAGATTCCATAGTGGATTGAGCCATGCATGTTTGTTTAGCAGATTTCCATGACACTGTTGCTCCTGCTCGGGTAAAGACATAACTACTTGTTGATTTAGGTTTCTCTAAATCTGAAATCCAGTTTGCATTACTATATACTTCTAAGACGGTAGAATATTTTCTGTAATTTAAAGAAAAGTTTGTGGTATTCTTTAAATATCCCAATACTATCATTAGTTCTTTCCAATGTTCCTTCCTTGGGTTACTTATATGCCTGCTTAGTCGACTTACTGCATAAGCAATATTTGCAATTCATGAGATACATTAAACATCCTATTACACGAGAGTATTCCAGTTGCATTACACTCTTATTAGTGTTTTTGTGCAGTACCTCCAATGGATTAAAATGTGTTCTTACCCCTTTGATTCCATAATTTTGGAATTTTCAATCACTTTTTCTACATAGTATGACTGAGATAATTCAATTCCATTAGATGTTTTTATTATTTTCATTCCCAAAATAACGTCTGCGACTTGACTAACATTTTATTTATGGTCTTTATAACTTTAATGTTGGGACCAAAGATTAGCATATCATTCACATATAGACAAATCATCACCTACGATTGTCTAACTTATTTGTAATAAACACATTTATCACATTCATTTATACGAAAACCATTTTTCATCATGACACTATCAAAATTTTCGTGCCATTGTTTTGGATCTTGTTTGAGTCCGTATAATGATTTGACTAATCTACAGACTTTGTTCTCATTTCCCTTGAAAATAAAACCTTCATGTTGCTCCATGTAAATCTTTACATCGAGATCTCCATTTAAGAATGCTGTCCTTACATCCATTTGATGAATTTCTAGAGTATAGATGGATGCAATTTCTATTAACATTCTTATAGAGGTTATTCGTGTAACCGGTGAATAAGTATCAAAGAAGTCTACACCTTCTTTTTGACGATATCATTTGGCTACCAATCTGATTTTATATTTGTCAATAGAGCCATCTGGTTTCATCTTTTTCTTGAAGATCCATTTACAACCAATTGGTTTTATTCTAGGTCGAATGTCAACTAATTTCCAAGTTTTATTACTTAGAATTGAACCAATCTCATTTTTGATTGCTTCTTTCCAACATGAAAATTCTGAAGACGACATTGCCTCTTTGTAAGTTGAGGTTCATGTTCTAACATGTAGGTTAAGAATTCTGATAAAAAGGACTTGGAAGTTCTTGCCCTTATGCTTTTTCTTGGTTTAGTTTCCCCCTTTTCACGCTGAATTTCATCTTCACGTTATTCATCCCTTTCTTCTCTTATCCTTTTAGGGACAGATGTTTGATCATTCTTTTTGTGTGAAAACATATCTTTAAAGAATGAGGCATCTCTTGACTCCATGATTGTATTTATACCGATGTCATTTATATCATACTTGAAAACTAAAAATCTATGATGCTACTATTTTCGGTGGGTTTTAGGTGGTAACAGTCTACAGTTTTTGGTCCAAGTTTGACTTTCTTGGGAGGCGAAATTGGAACTTTTGTCAAGCACCTTCACACTTTGAGGTAGTTGAACTTGATAGGTTTCCTTTCCATAACTCATATAAAATTGTTCCTATTTTGTTGTGTGGAACCCTATTTACTATGTGTTTAGACATTTTTAGGGCTTCCCCCTACAAGTTTGTTGGTAGGCCAAAAGTTGATAACATAGCGTTAACATGTCTTTTAGCGTTCTATTCTTTCTCTCGGCAATACCATTTTGTTGTGGTGAATATGAGGCTATTCTTTGTTGAATTATTTCATTTTCTACACAGAATTGTTCAAATGGTGATTCATATTCTCCACCTCGATCTGATCTCAATATCTTAATTTTTTTGTTAAGTTGATTTTCTAATTCAGCTTTGTATTTTATAAACGATGTAATTGCTTCATTAGCAATATCGTGTATAATCATCAATGAATGTGATAAAGCACTTTTTCTCACCTCTTGTAGGTAATGACTTAAAATCACATAAGTCGGTATGAACTATCCCCAATGGTTCAAACTCCTATCAATAGTATAAAATGGTTTTTTGATCATTTTTGCTTCTACACATATCTCACATTTGTATTTTTTATCTACTTGAAATTTTAGGATTAATCCTAGGTTTGCAAGTTTTATTATTTTTAGAAAATTTATATGTCATAATCTATCATAGCATAATAGAGTTTTATGCACAACCAAATAAGCTACACGTTCTCCAAAGGCATTGCTTAAACCTTTTGATTTAGATGAGTTTAGGACTGTTGTTTTCCAAATTGATGAGAACAGTAGTCCTGGACCTGATGGCATGAATTCTAAGTTTTATAAGGCCCATTGGGATTTAATTAATAACAATTTGCTAGCTATTATGATTGGATTTCGAGAACTAGGGAAAATAATAGCAGAAATTAATCATAGATTCATTTGCTTGATCACTAAAACTCACATTCCTAACGCTACTTGTCTATCTACTGGTATTGTTGGAAAATTCCAATATGTGTGCCATACATGTAAAATAATATGTGTTGTGCTATTTTGGTAAAGCCTAATTAAAGTGATCAAATTATGAATTAAGTTAAAAGACTTAAAGATATAATTGTCATGGTATTAATGTATAGATATCGTGACAATTCTAATTTGTTAAAGGGCCAAATTAGAAAATGCCAATATTATAAATAAGGGGTTATAGTCCCCAAATTACACAAGATCTATTTATTCTCCTAATCTCTTCTGCAGAAATAATTCAGATCAAGGGTTTATGTCAATTTGGAAGATCAGATCAACCTCTTATCTTTTAGATTTATCTCTTTCTCATAATCAGTTTATGAAAGCAGCAACTATGGATTCAGATCTAATATAAAATCCAGGGCTTGTGTCAATATGGAAAAATAAACAAAATTTACTTTTCCAATCAGCAACTATGAATTCAGGTATGACTTTCGCTAATTCATTTACTTTCCTCTGATATCTTCTCAATAAAATCAATATGAGTCACCTATTCAGATCTAGGATTTAATGATTAATCAATCTTAAAATATATTGAAATCCTAACAAGTAGTATCAGAGCCACCCATAATTGATTTCATTGGGATATTTTTATGGTTTTTTTGGAGTAAGTTTTGAATTAAACTTCATATAGAAGTCATTAAATTCCACTTATGTTTTAGATCTGCTTGATTTATGTATCAATGATTTTTTTGGCGATAATTTTGGATTTTTTTAGTATAATTTTTTTATGCTGTAAATTAAAAGGCTAATTTGTGAAACTGTTTTGGTGTAGAAATATAGGTCTAAATAGTCTGTATGTTATTTATGAAATAAGATAGCATTTTGAGATCATTAAATTATGGGAAACAATCAAAGTTCCTTTAAATTTCAATAACAACTCATGTTGGTTAAAGCATTCGCATATTTATTATTGTATATTTTCTAAATAAGTTATGAATTTTAATGTAAGGAATATTTTGGATCTGATATGTACAGTCATTTTCTTTAATATTTATAAATGGTATAAATAGATATATATATATATATAATTTAGAACTAGTTATGCAAGTAATATAAATCCGATTCTATGATTATTTTACCTTAATCAACTTTTGATTAAGTAATCTAGATATATATAAGGTATTATGGTTATTTCAGAAATCTTGATTAATTAGAAATAAAGTATGCTACTTTAAGGTGTTTGTGTTTATTTTATTATTAAAATAAATTTTAACATGACACTAATTTACATTTTTGACTACATAATGGTCAACTGCATTTATTTTTATCATAAATATATTAAATGTGGCTATTATAGTAATAAATGAATTAATTTATTATCATAAATGCACTAAATGTATCAGTTACAATAAATTTAATGATGCATCATGTTTGTATTTGGAATAAGAAAAGCTATATGGTTTATTATTTGATGCATTTATGTTTGATAGTTACACATATTTTATATGTTTGACCCATGCTCGTTGAATACATATTTCACTTTCATGCTTTGGTTATCATAAAATAAAAGGAGCGGTAGTTTTCATATTTTGCTAAAATGCATGGTTACTAACCTTAATTAAATATTCAAATAATAAACTAAAGATAAAGTGATACAATAGCATTCTGTATAGCTATATTATGGTTCAGATACACATCATAGCTACTACATTCATTCATGTTATTTAGTAGGATATTTACTTTGTCATTTATGTATAATTTTATATGTCATTCAATTCTGTCGTTCATCCGTGACAGTTGTATGTGATTTATTCATGATGTCTTATATCATATTTATTTAGGAAACGTCATGAATGAAACTACATACTTAAAGTAAAAGATTATAACAGTCATGATTAAACCATGTTATGCTATAGTTATAATTTTGATATTTTCAAGTGTCATATAGACTTAAAGTACTTTTAGGGGTGTTTTATAGCGCTCGAAATACTGTACATATACTAAAAAATAAATTCAAATATATGTTTGGTGTCTCTTTGCAAACTAATTGCAAATATCCTACATTCCAAGTGAGCTAATTGAAATAGCATGTCACCAAAATAACCTCTCTTATTTTAGTTGTTCATGAAAATGTTTGATATTTGTGTGTATTTATTCATGCGGATGTTACTCGGCCTAAAGGAAAACTAATATTTGGCCGAATAACTTACACATATGTGATGATAAATATGTGACAATTATAAGGTTTTACAAGTGAATAACTAATCGACTCAAAGAAAAATTGTTATTTGACTTGAATTTATTGTCAGTGTTTGATCATTACAACAAGAGTACCACTTACAGTTAATATTAATGTCCAAAGACTTGATATTAATGTTGTGCTAGGTATCTTAAGAAGGGACTTAAAAATTATTTGAATTTACTATGGTTGATATTTTAATATCAGCATATATGGTCAATCTTTATTTTTTTCAATTTTCAACTAATTTGACTATAGTATCTGCAAATTTAAATAGTATTCTCATCTTGTTTGGGACTAACTCTAAGAATTACTAAGCGAACATTTTGTTTGTTCTTAACTTCATGGATCAAGCTCTTGTAATTAGGAGGGTCATACCCACCCGTATTATAGTTGAATGCTCTTATAATGTTATGAAGAACATTCAGAGGTGTGATAATTCAAACAGCAAGAGCAAAGGATCATAAGGTACAATATTTCAGGAGTTTTCAAGGATGTGATATCCATGGGAATAATCAATATTAAGCAGTCCTTTACGTATTAAAAAACATTTTTTTCTTCAAAAAAGATAAAGGGAACAAGCACGTTTTATATTGCTTGATTCCATAAAGTCAAACTAAGGAAATATAAATGAGTACTATGTGGAAAATATTACTTCAAAAGTTAAAGGCACTCAAGCTATTGTTATTTTTTTGGTACTCTCTTTATTCATAGTATAACCATTTTAAGATTATTATTAGTTTTCTTAAGAATAAAATGACCTCTTAGTGAGCTCATTTCACATTGTGGTAAGAAGAAGAGAGATTGAAGCATGATAAGATAGAAAGAACCCATTTATCGTACATAGTAAATAAATGTATAAATATAGATAAAGAAGTCGCTAAGGACCTAAACATAAGAAATAACACACAAATATATATATATTTATAGTTGTTTCTTTAGTGAGATATATGGACATATAAATTAAAGTATACCAAATATTTTTACGTTATTATTGAGATTTCAGTTATATTGTTTGAATTTATTTGATATTTTTTGTTATGCTATCATTTAGACAGATTTCTGTTTTGTAGTTCTAATATGAACAAATTAAGTTATCATTGTTTATTTTGAAATAATAGGATTGATTTATGAATAAATTCAAGCATTATTTGAATTAAAGCTTCTAATGTTTAAAATATAGCATGTATCTAGTTATGTTGAATACCTTTTATAATTAAGTTTCAAATTTTGATTTGGTGATTGATATGATTATTTTTTTAGCTTACTAAATAATTTTAGATTGAGACGCTAAAGATAGAAAATACTTTATTGATATTCTAAGTGACTTAAAAGTTATAGTTTTATGTACCCCCACTAAGGAAAAGTTTTAAGATGGAAATGCAATAGTTTTTTAGGATGTTGAGTTTGGAAGGAGAAATATAGTATTGATCATTGTCTCTAAAGAGAATCATTATCTTTGATTCAACTGTAGTTACTTTTTCGAATAATATATGGGATTTTTTTCCTTTCATTATCAAGAAGTAAATTGGAAACCATAATAGGACAATGTTAAACAAAATTTTCTTCAAGTTAAGGTTATTGTTTTAAAAAACAAACTCAACAACCTCAAAGTGCAAGGTCGCTAAGGAAATCCACTTGAAAAGGAAGAAATACTATTCTGGATGACTATGTAGTATTTCTCCATAAAGATAAATATTGGATTGATGAAGATGATTCTTTGGACTTACATCAATCCATATAAGGTACTAATTTGAAATGTGGATTTAAGGGATGAAGATATAGTGTAAATCTGTAAGGGCAATAAAGTTTGAGATCTTTCCCACCATCTTAAGGTAACAAGATCATTGGTTATGAATAACTATTCAATACCAAAAGAGAACAAGTGGGTAATATAGAAAGGTATAAGACTCTTTTATAGAAAAGACTATTCTGAGAATGAATTTTTTTAAAAGAAACTTTCTCTTCGGTTTTAGTGAAAGACTCTTTAGAATCACTTTGGGGCATGTTGCATATTATAATTTTGAGCAATATCCGATGGATATTAAAGTTATGTTTCTCAATGGAGACATTGATGAAACAATTTAAGGAACTCACTTATGGATTTCTCTTTTGTATTAGAGATTCAAATACCCATTATTATTCATGGGGTGATATTTGGATTATCACAAAAGGGCTAAGAAGATAAGTGCTTAAAAATGTTTGGTATGCAAACTGTGAATCAATTGATTCTCTTTTGCTAAAAGAGACAAATATTGTCTTATATAGTATATAAGAACATCCTTGAAACTAAAGAAATGCAAAAGATTCCTCATGTATTTGCGTTGTGGAGTCTGATGCATGCTAAGACATATACACATATGGATATTGCATATATTATTTGGTAGATATCTTACTGACATTAAAAGTGATCAATTGTTAGTAACCAAAATGGTTACGAGATATCTTTAAGGAACAAAAGATTATATGCTCATAGATAAAAGATCGGATTGGTTGGAGATCATAAAACATTACGATCAGAATATTTTGGATGCCAAGAGTATAAAAGATCCACTTTAGGTAATAATATTTTTCTGGTGGAACTATATAAAGAAAGTTGTCATACAGATACTTATAGTCTCCTCTATTTTGGAACTAACATTTATTTTCTATTATGGGAAATCCAATGATGGAAAATAATTGCAAAATTTTGTCATAAAGTTATGGAATATTAAAAAGGAATTGAAAGACCACTAAAGTAATACCTTATGTTGTAAATAATGGACGAGATTGTTTCAGAAGCACCTTATTTTATAAATAGCAAATTCTAGAGCTCATAAAGTTATACACATTTATAAGATTATTACATATATGGCCCAAGGGGAGGTTATTAAAAAATTCCAATTTGTGGGCCACACATACAAAATAATGTGTTGTGCAATTTTGGTGTAAATCCTAATTAAAGTGATCAAATTATGAATTAAAGTTAAAAGGCTTAAAGATATAGTTCTCATGGTATTAATGTGTAGATACCGGGGAAATTTTAATTTGTTGAAGGGCCAAATTAGAAAATGCCAATATTATAAATAAGGGGTTATGGTCCCCAAATTACACAAGCTCTAGTTATTCTCCTAATCTCTTTTGTGGAAATAATTCAGATCTAGGGTTTATGTCAATTTGAAAGATCAGACCAACTCTTATCTTTTAGATTTATCTCTTTCTCTTAAATCAGTTTATGAAAGCAGCAACTATGGATTCAGATCTAATATAAGATCTAAGGCTTATGTTAATATGGACAACCAAACAAAATTTACTTTTACAATCAGCAACTATGAATTCAGGTATAGCTTTCGCTAATTCACTTACTTTCCTCTGATATCTTCTCAATCAAATCAGTATGGGTCACCTATTTCAATTTAGGGTTTCTTGATTAATCAATCTTAAGGTATATTGAAATCCTAATAGGTATTACTGATCCGATGCTATTCTAACACCGAAAAATACGGCGTTGATGGAGCATCGGTAAAGCCTCAAGAAGTGTCTACCTATGTAAATTTACCGATGTCCTATCGATGTCTATTCAACTGTGTTGGCGGGGTGTTGGAATGGCGTCATCCCAACCATACTTACTCAACCGATGTTCCCTACTCCATCCACATTTGGAATTAAAAAAAGAAAAACCCTTACCTCTTTCATCTCCTCCTTCCTCCACATCGTCGCAAGCCGAGTCCCTCGCAAAGCCCAGCACCCCTTCTTCCCTAACCCAACACCCCTTCCTTTCCCAACCCGTCGGAAGCCAAACCCCTCCCCAAGCTGCCACCTCCAAGCACAAAACCTTGTTGCCGCAAGCCGCCTCCCCCAAGCTTCCAAGCCCAATGACTCCTCCAAGTCGCTGCATCTCTAAGGTTCTAAGCCGCCACTAGCCATCCAGCCACTGCCTCTCAAGCATCCCTCAAGCCTCCACACCACCACAAGCAACGCCCACTATCGGTATGATATATTGCTCTGATTCATTTTTTATTCAATGTTAGGATTTGATTAGGTTCGTATATGATATAGATTTGTTGGTCTAAATTCGTTGGTGTACGATTGTAGACATAGATTTGTTATTATGATAATTCGTATATGATTTGAGATATCTTTGGTATTATTTTTAAATTGTTTGAGAATTCATTATCATTGATATGCTATTATTAATGAAACCCCATAGATTTCTCCTATGATTGAGTTAGATTTGTTAATATATTTCGATATACTGTTAGTGATGGAATGATAAGATGAACGTAGTTTATATAATGTTAGAAATTGAATTTCACTATATCTAGGGATCCATAATATGGTTTTCTTTTGATATAATAGTAAACTTGACCGAAGAAGCCATGATGAATGTTCGGTATGTTTTGACAAATGTATAATTGTGATGAACTATGTGTTAGAGATTGATTGTCAATTTTTGGTGATGAAATTTTACTAATTGAAATATGTTAGATTGATTGAAAAGGTTAGAAAATGGTACAACTAATAGTTAAAACTATAAAATTTAATAAAGAATATGCTGGCTATTAAAAACCAAAAATATATTAGATGTTAGAAATATAAAGTATATAAGCTAATGAAAACCAAGAATATGTTAATGACCGGTGATTAGGTTTCATAGTCCTCATATATAGCTAAAATTATAAATATTATTTCAGTTCTTATTTTGTTGTTGCAGCAACTGCACCCTTTTATTTTATTTGTAGTTTTTGGATATACAAATTGGAGTTAGAGTTAGAGTTGTAAAAATCCTTTTTTGGTGTAATGTCCTTGTGTATATGTTGTTATTGCTTCCCACTAGACCGAGTAAGCTCCATCCTTTACCGGTTACGTACTTTTCTAAAATCGTTGCATATTCTATTAATGTTTCGATCATATCAATGCTGTTGCAAAAAAATGATAGTATGGATACGATCAAAATATTGGTAGAATCTGCAAAAGAAAAAACTTCCATCATTAGAAAAAACTATCATTGTATTAGACGGTGAAGAACTATCTAAACTTGGAAGATAGAAAATGTCGATTTCAATACAAGACAAAGATGGCCTAAAGTTATATAGCATGTATATGGTATTTTTTTAAACATTAATGTTGTTATTTATTGATTAGTTTATATGTTGTGTGAGTTGGAGTAGCTGGATTTGGCCTACAGTAGTAATGCAAGTAGAAAATTGTAAAGCTAACTATAAATTTAAATTCAATATTCAGTTATATGAATAAATAATAATCAATAATATATCATTTTCATTTTATAATTAATCATTTTTAGTTTATATTTAATAATTAAAATTTCAAAACTCAAATTTAATAAATAACAGTGAATACCGTATAAGTTAATATAATTAGTCATTAATAATTTATGACGTATAGTTTACAATTTAATATTTTACAAATAAGCTATAGTTTACAATCAATGCCACACAGCAGTTAACATCTATAGTTTTGGAAGGAAAAAAATAGAACGTTTAAAAATAATTGGACTGAAAGCTGTCACAATTGGAAAATATGATATGATTACTATTTTTACGTTGCATTAATTTTTCAATATATTATACTAACAAGAGTAAAAGCAATCACACCTTAAATCTATGGTACCACATTAATTCCTATAAATTTATATACTGTTTTATTCATGTTGTAGGCGGTAACCATTTATTAATAAAATTATAGCATTTTATATACTAGTATAAATTTATGGACTAGTATGCATCTATTAATGTAGGAAAGCAATTTTATCACATGTTTTTTCATTATGTTATGTTGTTTTGAATAAAAGGTGGATAAATTTAGATCTCAGATAAAAAATAATTTTATCTTTCTAGAATAAAAGATCAATGCATAATTTATGTTATTCTCTTAACATTTTTAATTTTTTTTTCTTGCTACAATTAATCAGTTTGTTTGGTTAATTAATCGTTTACTATGATATTTTGCAGGTTGGTTGAGCAACTTGAGTTTGGTATGAAGCCAAGTAGTATTAATAGTGGAAGAGATTAGACATGCATAGTAGTGTTGTTATAACTGGTGATAGTGGTTGAGATATTACTGAGGGATACTGTTAACACTGGGGTCGTTGGCTGTTAGTGATGGTGGTTATCTCCACCTGTGGTAGCAGTATCACCACCGGCACTGCCCCATCAACCATCAGCATTTATAAAAGCACTACCACACATGTCTCCAGTCTCCTCCACCATCAATAATAACATACATGTTTCTTTGGTATGAAGCTAGGTAGCATTCCAGAGAAACTCAAACACTAGCCTCTGTTGCATGACATGACTGTATGGTAGTATTAATAGAAGAGGCGCTAGGGCTTGCATAATAGTGTTGGTATAACTGGTGGTGATTGGTTGGGATGGTGCTAGAGGGGATGTTGTTAACATTGGAGTCGTTGTCTGTCAGTGATAGTGGTTTTCGTTAGCAGTGGTAATGATACCACCACAAGTACTACCCTAACAACCACTGCCAGTTACAACAACACTATCATGCAAGTCTTTTAGCGCCTCATTCTATCAATATTACCATGTTATTATGCCGTGCAACTAGTGTGGATGTTTGAGTTCCTAGGAATGAGAACTTGAGGAGTGAGTGAGATATAATTTCGAATGGTGATCCTACGCAGAAGATGACTTGCATCACCAAAGGACGGGATGATGGATAATGTTGTCTCCCTTCTTCAGGTCAATGCAAGTGTTCCCTTGTCTGATCATTTGTGTTCGTATAAGTTTGTGTTTGTATGGTTGTAAAATCATCTGTATGATTGTTGACATTTTTGTTTGCATGGTATAGTATATTTATGATGTTGGTTAATATGATTTGGTATTTGAACTTGATGGCATGTGTTATATAATATATGAATTTGTGGTATAGATGATTATATATCGTATATATTTTTATATCTGATTGAGGTGAGAAATGCAGTAGAAATGCTACAAATATGTTTTAGTAAAGGCATCGCAAAGCGTCTGCATGGCATCAAAAAATCCTATTTTTACAATTTAAAAAATAATCGAGAGGGCGTCAGAATGACATCACCGGTATGGTGTCGACAAGGCATTGACAAAAGTCTCCTGTAAGGTGTCGATAACTACACCATGAAAAGCATCTTCTAGACGTCGATATAAAATTTCCGAGTCATATATCGATGCTCCGCCGATGCTTTTTTGACGTCGGTTAATCATTTACTTTTTGTATTGTGTAATGGTAGCCAATTTCTCTATGCAATGATTTCTATAAAATTTTGGCTAACCTTTGATGCAACATGATGAAAGTTTGTTGGATGGATTGACATCATATAACTAGAATGCATTTATACCTAAAAGACACATTGCTTAAAATTCGCTCCTTGCCCAAATGAATTGGTCAGGGGGTTTAACAAGAAGACATCTACTAATATATACATTAAAATTGACCTGCATAAAACTTATGACACTGAGTAGAGAACTCATTCTGCATATGATGGAGTCTATGGGCTTCCCTACTCCGTTTATTAATTTAATCAAGTAATGCATAGTTACTCATTCCTTCTCTATTCTGGTCAATGGTGCTCCTCAGGGTTTTTTTAAGAGCAATAGGGGACTTAGAAAGGTGACCATCTTTCCCCTTATTTGCTTTGCATAGCTATGGAACTCACTTTTTGATCTGGAGTGTCTTAAGTGTAATCTTTCCACCATTTTCTCCACCAATCCTATGATTACCCATTTGTTATATGCTGATGGTAGGCTATTTATGACTAAAGCTAACATGAGCATCTTGTTTTCATAAAGAAATCATGGATGAAGTTAGAAAATGCATGGGGTTGAACATGACTGTAAGTCTAATGCTTTCATTGGTAGAGGGGCAAATGAAAAAGACAATATAGCTGGTGTACTTAATATTCAGACAACAAGTCTTCTTATTACTTACCTTGGAGTTTCCTTAACCAGCTGTAAAGCAAGAGATATTGGGACTCTTATAGAAAAACTAATAAATGGAATACCAGATTTTTGAACATAGTTGGTAGAGTTGAGTTGTCTAAGACGGTGATCTATCCAACGCTCTCCTTTTGGTTCCAAATTGATCAATGTCCTTCAAGTATCATTCAGAAGATCAATAGTATTTGTTCTAAATTCATTTTGTTGGAAAATTTTAATATGTGGGCCACATATGTAAAATAAATGTGTCGTGCTATTTTGGTGTAAAGCCTAATTAAAGTGATAAAATTATGAATTAAAGTTAAAAGGCTTATAGGTATAATTGTCATGGTATTAATGTGTAGATACTGGGGCAATTCTATTTTGTTGAAGGGCTAAATTAGAAAATGCCAACATTATAAATAAGGGGTTATGGTCCCCAAATTACATAAGCTCCAGTTATTCTCCTAATCTCTTCTATGGAAATAATTCAGATCTAGGGTTTATGTCAATTTGGAAGATCAGATCCAACTCTTATCTTTTAGATCTATCTCTTTCTCTTAATCAGTTTATGAAAGTAGCAACTATGAATTCGGATCTAATATAAGGTCTAGGGTTTGTGTCAACGATGGAAAACCAAACCAAATTTACTTTTTCAACAGCAACTATGAATTCAGGTATGGCTTCCGCTAACCCATTTACTCCCCTATTTCTTTTCAATTAAATCAATATGGGCCACCTATTCAGATCTAGGGTATCATGATTAATCTATCCTAAAGTATATTGAAATCCTAACAAGTGGTATCAAAGCCACCCATCATTGATTTCACTGGAATTTTTTTTAATTACGAGTAATTGAACTTCTTTTTAGAAGTCCTGTAATAATCTTACTTAAGTTTCAGATCTGCTTGATCTATGCATCAAGAACTTTTTGATGATGATTTTGGAATTGGTTTATATCAATTATTTATAGTAAATTAAAAGGCTAATTTATGAAATTATTTTGGTGTAGAAAGATAGATAGATCTAAATGATCTATATGTTATTTATGAAATGAGATAGAATTTTAAAATCATTAAATTATGAGAAATAATCTAACATCCTCTAAATTTTGAAAAATAATTTATATTGGTTAAAGCATTCACATGTTTATTATTGTATATTTTATAAATAAGTTGTGAATTTTTTTAAGGTGAGGAATGTTTTTGATCTGATATGTACAGTTATTTTCTTTAATGTTTATAAATGGTATAAAAAGATATGTATAATTTGTAACCATTTATGCAAGAAATATAGATCTGATTCTATGATTATTTTACCTTACTTAACTTTTGATTAAGTAATTTGGATATTTATTTATGGTATGTGTTATTTCAGAAATTTTAGTTAAAAAAAATAAAATAATAAAGTATGCTTCTTTAAAGGTTTATGTTTATGTTTATTATTGAAATAAATTTTAACATGATATAAATTTATACGTTGGACCACATAACGGTCAACTGCATTTAATTTTATCATAAATGCATTAAATGTGGTTGTTATGGTAATAAATTAATCCACATAACGGTCAATTGCATTTATTTTTTATCATAAATGCATGAAATGTGGTTGTTATGGTAATAAATTAATTAACTTATTATCATAAATGCACTAAATGTGTCGGTTACAATAAATTTAAAGATGCAGCATGTTTGTATTTGGAATAAAAAAAGACATATGGTTTATTATTTGGTGCATTTATGTTTAACAGTTACATATATTTTATATGTTTAACCCATGCTTGTTGGAAACATGTTTCACTTTCGTGCTTTGGTTAGCATAAAATAAAAGGAGCAGTAGTTTTCATATTTTGCCAAAATGCATGGTTACTGACCTTAATTAAGTATTCAAATAATAAACTAAAGATAAAGTGACACAGTAGCATTCTATATAGCTATATTATGGTTCAGATGTACATTATAGCTATTGCATGTTATTTAGTATGACCGTTACTATGTCATTTATGTATAATTTTATATGGCATTTAATTCTGGCGTTCATCTATGACATTTGTTATGTGATTTATTTATGATATCTTGTATCATACTTATTTATAAAATGTCATGAATGTAACCACATACTTAAAGTAAAAGACTATAACAGCTATGATTAAAACATGTTGTGCCACAGTTATAATTTTGAGATTTTCAAGTGTCATATAGACTTACAATGCTTTTGGGAGTATTTATAGCACTTGAAATATTGTACATACACTAAGAAATAAATTCAAAATATTTTTGGTGTCTCTTTGCGAACTAATTGTAAATATATTACATTCTAAGTGAGCTAATTGAAATAACATGTCACCAAAGTGACCTCTCTTATTTTAGTTGTTCATGAAAATGTTTGATATTTGTGTGTATTTATTCATGCGGATGTTAGCCAGCCCTAAGGAAGACTAATATTTGGCTGAATAACTTACACATGTGTGGTGATAAATATGTGATAATTATAAGGTTTTACAAGTGAATAACTAATCGGCCCAAAGGAAGATTGTTATTTGACTTGAATTTATTATCAGTGTTTAATCATTACAACAAGAGTACCACTTACAGTTAATATTACTGTCCAAAGACTTGATATTAATGTTGTGCTAGGTATCTTGAGAAGAGACTTACCAATTATTTGAATTTACTATGGCTGATATTGGATATGAGCATATACGGTCAATCCTTAATTTTTGTTCATTTTTCAATTAATTTGACTAAAGTGTCTGCCAATTTTAACGTACTCATCTTATTTGGGACTAACTCTAAGGATTATTAAGAGAACATGTTGTTTGTACTTAAATTCATGGATCTAGATCTTGCGATAAGAATGCTCTTATAATATCATGAGGAACATTCAAAGGTGAGACAATTCAAAAAGAAAGAGTCAAAAGATCATAAAGTAAAATATTTCAGAAGCTTTCAAGGATGTGGTATCCGTAGGGATAACCAATTTTAAGGAGTTTTTTTTATTGAGAATGAAAAGTGTTTCCTTAAGGTAAAATAGAAAGTACCTATTTATCGTATGTTTGATGTGATTTTTTGTTTGATGATAACAAATATATATCAATTTATAAATGTGTTTGCAAATTATACTATACACATATAGGAATTAATATTCATGTTGAATAATAATACTATTGCACAGAATTTATATAATTCAATCAGTATTTTTATTCAAAATAATATTTTATTTCAACACTTATACAGTACAAAGTTTTCAGCTCATACACTGATTTCATACATTTCACATTTACAATGTTTTCCTCACTACAACACTCAACACTCAGTTTTATCTATCTGCATCTATCTGCATTGTCCAGTGCCAGTACTTGTCCTGTCTTCTATGTACCTGTATAATTAACAACTATAGCAGTAATCTGAAAATAAACAAATTTGAATTTGCAAAAATATAAAATTTGTTCTTATTGTTGTCTCAGGTATATGGGTTAGTGTCATCATTTTTGATTGTGTAATATCTATGCATATCAGTATTCTTATCAGGGAAAGGTAATCATGAGTAGCTGCAGTACACACGTGTATATCTATAGACGTGTGCACTGCCTCGCCAACTCGTGTGCACAGTCAACAAAAGACATGCACAGGTCAGACCAAACATCTAGACCAACTGCACAATGCAAATGGCCTCGACCAAAATCCAAATGTACACATGAACAATATGGCAATGCAGACTCAAGTCACAAGTACAAGAATGCAACAGCCACAATTCTAACAGAGAAATGCACAAGTACAGATTCAAACAAGTCCACACCGCAACTCCAACATATCAGAGAGTAGTTCAAGTGACAAATGCACCAATGACACCAATGAACTCAAGACGGTGAACATTACATGCATGTTGAAGACAAATATAAGTGCAGATTCTAAATGAAACAATGCAAGCAAGTCCAGAATACAACTGGACAAGATAGGTTAACTTGAATGTAATATCAAAGACATCAAGTGAGACCAGAAGTGAGAACAGACTCAAGTCAAGCTACAAAACTATATACATGGACTGCTGTATTCAAGTAACCAAAAGTTCAAAGTTAAAAACAGATGCAAGCTACAACATGAATACACAATTCAAAGAACTCGAATGTGTAAGACATGACCAGACCAAACAACATGAATGGTAGCACAAAGAATGACCAGAAACAACTACAAGTCAGTGCACAATAAAGAATGCACAGGGAAACACATGCACATGAACCAGAAATGCAACAGTGGATATCTACATGAATGGTGACAAGACAAAGCAACCACAACATCATTATCAAGTACAAATGCAACAGGAAAACAAGTATGTACAAGTCAGTGAAGAATAAGTTCGAACCAAATCAAGTTCAAACATCAGGGTACAAGTGCAACAATATTACATATATACAGCAGTGAAGACCAATTCAGGTGATCATCACCGAACAAACTCAGGGATAAACATAGATGGCTAGAAGAAGATGATCAGAGACAATGATCAAGTCAGATCAAAGCTAAACTCAAGGCCGATGTTCACAAAGTCATAATCAAGTCAGAGGCGAAGTCAACATGGCCATAAATCAAAGTCGTATAGTTTTAATCAAAAGTTATCAAGTTGAAAAAATCAAAAATCAGGAATTATAAATTAGGAAAGATTCTGGAATATAATTCAAAAAGCAATCGAACGTTTCAAAATCAAAACCGTGGGTACGAAGTACCTTCCCAAAATAGCATAGCATAATAATGGAAAGAATCAACAACTTGGAAGCCAAGTAAAATCAAATCAGACAATTCAAGGGTTTCGAAAAACCCTATATAAAGACCCCAATATCATCATCGAGAAGAAGTGAAGAGCGAAATAGAACCCAAATCATCATTGACAAACAGAGCAGAGAAGCAAGAACAATCAAGTTCAAGCAATTAAATCAAAGAAAAGCACAGAACAGAAATTACATACCGAAGCCAACGATCGACTAACTCAATTATCTCGAGGCAAGCAACTGGTCAGTAGCGAAGCAGCCATCAATCAACAGAGCAACAATCACAATCGGCACCAATCAGAATCCCCAAATTTCAGAGGAACAACGACGAGGCCGAAGCCGTAGATAATCTCACAAACGCAAGAGCCGAAGCCCTAATTCCAGAATCGCCATTCACAAGCAAAAAGAAAGAGAGCCGAAGCTCTAATTCCAGAATCGCCATTCACAAGCAAAAAGAAAGAGAGCCGAAGCTCTAATTCCAGAATCGCCATTCACAAGGAAAAAGAAGCGGGCCGATAAAAATTAGAAGGGGCCGGCCTTATTAAAATTAACTAAGGCTTTGGTTTTTTAATTTGTTTTTATTTTGGGCCGGGGTTTATTTTGATTAAGGGCAAAATTATTTTAAAGTTTTAATTTAATTTTTGCCCTTGTTTTCTTTGGGTTTTTGTTTTAAAGTTTGTACTCTTCAAATCAAATCAGGGTAAATCACCACCTAGGTTTTAGGTAGTGTCAGATTGTCTAGTTAGAATTAGTTCAGTGAGCAGGGGTTGCGAGTTTGCAAAACTCTATAGGCGGTAGCAGGGTGTGCGAGTCTGTTAGAGTGTTTGTAAGCGGGATACTGTTTAATTATAATAGAAATCTGGGAATGCAGCAGTAGGCAGGGGTTGCCGAAGCTAGGTAAATTTTGTGTGTGATTTACTTTTCAGCATACTTACTTATCTGCAGTTTGATTTCGTGTTTAAACATAAGAAAATTTTCTATAACCCTATTCACCCCCCTCTAGGGTTAATCTAGATCCTACAAGTGGTATCAGAGCCAGGTTATTTTTTTTAACTCTAGAGTCATGAATCCACCAAATAATGCTTTTTCTGAGGGGCAATCTATTGCTAGGCCACCCATGTTTAATGGGAATGATTATGCGTATTGGAAGGTTAGGATGGGTATTTATCTTGGTTCTGTTGATTATGATGTTTGGGACATTATTGAATCTGGCTATAATTCTCCCACTATAATTGTTGGTGATATTGAGATTCCTAAACCAAAGGATAGGTGGGATGCTAACGATAAGAAGTTAAAAACTACAAATGCTAAAGCTATGAATGCTTTGATTTGTGCTCTTGATAAGACTGAATTTAATAGAATCTCTCATTGTAAAACAGCACAGGAAATTTGGCATACCTTGGAGGTGACACACGAAGGAACTTCTCAAGTCAAGGAGTCTCGTCTAGCCCTGTTCAGCAATGAATACGAGAACTTTGTGATGGACAAAGGTGAGAGCATAAAGGACATGTTTGGACGCTTCTCAACCTTGGTGTACAATGCTAGAGCGCTTGGGAAGGTATTCACTGAGGTAGAACTAGTGAGGAAGATACTACGAGTCTTACCGATGAACTTTGAGGCAAAAGTCACGGCAATACAAGAATCCAAAGATCTAAGTAAACTAAGCATGGAGGATTTGATTGGCAACTTGATGACATATGAGCTTGAGCTATAAGCAAAGGAGGAACGCAACAACTCCGAATCAAAGAAGAAGACGATTGCCTTAAAGAGCAAAGAAGAGAGCGATGAAGAAGAAGAAGATCCAATTGAAGAACTTGCAATGGCTGTCAATAATCTTAGAAAATTTTCGAGATTCAGGCCACGCAAGAAGAAAACGAGTGGTAATAGGTCAAAAGATTCTGACAATTCCAATAATGAATTGACCTGCTTTAACTGCAAGAAGCCTGGCCACTTCCAACAAAATTGCCCACTTCTCAAGAACAACAAATGAAAGAAAAAAAAGAAGAAGGCCTTTGCAGCAACTTGGGATGATGAAGAAGGAGAGGAAGTTTCGAATGATAGCTCAGAGGAGGCTAACTTGGGTCTCATGGCAAAATCAGATTTAGAAGCAAGCTCAGAGGAATCTAGTGAGGTAGGTGACTATTCTTATAAAGATCTTGTTTTAATGTGCCTTGATCTTACTAAAACAGTGGATGCTCTTGAATCTAAAATTGAAAAACTGAAATCTGATAGAAGAGTACTTGCCCATGAAAATTTTAGGTTAGAAACTGAACTTTAAAATATTCAAAACCTAGACTGTAAAAAATGTAAAATTTTAGATTCAGAATTATCAAAACTGAAGAATAGCTTTGAGAATCTTGAAAAAGAAAACTTGAATCTTAGGGAAACAATTGACACTAGGAAAAAGGATTTCATAAATAGATGCACCTCACTTGTGACTGAAAACACAACACTAAAAACCAAAGTCCAAAATCTTGAGAAATCACTGAATAACTTTTCAAGAGGAGAAAAATCGTTCAACATGTTATTGGGAAATCAACTTTTTGCTAACAACAGAAAAGGACTAGGCTTTGGGAAAACACAAGTTGAGGATAGTGCAAAAGGTAAGAGTGTCTTTACTAGAAGTGAAATAATTGAACAATGTGTTGAAAATTGTAGTCATAGGAACAAGAACACGAAATTTATAAAAGTTTGGGTTCCTAAGAATTCTACAAACAAATTTCATGTCTATTGGAACAAGAATGAAAAGACAAAACAAGTTTAGGTTCCAAAGGGATTGTATATTCACAATGCTTCAGTCACTAACGTCATTGGACCTAAGAGTTTCTCTAGGTCATCCTTCTCTCTCTTTCTGTAGGTCTGTTGGCGGGCTAAGGAACAACAAGAATGGTTTCTAGATTCAGGTTTTTCTAAACATATGACAGGTGACAAATCAAAGTTCCTTAGCCTAGAGAATTTTAAAGGTGGAAATGTGATTATGGGAGACAATAGCAAGTGTAAGATTATTGGTAAGGGTGAAGTAGGTAACGGTACTTTTTTCTTGACTAATGTTTTATACGTTGAAAATTTGCATCACAATCTCATTTCTATTAGCCAACTGTGTGACAAAGGTATGAATGTGGTTTTTGATAGTGATACTTGCACAATCATTGATAAATCTTCTAATAACATTGTTTTTATGGGCAAAAGAAAACGAAATGTTTACACACTTTCGTTTGATAATCTAAATCTTTCTAGATGTTTGGTAGCCACTGACGAAGAGGCATCTTTATGGCATAGGAGACTTGGACATGCTAGCATGGGTCTCTTGAAAAACCTTGAAATGAAAAAATTAGTCAGAGGGTTACCACATCAGAAATTTGAAAATAATAAAGTGTGTAAAGCATGTTCCTTAGGCAAGCTTAGTCGATCATCATTTCGCCCTAAAAACATTGTTAGCACATCAAGGGTCCTTGAATTAATTCACATGGACTTATTTGGACCAAATGAAATTGCAACTTGAATGGAAAACGTTATTGTTATGTATTGGTTGATGATTATTCTAGATTTACATGGGTTTATTTCTTAGCCAAAAAGTCTGAATCTTTTGATTATTTTTCTAAATTTGCAAAACTTGTTCAAAATGAAAAAGGAGTTTCAATTAAAACTTTGAGAAGTGATCATGGAGGCGAATTTGAAAATTTAGATTTTGAAAACTTTTGTGAAGAAAATGGTTTAAAACATGAATTTTCTGCTCCACGAACACCTCAACAAAATGGGGTGGTTGAAAGGAAAAATCGTACATTGCAAGAATTGGCTAGATCCATGTTGAGTGAGTATAAACTACCTCTAACCTTTTGGGCAGAGGCAGTGAATACTTCGTGCTATGTAATGAATAGAGTAATGATTAGACCAATACTTAACAAAACATCTTATGAATTGTGGCATGAAAGGAAACCTAACATTTCTTAAATTCGTGTATTTGGATGTCCTTGTTTTATTCTTAACACAGGTGATCAACTTGGAAAATTTGAATCAAAGGCTGATGAGGGAATTTTTATGGGCTATTCAACAAGGAGCAAGGCTTACAGGATATACAACAAACAAACAAAGACAATTTTTGAATCAATCAATGTGAAATTCGATGAATCTGATCTGGAAAGGACGACTGAAAAGGCGTTGACGATGCGGTAGATCAAGAAGGCATTGAAGAAGGAACATCTAGTGAGAAAGTTGAAAATAGGACTATTGATGCTGATAGACTGAAGTTCAAATCCAATCATCCTCCTGAATTGGTTATAGGTGATCCTACAGAAGGTATACGTACTCGCTCTTCATTTGATAAAAATTTGTGTGCGTTTTGTTGTCACAGTGGTTTTATTTCTGAGATTGAACCTGATTCTGTTGAAATGGCTCTTAACGATGAAAGTTGGGTTTTAGCGATGCAAGATGAACTTAATCAATTTGAGAGAAATAAAGTTTGGAAATTAGTTCCTAGGCCTAAAGATTATCCAATTGTTGGAACTAAATGGGTGTTTAAAAATAAACTTGATGAATCCGGAAATGTAATTAGAAACAAAACTAGGTTGGTCGCAAAAGGTTATAACCAGATAGAAGGCTTAGATTTTGATGAAACATTTGCTCCAGTTGCTAGGTTAGAAGCCATTAGGATTTTGCTAAGTTTTGCATGTTATAAAGGTTTCAAACTTAAACAAATGGATGTAAAGAGTGCCTTTCTAAATGGTGATTTGAAAGAAGAAGTTTTTGTTGAACAACCCCCCGGTTTTGAAAATCATGATTTTCCAAATCATGTGTATAAACTAGAAAAAGCATTATATGGTCTTAAGCAAGCTCCTAGAGCTTGGTATGACTGCCTTTGTACATATCTTTTGGAAAATGGCTTTAAAAAGGGGAGTGCTGACACGACACTGTTTCTATTACATAAAGAAAGTGATTTTTTGATTGTTCAGATTTATGTGGATGATATCATTTATGGTGCTACTAATGAACTCTTGTGCGAGAAATTTGAACAAGTCATGCATGCTAAATTCGAGATGAGCTTGGTTGGAGAATTGAAATATTTTCTTGGATTTCAAATCAAGCAAAGCAGTGATGGCATTTTCATTTCACAATCCAAGTATGTGTTGGAACTATTGAAGAAATTTGGAGTTGAGAACTCCAAACCATTGAGAACTCCTATGAGCCCATCAACAAAGTTGGACAAAGACGAGGAAGGAGTTGCTGTTGATCAGAAGAAATATCGAGGGATAATTGGTTCACTTCTCTATCTTACTGCTTCTAGACCTGATATTATGTTTTCTGTGTGTTTGTGTGCACGTTTTCAATCTAACCCCAAAGAATCTCATTTGAAAGCCACTAAACGAATTTTGAGATATCTTTCACACACACACAAATTTGGACTATGGTACCTATGTGAAAATTTTGGTTTAGTTGGTTATTCTGATGCTGATTATGTGGGTTCACTGGTAGACAGGAAAAGCACTAGTGGGACATGTTTCATGCTAGGACATTCATTAGTGTCATGGTCAAGTCGAAAACAAAATTGTGTTGCATTATCCACCACTGAAGCAGAATATATTGCATTAGGAAGTTGTTGTGCTCAAATTTTATGGATGATGGAAACTCTTTCTGATTTTGGCTTAGTTTATAAACAAGTTCCATTAAAATGTGATAGTAAAAGTGCAATAGACTTGTAATCATGTTCATCATTCACGCACAAAACACATTGATGTGAGACACCACTTTATTGCTAAGGAAAACATTTGCATTGAACATATTTCAACTGAGATTCAACTTGCTGATATTTTCACAAAACCCCTCCCCGAAGACAGATTTTCCAGATTACGTTTGGATTTGGGGATTATAGAAATTGACTAATCATTTTCCAGTTTTTGGTTGAAATATTCTTGGATATTTATTTTCAACTTCAATTTCTAGGATTCAAACCAGTTTTGGATATTATTCAAAGATTGATTCGAATATGGTATTCAGTAGTGGAAATATGGTTGTTTTATTTTAAGAAATTTCATAATATGATTGATTTGGTAACTTATTCCACGATCATTTCTATTTCTACCATCTTTCTATCATTCAAAATGGTTTTGAAAAATGAGAAGAGTGCATTATTTTTAAATTAAAAAGAAAATTAAAAATTTTATAAATATTTCGCATGCATCCATTCTCATTTAAAAGTCCTTATGGTTATGCATGGATGGATCATGTGAGTGAATTTTAGTTTATCATCACTCCATTCTCATTTAAAAGTCCTTATGGTTATGCATGGATGGAGCTTGATAGCTAACGAGTAACTACTAATCCCATTTAAAAGTCCTTATGGTTATGCGTGGTTAGTAAGTGCTTATTTTTGTGCTTAAATGTCAAATTATTATTTTTAAAAAAATCTTTCTCTTCTCATTATATAAAAACCGAACCATCGATCCATTCTCTACAATGTGGAAATTGTTATCTTGTTATGATTTATTATGATTTTTTCTTGGTTTTACATTTGTTTTTCCCCTACTGTTCCATTATTTTTTTGTCAGTCTTTTGATGATAACAAAAAGGGGAGAAGAACAAGATTTTGATAAGAAAGTAAATATTTTTGAATACTTCAACAAATTTGTTAAATGTTGGTAGTTAATTTTCTTTAGTTCTTTTATTCTTCTGTAATTTTCAAAATCTTCTAAATAGGGAGTGGTCTCAGTTGTAGGGGGTGCATCCATATAGGGGGAGCTAAATATTTCATGCTCAAACACATTTATCAGAATTTCAAAATCTTTAATATATATGTTTGTCATCATTAAAAGGGGGAGATTGTTTGATGTGATTTTTTGTTTGATGATAACAAATATATATCAATTTATAAATGTGTTTGCAGATTATACTATACACATATAGGAATAAATATTCATGTTGAATAATAATACTATTGCACAGAATTTATATAATTCAATCAGTATTTTTATTCAAAATAATATTTTATTTCTACACTTATACAGTACAAAGTTTTCAGCTCATACACTGATTTCATACATTTCACATTTACAATGTTTTCCTCACTACAACACTCAACACTCAGTTTTATCTATCTGCATCTATCTGCATTGTCCAGTGCCAGTACTTGTCCTGTCTTCTGTGTACCTGTATAATTAACAACTACAGCAGTAATCTGAAAATAAAAAAATTTGAATTTGCAAAAATATAAAATTTGTTCTTATTGTTGTCTCAGATATATGAGTTAGTGTCATCATTTTTTATTGTTAATATCTGCGCATATCAGTATTCATATCAGGGACAGGTAATCATGAGTAGCTGCAGTACACACGTGTATATCTATAGACGTGTGCACTGCCTCGCCAACTCGTGTGCACAGTCAACAAAAGACATGCACAGGTCAGACCAAACATTTAGGCCAATTGCACAATGCAAATGGCCTCGACCAAAATCCAAATGTACACATGAACAATATGGCAATGCAGACTCAAGTCACAAGTACAAGAATGCAACAACCACAATTCTAACAAAGAAATGCACAAGTACAGATTCAAACAAGTCCACACTGCAACTCCAACATATCAGAGAGTAGTTCAAGTGACAAATGCACCAATGACACTAATGAACTCAAGACAGTGAACATTACAGGCATGTTGAAGACAAATATAAGTGCAGATTCTAAATGAAACAATGCAAGCAAGTCCAGAATACAACTGGACAACACAGGTTAACTTGAATGTAATATCAAAGACATCAAGTGAGACCAAAAGTGAGAACAGACTCAAGTCAAGCTACAAAACTGTATACATGGACTGCTGTATTCAAGTAACCAAAAATGCAAAGTTAAAAACAGATGCAAGCTACAACATGAATACACAATTCAAAGAACTCGAATGTGTAAGACATGACCAGACCAAACAGCATGAATGGTAGCACAAAGAATGACCAGAAACAACTACAAGTCAGTGCACAATAAAGAATGCACAGGGAAACACATGCACATGAACCAGAAATGCAACAGTGGATATCTACATGAATGGTGACAAGACAAAGCAACGACAACATCATTATCAAGTACAAATGCAACAGGAAAATAAGTATGTACAAGTCAGTGAAGAATAAGTTCGAACCAAATCAAGTTCAAACATCAGGGTACAAGTGCAACAGTATTACATATATACAGCAATGAAGACCAAGTCAGGTGATCATCACCGAACAAACTCAGGGATAAACACAGATGGCCAGAAGAAGATGATCAGAGACAATGATCAAGTCAGATCAAAGCTAAACTCAAGGCCGATGTTCACAAAGTCACAATCAAGTCAGAGGCGAAGTCAACATGGCCATAAATCAAAGTCGTATAGTTTTAATCAAAAGTTATCAAGTTGAAAAAATCAAAAATCAGGAATTATAAATTAGGAAAGATTCTGGAATATAATTCAAAAAGCAATCGAACGTTTCAAAATCAAAACCATGGGTACGAAGTACCTTCCCAAAATAGCATAGCATAATAATGGAAAGAATCAACAACTTGGAAGCCAAGTAAAATCAAATCAGACAATTCAAGGGTTTCGAAAAACCCTATATAAAGACCCCAATATCATCATCGAGAAGAAGTGAAGAGCGAAATAGAACCCAAATCATCATTGACAAACAGAGCAGAGAAGCAAGAACAATCAAGTTCAAGCAATTAAATCAAAGAAAAGCACAGAGCAGAAATTACATACCGAAGCCAACGATCGACTAACTCAATTATCTCGAGGCAAGCAACTGGTTAGTAGCGAAGCAGCCATCAATCGACAGAGCAACAATCACAATCGGCACCAATCAGAATCCCCAAATTTCAAAGGAACAACGACGAGGCCAAAGCCGTAGATAATCTCACAAACGCAAGAGCCGAAGCCCTAATTCCAGAATCGCCATTCACAAGCAAAAAGAAAGAGAGCCGAAGCTCTAATTCTAGAATCGCCATTCACAAGCAAAAAGAAAGAGAGCCGAAGCTCTAATTCCAGAATCGCCATTCACAAGGAAAAAGAAGCGGGCCGATAAAAATTAGAAGGGGCCGGCCTTATTAAAATTAACTAAGGCTTTGGTTTTTTAATTTGTTTTTATTTTGGGCCGGGGTTTATTTTGATTAAGGGAAAAATTATTTTAAAGTTTTAATTTAATTTTTGCCCTTGTTTTCTTTGGGTTTTTGTTTTAAAGTTTGTACTCTTCAAATCAAATCAGGGTAAATCACCACCTAGGTTTTAGGTAGTGTCAGATTGTCTAGTTAGAATTAGTTCAGTGAGCAGGGGTTGCGAGTTTGCAAAACTCTATAGGTGGTAGCAGGGTGTGCGAGTCTGTTAGAGTGTTTGTAAGCGGGATACTGTTTAATTCTAATAGAAATCTGGGAATGCAGCATTAGGCAGGGGTTGCCGAAGCTGGGTAAATTTTGTGTGTGATTTACTTTTCAGCATACTTACTTATCTGAAGTTTGATTTCGTGTTTAAAGATAAGAAAATTTGCTATAACCCTATTCACCCCCCCCTCTAGAGTTAATCTAGATCCTACATCGTACACTGTACATAAATGTATAAATAAGGATAAAGAAGTTACTAAGGATCTATAAGAAAAGAAATAACATATAAATATATTTATAATTGTTTCTTTAATAAGATATACATATATATAAAGAAAAGTTTACTAGATTTTTTTTTTGGTATTATTGAGATTTCAGTAATATTGTTTGGATTTATTTGATATTTTTTTGTTATGCTGTCATTTGATAGATTCCAGTTTTCTATTTCTAATATGAACAAATTGGGTTATTACTGTTCATTTAGAAATAATAAGATTGATTTATGAATAAATTCAAACATTGTTGGAATTAAAGCTCTTAATGTTTAAAATATAGCTTATATATATATGTATATCTACTTATGCTAAATACCTTTTATAATGAAGTCTCAAATTTTGATTCAGTGATTAATCTGATTATGTTTCAGCTTACTAAATAATTGTAGATTGTGGCACCGAAGATGGAAAAAGTTTGTTAGTATTCTAAGCGACTTAAAAATAAAAAAAACTACAAGTTTTATAAACCCACACCAAGAAAAAAATTATAAGATGGGAAATGCTATAATTTTTGTGGATGTTGAGTTTGGGGGGAGAAATAAAGTACGGATCATTGTTTTTAAGGAGAATCATTATCTTTGATTCAACTATAGTTACTTCTTTGGATAATGTATAGGACTTATTTCCTTTCATTAAAAGGAAGTAAATTAAGAACCATAATAAGACAATGTCAAACAAAATTTTCTTCAAATTAAGGTTTTTGTTTTAAGAAAATAGACTCAACAACCTCAAAGTGCAAGGTCACTAAGGAAATCCACTTAAAAAGGAAGAAATACTATTCTGGATGACTATGTAGTATTTTTTCATAAAGATAAATATTGGATTGGTGAATATGATTCTTTGGCTTACATTAATCCATACAAGGTACTAATTTGAAATGTGGATTTAAGGTATGAATATATAATGTAAATCTATAAAGACAACAAAGTTTGAGATCTTTCCCATCACCTTATGATAATAAGATCATTGGTTATGAGTAACTGTTCAAAACAAAAAGGGATCAAGTGGGTAATGTGAAAATGTATAAGGCTTATTATAGAAAAGACTAAACTCAAAAGGGAAACAATGTTTTATTTTTAAAGAGACATTCTCTTTGGTTTTACTGAATGACTCTTTAGAATTATTTTGAAACTTGTCATAGATTATGATTTTAAGCAATATTAGAAGGATATTAAAGTCGTGTTTCTCAATGGAGACATTGATGAAACAACTTAATAAAACCACTTATGGATTACCCTTATGTATTAGGGATTCAAATACACCATTATTATTCATGGGGTGCTATTTGGATTATCACAAAAGGGCTAGGTGGATAAGGATTTAAATAAAAAAGGTTTGGTATGCAAACTGCAAATCAATTCTCTTTTGCCAAAATAGACAAATGTTGTTTTATATAGTAATATAAGAACATCCTTGAAGCTAAAGAAATGCAAAAGATTCCTCATGCATTTGCGGTGTGGAGTCTAGTGCATGCTAAAGCATATACACATATGGATATTGCGTGTATCATTTGGCAGATATCTTACTGACACTAAAATTGAATTAATTGTTAGTAACCAAAATGGTTACAAGATATCTTTAAGAAACAAAGGATTATATGCTCAAGACGGATTGGTTGGAGATCATAAGGCATTACAGTCCGACTATTTTAGATGCCAAGAGTATAAAAGATCCACTTCAGATAACAATAATATTATTGTTGTTGTTGTTATTTTTTTGTTGGATGAAGTTATATAAGGAAAGTTGTCATACAGATACTTATAGCCTTCTTTGCTATTTTCCGTTATAGAGCATCCAACAATGAAAAATAATTGTATAATTTTGTCATAAAGTAATGGACTATTGAATAAAGAAATTGAAAGATCATTAAAGTAATATTGTAACAATAAAGAACATATTATTTTCCAGTAAGGGGAGAGTGCAAAATAGATTGTAATTCATAGAGCATACCATGACAAACTCCAATATGGCGGATCCGCTTACAAAAGAATTATCACCCAAGGTCTTTCATGAGCATCTTGCTCAATCGGTGTAACTTTTATGTAAGAATATTTTTGTTCAGGGGGAGTTTGTATTTGGTACTATCATATGACACATTGCTCTATACTTTGGTTATAGATACATATCAAGTTCTTTTTCTGATCAGAAATAAAGTAATAAAGTTTTTTTTTTGCACTCTAGGTTGTTCAAATATTGAACGTTTTGATCTCACTAAAGTAGGACCAGTTGGAAATAGACATGTATAGATTACATCTCATGTAATTTCCATGCTACACATCCATGATTGATCTATGTCGTTTGATTGTGTTGGTATATGTGATCATTGATTGGTTTAGTTACACTAAATGTAACGAAAGCCACTTTGATCCTTTATCAGCATAGTTAATGGACGAGATTGTTTCAGAAACACCTTATGTTATAAATAGCAAATTTTGGAGCTCATAAAGTTAAACACATTTATAGGGTTATTACATATATGGCCCAAAGGGGAGATTGTTGGAAAATTTCAATATGTGGGCCACATATGTAAAATAAATGTGTCGTGCTATTTTGGTGTAAAGCCTAATTAAAGTGATAAAATTATGAATTAAAGTTAAAAGGCTTATAGGTATAATTGTCATGGTATTAATGTGTAGATACTGGGGAAATTCTATTTTGTTGAAGGGCCAAATTAGAAAATGCCAACATTATAAATAAGGGGTTATGGTCCCCAAATTACATAAGCTCCAGTTATTCTCCTAATCTCTTCTATGGAAATAATTCAGATCTAGGGTTTATGTCAATTTGGAAGATCAGATCCTACTCTTATCTTTTTGATCTATCTCTTTCTCTTAATCAGTTTATGAAAGTAGCAACTATGAATTCAGATCTAATATAAGGTCTAGGGTTTGTGTCAACGATGGAAAACCAAACCAAATTTACTTTTCCAACAGCAACTATGAATTCAGGTATGGCTTCCGCTAACCCATTTACTCCTCTATTTCTTTTCAATTAAATCAATATGAGCCACCTATTCAGATCTAGGGTTTCATGATTAATCTATCCTAAAGTATATTGAAATCCTAACACATTTGGCATAAAAAATTCACCAAATGAGCTGGACAACCATCATCAATGCTAAAATGGAAGGTAGCATGGGAATTAGAAAACTAGAGGTTGTGATTCAAGCCAATGCAGTTTAGCTTCTCTTGAAATTTCTGGATGGTAATAGCTTGTGAGATAAATGGGTCAAAAGCAGGTGTTGTAAAACAAAAGTTTCTGAATATTGCAAGAAGATAATAATGTGTCTTACTCATGGTAATTATTGCTTAAAGCTAGACAATGGGGAAAAGGGCTTATATGCAGTATGATTGCTAATGGTGAAGATGATACCAGTATGTCATATGATCCTTGGATTGGGGGTGCAATCTTGTTGACATTATGGGATGGCAGGACTTGACATGTCTGCCACCAAATCTCAAATGCCAACATAGACTCCACAAGAAATAATTATTATTGGATTTGGTTACCAAATAGCATGAGTACCTTTTCTTTTAAATCCGCATAGGAAATCTTAAAGGCTAAAACAGTACTTATGAATGGTGTAAATCTATATGGAAGAATATTTGTCCACCAAAAATGTCTGTATGTACTACACTTGCTAAGTTACACAAAATCAACACTAAGGGCAGAGTTAAAAATTGGAACTACAACATTGATTCTACTTGCAACTTAAGTGGCCAAGATGAAAAAACTAGGGAACATTTATTCTTTACATGTATTTACTCTTCTCAACTTTGGATGCTCTAAAATGTATGGTTCAGTTTAATACTTCTTCCACACACAATTTGAATGAAACTTTTGATCAGCTGGTGGGGTACAAGTTCATAAATTCAAGACAAAAGGATATTATAGATCTAGTCATTGTTACTTTGGTGTGGCATGTCTGGTCCAAAAGAAATGTTCCTTTATTTCATAGGGTTGAAATGGCTTACCAAATTAGGCTGCTTTTAATCATTCAGAACTGTCATAATTTATCAAAGTCATGAACCTTAAAGGCGATCATGCGAAAGATTTGGAACATATCTTGGAAAAGTTTGAACTATGTGTTTGACTGTATGATAATTCTCCTCTCTCTTCTACCTGAATTTACTTGCAAGGCTCATATGTTCCAAAAGGACAATCTCTTTGATGAAATGCTAGCTGATGGTGATTTTCTTCCTTGTGACTATCGAGCTTGTATTTGCCGCAAATTTTTGCTGCAAGGTGGTGCTTCTAGTTCTCCAGTTTACTGGCCGACTTAGTCCTCTTTCGTGATTCCATTTGTAATGGTTTAGTTAATTCTATATTTCATAAAGTAGAAGCCAAGGTAAACTTTTAAAAGCTAAGTTGGCATCATTTAGTTATTTTCAGAATTATTTCCTAATTTCTCTAGTTTTTAACATTTTTTCACTTTTTCCTATCCAGAATTTAAATGATTAGATCATAAAAATTTAACCAGGTCCTTTTCAATTTTTTTTATAGATTACATACCTACTTCAATAAAAAAAAGGAATTTATGAGAAATTTTTTCATATATCTTTACGATCATAAAAAATTACTCTTACATCATTTTCAATTTTTTTAGTGTAAAAAGCACCGCGGTTTGTACTAGGGGCTACCATGGTGCAAATCATAATTATTCACCAAACATTGTTTGATCGGCGGTTGTCCACTGACGAATCCTTTTTTGGCTTCGGTCGGCTGACAACCGCCGACCGATTTGCACCGCAGTAGTCCATAGTGCAAACCGCGGTGCCCTCAGTAGCACTTTTTAACAGGTTGGTAGTTTGTAATATTGTATGTGAATTTGCAGGTGCGATACTTCACATGCTTGCAAAAATGTTTCAAATTTTAACGTTGAAAAACTATTCTTTAGCATGGCAAAGATCTCCACCTGCACAAGCTTGCAAATTTGCTGATGGAAATGAAAGTAAAGGTCAAAAAACTATTGCCAAAAGAAGCTCCTTGAGAAGATTTGGTTGAATATTTAAGTTAATCGTCTTTTCAATGATCTCTAATCAAAACACTGAGAACTAGATAACAGGCTTAAGTGTTTTGATGCTAGATACTTTAAGGCGCTACTAGTGATGCTGTTGTGGCTGCTATTGAGTTGGTGATGTGATGGATTTTTTAATGCTCTTACTGTAATAAAATTTGTTTTAATAGACCATATATTTGCATCATTTCCCGTTAAAAAAGGGTTCTTTTTAAAACGGAAGTCTCAGAACAAGCTTGATTTAAGGTTCATGTCGATATTATTCACCATTTTCTCTATGCATATAGTGGGCAAAGATACATTATTGTGATATATATTTGGTTGGGAACATTTCATTTTGGGTTTACTTAGTTCTTTTTCTATCTAGATGAAGTCATTTCGATAACAAAGTTTTCGGTAATGTCTCATTTTGTTTTCCTCAAGATTAGACTTGATTTCTAGCAGCGCATGACTAGGTTTATGATTAGACATATGGACAAAATCTGGTATAAGTTTAATCATCAATATGATGGGCTAAACTTGCGGTTGGCACTAGGGCAAGTAAGAATGGAAGTCGAACAAAATGAAAGGAGCCACACTGGTTGTAAGATCCCCAATTTTAATGCACACAATTTGAATATTTAATTACTATGAAATAATTAAATGGAAAGTTGTTAATATGGAATTTGCTAAATTAATCACTTAAGGTTGGTCTTAATGGTTATAACAAAGAGAATGAGTTTAATGAAATAAGATTTAATAAACTTAACTTTGGAAGGTTGGAAGAGGAAGATTAAATATTATGCTATACTCTTCCCTCACCCATATCCATATTCATTCTCAATCTAAAAAAAATTCGAAACTAAGCTGGCCACCATCATTAAGGAAGATGAAGAAGAAGGAAAACCAAAGAGAAGCTAGATAAGGCAAATTCCATCATTTCAACAAGGATTAAGAGGTGAATAATATTACCATCTCATTTATTTGATGTATGTGATTCGGGTCTAAGTTGTAAATCTGAATTTTATTGAATGTTTATCATGCATGTGGAATATATAATCATGTATATGATTGAGTTATTGTTGTTTAGGAATTTTAGAAATTTTCCTAAAGGAATTTTATGTGAAAAAACCAATTTTTGATCTCTAAATGAGCTAAAAAAATTATATGATATTCGAATTATTATTGTGAAAATGTGTTTTAAATTTCATATTTTTTTGAATTTATATAAATTTATTTTGAATTTTTTAAGGAAGAAAATTGTTAATTTCGGAATCTAATTATTTAAAATACGAAGAATAATAATTTTGGTTCGAAATTTTCATATGATGTTAAGGAAGTATATATTGATTTTTGAGAATTGTTTTGGATTTTTCTTAAGTGTTTACAATTTGATATTATTTTATGCAAATTGGACTTGTTTGCAAATTAAAATGATAATATAATTTTGAGAAAATTATATTTTAGGAACAGGAAATTATTGTAAAGGACAAAATTTCTCAGCATTTTAGCCTCAAGGACAGACCTTCAGTATTTTAACCTGAAGGACAACTTTCTTTAGGTATCAGTTTTTATAGTTTTTAGGTATCAGTTTGTAGTTATCGGTAGTAGTTTTTAGGTATCAGTTTTTAGTTCGGTAGCATTTTTGGAAGAATGTTTGTCCTTATGAATAATTTTGAAAGAATGTTTGTCCTTATGAATAATTTTTAGGAGAATGTTTGTCCTTGTGGTTAAAATATTGAGGTCGTGTCCTTGAGCCTAAACATATATAAATTTTTGTCCTTTAAATTAATTCCCCTTTTTAGGAAAACAAAAAGAGAATTCTCCACTTTGAATTTTTGAATGAACTCTAACAAGTTTATTAGTCAATGAGATTTTGACAAATGTTGTAGATTTGGTGAAAAGTGTATATTTTTAAAGGCAAAGTATTGGTTCTAAAAAGAATTACAGAAATGTCATTGCTTACCTGCGAAGATATCATTTAACTCATGATAGCTATTAGCCACAATAGCTCTTTTTTTCAAACCTTCAAAAGCTTATCTTAGTTTACCCATGAAAGCTATTTATCGTGATATGTCATAATGACTGTGTTTTATTAAGATAGAAATCTATGTTTTATTTGCCCACGAAGGCTATACCCTTTTTATTCACGATAGCTATCTATCGTGATAAGTCACGGAAGTTATACTTTTACATTAAGGCATTATTTTCTATTATACATGAAAACTACCTATCGTGTTTAGTGACAAAGGTTTATTTTATAAAAAGGTCATGAAGACTATGTTTTTCTTTAGTCACAAAGATTATATTTTCTTAAATGAAAGCTATGATTTTAATAAGTCATGATGGCCATGATATGTCACGATGGCTATCATTTTATAAAGGCTCAAAGGCTATATTTTTAAAGACGTAAAGCATTGTTTCATCTAGTCAGGATGACTACAATTTTAGCAAAGAAAGCTAAGTTTTAGTATCACACTTTTAAGGCGTGATGACTATATTTTAGGGCGCGATGGCTTTATTTTGTTACCTCACGAAGTCTTGAATTTGATAAGGTGGGATGGCCTTAAATTTTAACCCATAAAAGCTTAAGATTTAACAGGCACGATGACACTTGTTTTGAAAGAAAGAATGGCTATATTGTATGATGTGGGAAGGAATTTAACACTATATTGGGAAAATCTTTACATAAACAAAAAGGATGATTTTGTTAAGTATTTGTAAAAGTTTTCAAAGGAAAGAAAGGATATTTTTTTATATTTAAAGAGTTATATGTAGAAGAAGCTGTTACTTTGGAAAAGTAATTTGTATATAAATTGGCTATCCCATTGAACATATATTTGATTGATCATTGATATGTTACATGTTCATTTACTTTGTTGATCATTTATCATTGAATATGATGAATTATTGACATACTTACATATTTGATGAATGTTATCATCTAACATTTTGACCTTGGAAATTTCAGAACTGATGACCAGTTAGGGTTGTTCAATTACTAGGCATGGCTAGACTTAAACTCCTGAACGAGCAGAATTGCATCCAGGAGATCGGGAAGATCAAATTGTGTTAGGATGTCTTGGACTGATCACTTGATTCAACTCTTTGAATACCTTTTGAAACCCATATTTTAGGTGGAGACTGTAGTAGGGTCGCACCCTATCTCCTACCATTAACCCACTATTGGTCCGGTCTATGATTCCGATGCATAGGGCTTTGCCAATATTATGGCCAAAATTTATGGAGTTGCACATCCAAAGGATCTCATAGTAGTTGCTCATCTATGTTTTCTCCTATAGTTTTTAGAAGACCGTTATTTTTTTCTCCTACCATTTTAGGAGACCATTGTTATCTTCTTCTACCGATTTTAAGAGATCGTTGATATTTCTTCTGAATGTACTAGAAAACTATTGAATTATCTGGAAAATATTGACCCGAGTCAGTCGATAGGTTTTCAGTTGGCTTGAGATATAGGTTCATAATAACTTGGGAAAACTATGTCATTGACTGAACCATATATGAGATTGGGTAGTTTTGGGAATGTGTAACCCTTAACCTTGAGAATGATAGATTATTCATTTCAACCCATGCATGCATGATATGATATGTTATTATGATTACGCTCTAATCATTTTGGATGTAGGATATGTTATGGATGACATATTGATTTATAATGTTTTAATGAGGGGAAAGCCGTTCCGCTCTGCGATATGGTCTCACTAATTACTCAAATTTTTGGTTAGAGATGGAATAATATTATATACACCAGACTTTTTATCTGACCCGAAGTTTTTGATTTCCCCCTAAACTCTCAGGTACTCAATTGAAATTAGGTAGGCTTAGATTAGGGTATTTCATGTTAGACGAATAAACTTCCGGAGACATGTAGGAGACGAGCTACCATAAAAAAGATTATATATTAGTTATGCAGTAGTTTAGCTGCTTTTGATTTTGTTGAATGTATGTAATTATGGGTACTGTAACTGTCTAAGCAATTAAGACTCTGATCATCCAGAGAGGCATCATCATATGTCGCTCTTGAAACTATATTGTAATTATTATATTTTATCTGAACAATGTACTCGTGAGGTTATGGAAATTAAATTGTAATGAATTTTGCAAATTTATGAATGAAAATGCTTTGTTTAAATTTTAAATTATAGTGGTCTTAGTGTTAATGATTCAATAATGAATCTTATTTTATCACTAGAAAATAATGTTAAGGATGACTGCGGCATCAATAGTATTTATTTTCGAGCCTCAAAATGAGGGATGTTACAACTTGATATCAGAGCATAGGATTGCATAAAACTTTGTAAGATTTTGAAAGAAATAACCCAAATGAACAAAGAAAGAAAATTGGGTATTAGGGTATGGCATAGCGATATTATAATGTACTTGTCATTTGTTATATATATATACATAAGTACATATATCTGTTTATACTATCCCCTCTGTAATAGACCATTCTTATACTTCTTATGAAGACTCCTATGTAGATTACAAGAATTGGATACCGGAAGTGGAGAACTAAACTTTAGAGGCAGAAGCATCACAACCAATGGAAATGTTCAGGCCAATTCTAGGAACACTAATCGAACCACTAATGCAAATGCAAACGTTAATGCTAATATGGGTGTTAGAGCTGCATCAGTTGGTATGAGGACTATATATTAGTTCTTTGTCAGTACGATATCAACTGGAGCAACAGCTGGATTGACTGGAGGTGGCAATGGTAATGCGGAAGCTGCCGTACCAAAAGTGGCTTCCTATAATTACTATGCTACGTTCAACTGTGATTATACTAGCTTGGGAGGAAATTCGGTTTTAGGAATGGAGAATGTCATTGAAGTGGAGGATTGTCTTCTTCAATGTGAAAGAATTTACATTGATTTAGGGTTGAACTGTGAAGACCCAAAAACTCGACCTTCGAAAATCGGCACCCGTACTTCACTTGTACTCAAAATGCCGTAAGATTCAAACGCCGAATCTGGTTCTCCGGAGCTTATAACAACATTAAGTATAACAACACAGCGGAATAAAAAGAGTATATCAATATATATATAACATTGATACAATGACAGATACAAAATCTGGTTCAATATGATACAACAGACATCAATATACATCAGAGATATGATACAAGAAATAGCAGCGGAAAGAAAATAGATAACAGCAGCAGCAGATAGAATATCTCCAATCGAATGCTCCAATCCATAGCTAGTAGAAAGCAAGGTCAGTCGTCCAAGAACTGACTAGATCCAGATAATCTACTCAACCTGAATATCTGAGAAACCCAACTCTAGACTGCCCGTGTGGAAAATGGTGGTCACCCAGAGTTTAGGAAGGGAACAATAAACTCCGGATCAGTCATGGGACTGGTGTGAGCAACAAAAACAGTTTATCTTTAAATAAACAACAAAGAAAATTTAAACATTGAAATCCGCAATGCTTTTGGAAAATGAAACTACCATAAGGCCTCCCGCACACACACACAATGCAAACGCAGAATCGGAGGAGATTTCTCCTTATGATAGTCAAAGATGCTTACTACGCAAAATCATTTGATTTTATTATTATTAGTGCATAGTGAAGAAAACATTTCGAAAGTATAATATTAATCTTAGCCAGCATAGGCATTCCACACTTATGCCTACTATAACTACTATGTTCAATAGCAGGTTACCGCCACATTCCATAGCAGGTTATACAATTGCAATCGTAAAGGTTCGTATTGTTTCTTTGGATTTTCCAACAAATGGTCAGGCTAAGGAACTTCCTATGCCACGTAGGAAACGCCTCTGGCTGGACGCTCCGAGAGACAAACTGCTCTATGCCAAACAAGATTTTAAACCCTACATCTTCAAACTGCCGCTGCCACGGTGATCTGGACCACCACCTACTATTTTTCCCATCACCACCTGATATCAACACCCACGCCGTGCACGTGCACACTTCATCGGAGCTCCTCCAGCCGACGCCGCCACCTTCGACAACCACTCGTACTCACTCGAATCTGATGATGCTGTGCAGATCTATTGATAGTTAAATAACCGACTATCAATAATTACCTTGAATGGGTATTTATTGTGATTTGCTTGAATTTGAATGCCACACTTATTTTTGAATAAGCGCTCACTATTCGGGTTAGCCGGGAAAGGACCTTTGTGTCATATAACCCATTCCGAATTTGTGATACGACGATATGGATCGTATTGAAGACCGGTGGTGAAGACCGGGTATTTGTGAAAACGATAGGATGACCTATTGATTGTCTCTACACTGAGTTGCTCCGGTATAGAGATTTCCTAAGTGATGGGAAGTCCGATCGGGATTGTGAATACCCAGATTGCAAGGGCTTCTTTGGAAGTGCCTTCGGTTCTGTTCGAACCCGGAACAGACTTGTATGGTTACATGTCTGACATTACAATTTGAGATATAAAGCAGATTTCTTTCAAATATATTTCTGTTGGTAGCGGAGAATTTATTCTCTTAGCTTAACACCCTTCTCTGAGACGTACGAGCTCAGAGGTTATGTAGTTGAAGGTTATCAGCGATATACTCCCAATTTGGTAATGTGACATGCTGAGTGTTGCTGTGTGATGATCATTGTTTGATCATTTCTGATATGATCATTTGTTTGATCGTTTATCTTTGTGATCATTACTTTGATCATCTGTTGACCCAAAGCATGGCTTTGTGCCAAAGCGTAGCTTTGTGGACGAGACTTCGTCAGGGCCTCACAACCCGGAAATGGTCGAAACAGGAATGTTGCGGCAAGGTTATGAGGGTCGCGCCCTTTAGGGTATGTCATTTCCTTCTGGAAAGGGGTGGTATCATGGTATGGAGCCCAGATACTTACTCATGTGGACACACCTTATTTTTATGTGTGATGTGATTACCGAGCGCTCGGATAAAGGTCCCAAAGGACCGGGGGATGGCATATTCGTGAGTTACCTAGTTACAGGGGTAACCCGACCTTGTTTGGCAGAGAGCAGTTTGTCTCTCGGAGCGTCCAGCCAGAGGCACCTGCTATTGAACATAGTAGCTATAGTAGGCATAAGTGCGGAATGCCTATGCTGGCTAAGATTAATATTATACTTTCGAAATGTTTTCTTCACTATGCACTAATAATAATAAAATCAAATGATTTTGCGTAGTAAGCATCTTTGACTATCATAAGGAGAAATCTCCTCCGATTCTGCGTTTGCATTGTGTGTGTGTGCGGGAGGCCTTATGGTAGTTTCATTTTCCAAAAGCATTGCGAATTTCAATGTTTAAATTTTCTTTGTTGTTTATTTAAAGATAAACTGTTTTTGTTGCTCACACCAGTCCCATGACTGATCCAGAGTTTATTGTTCCCTTCCTAAACTCTGGGTGCCCACCATTTTCCACACGGGCAGTCCAGAGTTGGGTTTCTCAGATATTCAGGTTGAGTAGATTATCTGGAGCTAGTCAGTTCTTGGACGACTGACCTTGCTTTCTACTAGCTATGGATTGGAGCATTCTATTGGAGATATTCTATCTGCTGCTGCTGTTATCTATTTTCTTTCCGCTGCTATTTCTTGTATCATATCTCTGATGTATATTGATGTCTGTTGTATCATATTGAACCAGATTTTGTATCTATCATTGTATCAATGTTATATATATATATTAATATACTCTTTTTATTCCGCTGTGTTGTTATACTTAATGTTGTTATAAGCTCCAGAGAACCAGATTCGGCGTTTGAATCTACGGCATTTTGAGTACAAGTGAAGTACGGGTGCCGATTTTCGAAGGCCGAGTTTTTGGGTCTTCACATGAACGATGATCAGAAAATGAGATTGGCATCGAGGCAGTTGCAAGGAGCTGCTTTATACTGGTGGATTAGTGTTACCATGGGAGTTCCAAAAGAGGAACTTAGTTGGGCTTGGTTTAGAGAGAGGTTTGAAGAGAAGTTTCTATTTGAAGAAGCTAAGTCGACTTTGTTTAGGAAGTTCTTGGAGTTAGAGCAGGGTGATATGACTATGAGTATATCACCAAGTTTGATGAGCTGTCAAGACATGGACAAGCTATCATAAATACCCAGCTTAAGAGGAACAAGAAGTTCATAAGTAGGTTGAAGCTGGAGATTACTAGGTCAGCAATGCCATACCTTAGAGATCCGTTTAATGTTGTTATAGATATAGCTCTGAGGAATAAATATTTACTAGCATCTTTAGGGAAGAACAAGTCCTTGGAGACTACGGATGTCAAAGAAAAGAAGAGGAAGTTCTTTAGCAATAAAGGAGTTTAAAAGAATGGGGTTTTCAAAAAGGGGAAAAGCTGAAGTGACTTGCTATAAATGTGATAAGAAGGGGTACTTTGCTAATGAGTGTCATTCTGGTGAAGGCAAGAAAGTTGTTGATAAGAAAAGTGTGAGGTGTTGTAATTGCAACAAGATGAATCATTTCAAGGAGAGTGTCTTGAACCGGCCAAAGCTCAAAAAGGACAGGTTTTCGCTTTAGAACCTACAGCTTTTGGACCGACAACAAAAGAGAAGGGAATGGATGTGTTAGGAGGTACACTTCTTATTCATAGCATTCATGTTAGTGTGTTGTTCGATACTGAAGCATTACATTCTTTTATCCCTAGATGTTTGGTTGATAAATTGAGCCTTGAACCAACATACCTTATTACCTCTCTGAAGGTTGCAAATCCAACAGGCGGCTATGCAACTCTTGGAATAAAATGTGACCAAGTTTGATTTGTTAAGCCATTTTTTTCCTGCAATTTGTATGTGTTTAATTTTGTGGATTTTGAGATAATCTTGGGTATGGATTGGTTGAGTTGATATGGTGCTAGGATATTTTGTCGAGATCGAGTAATATCCTTAAAGCATCATAATTGCTGTGATCGAATTATATACTCATTATAAGAATTAAGTTCAACGTCTGTGCAATGTTGGATGCAATGGAAGGTACGAAGAATGAAGTAATTTGGGTTTACGTTGTAAGAGAGTATGTGATGTTTTTTATCTTGTTACGGGACTACTACCAAAACATGCCATAGAGTTTCAAATAAATCTCGTACCTGGAGCTAGGCCTTTAAATGGATACTTTCGTATACGGTTAGTGTCATATCCACATCTGCATCCGAAATCATTTTTGAATATTGGATATCCATATCCGTAGATATGGACGGATATCAGATAATTATCCTATCTGCTAACGATTGATAAATCGAGAAATATAAATAAAAAAAATTTGTTTAGCATAATTAGTTTTTAATCCCATTAATTACAAAAGTGTGAAAAATAAACAAATATGATGATAATAAATTGTTTTGAGCAATTAGTATGCATTAAATTCATATAATACAAACTATTAACTTAAGTAAATAATAAACACATGTCTTTCATTACACTAAAATACACAAAAAATTAACTATAATCTTGACAAAACTGGATGGATAATTTTTGGATGCGGATACTTTCGTATCCGCATTCGCATCCATTTTCCCAAATATTGGATATTTATTTGTTTTTCAGATACGGATATAGATGGATTTCGAATTTTTTGAGTATCCATTGATAGGCCTACCTAGAGTTGTACCCATAAGTAGACTACCTAGCATAATAAAACATACCGAGATGTAGGTGTTAAAGGTGCAACTAGTAGACTTAGAAGGGAAGAATTTTATTAGACCAAGCAGTTCATCTTAGGGAGCTGCAACGGTGTTTGTTAAGAAACTAGATGGGTCGTTAAGGATGTGTATTAATTATAGAAAGCTGAATGAAAAGACAATAAAGAATCGATATCCTTTGTCTAGGATTGATGATTTATTTGATCAATTGAGTGGATCTAATGTGTTTTTTCACCTAGATTTAGCAATAGGTTTTCATCAATTGCAAGTGGCGGAGGATAATATACCACTATTGGTGTTTCAAACAAGATATTGTCTGTATAAGTGGTTAGTCCTGCTCTTCAGACTGACCAATGCCCCTGCTTTCTTTGTAGATTTGATGAACCGAATCTTTTGAGAACATTTTGATAGATTCATGTTAGTGTTTATCTGCGTCATTTTGATATATTTTAAGAATGAACGAGAGAATGAATTCATCTCAAAATAATATTTATGCTGAGGCAGTATCATCTAAAAGAGAAGTTTTTAAGATGTCATTTCTGGAAGAAAGAAGTGAAGTTTCTTGGGCATGTAGTTTCAGAAAATGGATTGTCTATATAGCCATCAAAGATTGAAGCTACTAATAAGTGGAAAAGACTCAAGACCATGACCGAGGTTAGAAGTTTCTTGAGGTTGACTGGCTATTGCTAGAGATTCATTAAAGATTTCTCTCATATAGCAGCACATATGACTAAACTAACAAGGAAGAATGTAAAGTTTGTTTGGACCGATAAATGTGAAGAAGTATTTCAAAAGCTAAAGCATTTATTGACCAAAGCGCATGTGTTAATTGTTTCAGTGGGAATCAAGATTTGATGTATATACCGATGCATGTAGATCGGGTTAGGAATTGTGTTGATGTAGAGAGGCAGAGTTATTACCTTTGCTTCTTGACAGCTTCGACCGCACGAAGTTAGATATCCTATACACTATTTGGAGTTGGCAGTAGTGATCTTTGCACTGAAGGTATGGAGGCACTATCTGCTGGGACAACGATTCGAGCTGTTCATGGATCATAAGTCCTTAAATTATTTATTCTCTCAAAAGGAGTTGAATATGAGGTAACAAAGATGACTAAAGTTTTTAGCAGCGTGTGAATTTGGGATTGAGTGTATGTCAGGGAAAGAAAATAAAGTAGCAGATGTACTTAGTAGAAAACATCAGAATGTGGTATTAGCAATGTTGAACGATGTAGAGCGGTTGGCTTTATGTGGAATTAGAATGAGGTCAACAACCACTTCTAGTTAGAATACCACAATGATTTCTTATCAAGAAGTTCGATAGGTATTGATCTAAAGAATTGCAACAAGGTAAAAAGATGATCTAATATTAGTCGATCAAATAAAGAGACTAGAATCTGAAAGCGAGATTGATGATTTGAAAGGTTTCGTACTTGAACAAAGAGGCTGGTTGAGAAAGAAGGGACAATTATGTGTTCCAAATGTGGATAACCTGAGAAAGAAAGTTCTTTGAGAATTTCATTGATCAAAATTCACTATTCATCCCGGAGGTAAAAAGATGTACCAGGATATGAAGAGGAGTTACTTCTAAGAAGGTATGGAGAGAGATATAGGCTTATGGATGAGGCAAAGTATGAATTGCCAACAAGTAAAGGTTGAGCATCAAAAGGCAACTAGATTACTTCAACCTTTGGAAGTGCCACTACGAAAATGATATTCTATACCTATGGATTTTGTAGCTGGATTTCCAAGGTCGAATAGGGGAAATGAAAACATTTAGGTCACGATTGATTGACTGACTATGAGTGCACGCTTTATCCCTGTTAAGTCAACAAGGACGGCACTAAGTTTGGCAAAGTTATTCATGAAAAATGTTGTGAGACTTCATAGAATACCGAATAACATTATAAGTGATAGAGATCCTTTATTTACTAGTGAGTCCTATAAGAGCTTGCATAATGAATTGGGTACCAACCTGAAGTTGAGTACCGCTTACCATCCGTAAATTGATAGGCAGATGGAAATGGTCAATAAAGTACTTAAAGATTTAGAGCTTGTGTACTGGACTTTGGAGGGTCATGGGAAGACCATTTGCAACTAGTCGATTTTTCCTATAATAATAGTTATCGAACTAGCATATGAATGACACATTTCGAAGCACTTTACGGAAGGCCGTGCAAATCACCTGCATGTTGGTTGGAGACAGGTGATAGACCAATACCCGGTCCATATTTGGTAAAAGAAGCAACTAAAAAGATTGAGTTAATCCAAGTAAGGATGAAGAAAGCTCAATCAAGGTAGAAAAGTTACGCAGATAGGAGGTGGAAGGACTTGGAATTCTCAGTCGAAGATTATATTTTTGTGAAAGTATTACGGATAAAGGGTGTTGTACAATTTGCAAGATGGGAAAATTGGCATCTAGATATGTTGGTTCGTTTTCTATCATTGAGAGGATTAGAGAACTCGCATATCGCATCGAGTTACCGAGCAGTTTGGCAGGAGTCCATAAGGTTTTTCACGTATCTTATCCAAGGAAGTATGTGTATGGTTCAAAGACTACTATATAGCTAACAATTTTGGAAGATTTAGTAATGGAGTCTGGTATGATCATCATTAGGCGATCTATTCATATAGTTGATAGATATTTGAAGGAATTGAGAAACAAGATAGTCAAGTTAGTAAAGGTCTAGTGGAGTGATGATGAACGAGACTGTACTTGGGAGATAGAAGATAGGATTAGGGAGGTGTATCCTGATCTATTTTGATTATATGATCTATATTGTTGTATGGAATTTTGACAAGTAGTTATGACTAGTATTTATGATTTTATGTGCATTATGACACATGTTTGTATGATTGATGTACTTGTTATTATTTTTCTTATCGTAATTTCGAGGATGAAATTCTTTAAGGAGGAAAGCCTATAACACTGGTAATTTTAATGCACATAATTTGAATATTTAATTATTATGGTTTAATTAAATGGAAAGTTGTGAATATGGAATTTGCTAAATTAATTACTTAAGGTTGGCCTTAATAAATATAACAAAGAGAATGAGTTTAATGAAATAAGATTTAATAAACTTAAGTTTGGAAGGCTAGAAGAGGAAGAGTAAATATTATGCTATAGTCTCCCCTTTCCCGTATCCATATTCATTTCACTCTCAATCTAAAAAAAAAACTAGGTCGGCCATCATCATTAAAAAGGAAAAAGAGCAAAAACTAAAGAGAAGCTAAATAAGGCTAATTCCATCATTTTAACAAGGATTAAGAGGTGAATAATTTTATAATCTCATTTGTTTGATTGAATGTTTATCATGCATGTGGATGTATAATCATGGATATGATTGAATGGTAGTTATTTAGGAATTTTAGAAATTTCTTAAAGGAATTTTGTGTAAAGAAAACCAAGTTTTGATCTCCAAACAAGCTAAACTTTTGATATGATGTTCGAATTGTTATTTTGGAGATGGGTTTTAAGTTTAATAATTTTTGGAATTTATATAAATTTATTTTGAATTTTTAAGGAAGAAAATGGTTAATTTCGCATTTTAATTATTAAAAATATATGAAGAACAATAATTTTGGTCTGAAATTTTAATATAATGTCAAGGAAGTAAATATTGATTTTAGATAATTTTGTGGATTTTTCTCAAGTATTTACAATCTGATATAAATTATTTTATGCAAACTGGACTTGTTTGCAAGTTAAAATGATAATTTAATTTTGAGAAATTTATATTTTGGGAAAGATTAAATAGAATTCTCCACTTTGGATTTTTGAAGAATACTGAAAAGAAGTTTATTAGCTAATGAGATTTTGACAAATGTTGTGGATTTTGTGAAAAGTGTATACTTTAGAGGCAAAGAATCGATTTTAAACAGAATTACAGAAATGTCATCGATTACCTATGAAATCCATCATTTAACTTATGATAGCTTTATTTTTTTAGCCTTCAAAAGCTTATCTTAATTTAACTAAGAAAGCTATCTTTCATGATATGTCACGATGACTATGTTTTATTAAGATAGAAAAACTATGTTTTATTTGTCCACGAATGCTAACCCTTTTTACTCATGATAGCTACCTATCGTGATAAGTCAAAAAGTTATATTTTTACACTAAGGCATTATTTTCTATTATACGTGATAGCTATTACCCATGATAGCTCTATTTTTCCAGCCTTCAAATGCTTATCTTAATTTACCTACGGAAGCTATCTATCGTGATATGTCATGATAATTATGTTTTATTTTCCCACGAAGGCTATACCCTTTTTATTCACGAGAGCTATCTATCGTGAAAAGTCACAAAAATTATATTTTTACACGAAAGCATTATTTTCTATATTTGGCCATAATGTCACACCACTAGCTAACGTAACGTGTGATCGTTAATATTCAAATAGTTTGATATTAACCGCTGATCGAATTTACACCTAAAAATCACACAACCGAAACGTAGAATGCTCATACTAACACCAGATTTAATTATTTATAATTATAAATTAATTAAATTAATTAATATTTATAAAATATTAATTATAAATTATATTTAGTTTGTCTTGATCAAAACAAAATAGTGTGTATATAATCTTATAAAAACACATATCGATGAACGATATCGATGTGCATTTGAATTAGATTTAATTACACATTTATGTAATCGTGCTTGAAGCAGTTAAAATGCCCATTTCTATTCTCTTGGATTTCTAATGGGATAGGAAATACCTGTATGGCGCTGATTCTATGGATTTTGTTCCTACATTAGCTTCACTTTTCTCTAGGTATTACCATGTTATTGGACCCAAATCTTCGGATGAGGGGAGTGGCTCTTCCTCCTTGGAGAAAGACTAGTTTAGGTTTTCTTTGCTGGTTAGTAGTTTATCACTTTCGCTAAACTCCTGTACTTTATTTTTTCATTAGCTATTCTAGTGCCTATACCTGTTTTAGATTCATTTATACATGTGGACGACCCACTATAAATGCCGGCTAGTCTTGCTAAAAGTTAAAAGGCCCACATATGGGCATATTATGGCCGCCACTACATAGAGTTTGGAGGGCTGAATATTGATTGAAAATGAGATGAAATGGTAAGAGGAAAAAATGGATCCCAATGACCTTTTTGCTCCTTAGAATTTATGTTATTTCTACATCTCAGACTCTAATTTCTCTTCTCTAATTTTTGCTCTATCTTGACCAGCCTAACCTTACCCTCCTCTAGTTTTTCAAACATTTAAAACACAATTTAAATACAAATAGATGATCAGCAGTTGCTGCATTCAGATTGGTATGTCTTTCTGGATATTGGATACTGATTCGAGGAGTTCTTTGATTTAGCATTTCAAGATGTTTCATCTAGGCTTTAAATACGGTAAATCCTTTATTTACATATATATATATATATAATGGTTCATATGTCATTTTATGCTAAGATAGTATATGAATTATCACGAATCCACATATGTCTGTATTGTCTACATTGGACGATAATATATGTGTGCATATTTTAAGAAGAAAATTATATATGTATATAATATCATAAAAGTCGTGGATGCAAATTAAAATAATAAAAAAAAATTAAATTTAAATAAAATTTAAAATGATTTTAAGAAAATTTGATTTCAAAATACATATATAAGTATACAAAATATATGTATATTTAATTTATTAATTTAAATGAATTTTAGTTTTCAAAAAAATCATATATATATATATATAATTATATTTATATTTTTAAGACCAAATATATTATATATATAATTTATTTTAGATATTATACTTACTTTATAGAATGTAAATATATAAACATATATATATATATATATGTTTTAAAATGTAATATAAGTATTTAATAAAATTATATATATGTATTAAAGTAGATTTTTTTATTTTTTAGTTTTGTTTAGATTTTCATACAGAAATCTTTATCAAAATAAAAAACTATTTTAAAAACAGAAAGCTATTTGTACTTCCAAAAATTATTCTGTTAATATTATTAAAGTCGTGCGTATATGTCAATATATATATATATTTATTTATTCAATCATTTATTCTTATTAAAGCTTATTTATATATATAATTAAAATATATGTATTTTTGAAATATTAATTTAATATATATAGTATATGTATATGAAAAATAAATTATCCTAAAATATACATATTTATTTAAAATTAGCATATTAATTTGAATTTGAAATATTTAGATATTTTATCATACATTGTTTGCAACCAAATTGGTCACAGAACCCCAAAGATAGGTTTAAGTAGAGAAATAAATGAATTAACTAAATGAAAACAGAGGAACTACGCTTGATATTAAGAAAAATGTAGCAGAATGCAAAAACACCGAGATTTGTAGTGGTTCGACGTTGATTGCCTACGTCTACTTTGAATACTTTCTTTATTGCTTCATAATTCACCTGATTACAATTACAATCAGTAAGAAATAGCAAGAGACCAAGGAAGAATAAAAGGACATTGGTTACAATAATGGCAGACTTTCACTTGCCAGCCAAACGCCCTTCAAAATGGTCCCCTACCCCTGTATTTATAGATGAAGGCAGCCTCTAATCTCACTGAAACTTCGGCACCTGGACCCCCTTAACCACATGGGCCCACCATAGGGAGTGCTAGGCCCAACTCTCAATGGATGTCGACCCCTCCATGGGTTGAGTTTGGGCTAACGATCCCTATGGTAGCTTTTTTATGGTGTGACATGATGGTACTTCAAGTATTATGACATTTGGACGTGTGGAGCTATGGTTCTTGTAATACTTTAGTTGGAATCTTGACTCGGTCTGGGTTGTGCTGATCCCTTCTGATCTTGCAACGTATGCCGATCCCTTCCTTATATACCATGCAACTCTGATCTAAACGTGTTATGCCGACCCATATCCTACGAATGAGCCATGTTGACCCCTTTGGTATCACAATTCATGCTGATCCATTCACACTGCGCCGATCCATATCTCTATAGTGTAGCTGTGCCTAACCAAACATTCCATGCCGACCCCTTTGGTTTCCTAAATGCTATGCCAATCCATCTTTGCTTCATCCATATTATGTCGAGCCAAACACAATATGACGACCCCATTTGCATAAGCCATTAATGTGTCGATCCCATTGGTTTTACAAGTTATGCCGACCCATCCATACTTCCTCTAATTTTTCAAACATCCTTGCTGACTCCTTTTCTAACCAAACTAAATTCCATAATTCCAACATTCTGCATTATCTATCTGTCGACCTTATTTACCCTGGGATGGATACAACGTTTTGGATATTATACTCTGGTTATATGGATGTTCTCTCGTGACCATCCTTCCCATCAATAGTCGAGTCTGACCTTCGTAATCATCCTTGTGTAGCCGGGTCTAGGTACCGAGTAACACTTGCCCCCCTAAAGTACACCTTGTGAATAACATGACATGCTTTGAATTGGAGAAACTCAGGTTCCTAGGAACAAGCTTATCCAAGTCCCCGGTTGATCATCGTTCCTCTATTAACCTTTAACGGAATAGGTCTGACGTCTCGTTCCATTAGAATACACAGATTTGGTGATATGAAATCTTCAGGTTTTCTTCTGATTTAACCTTTCAAAAGGTTGAATTCATAAATCGCCTCCGCGCTCGTTCATACACATGTTTCTATTGTTGACTTCCGGGCATGCTCGGACGTTCGTTGGCCTTTGCCAAAGTATTTTATTCTGCATGCTTCCGTTATAACCTAACCTTCACGATATCGATTACCATTTGCGTTTTCCAAGCATTTGCTATTGCCCTTTGCTCTCCTTCTTATCTCATTCATATTCATCATTCATGCACATCTCCCTTTTCCTTTCCTTTTTATGTTACATTATTACATATATGTATTTTTATTTTTTTTACAATTTTATTACACCTTTTTTTCGAAAGGGTCGGCATTTTGTATGCCGATCCCTTGGCTAGTATGCTTGGATAAGGGTCGGCGAGCCTCGAGGCCGACCCCTTTTCAACCTTATGACCGAGTCACTTGGTATGACCGGTTCGTCTCCCCTCTTTTCTCGCCTATATAAAAACTCACTCCCCCTTCTCTCCCTTTTTACTTTAACTTCCCAACACTTAAAACCTCTTTCTATCGCTCTCTACCCAACCGAACGCTCTGAAGCAAGACAAAGATTCCCTCTTTTAGCTTGAATTTGAGTGCGAGACCACACCTCCGACCTCCATTACCATCAATTCGTTCCTAATCCAAGCTTCGGCCTTGCAATCTAAATCGAATAAGTATAATATCTTCCTCATTTGAGTGGTTGGGTCGTGAATCTTGAGCTTGGACGTGTTTGAGTGTTCGTTAGGTGTATTACCTAGTGGGTTTGATTATGTTATGCGGGAGAGGAGGAGAAGGTGTAGGAGCAGGAGAATAAGGAAGAGGAAGGAGAAGAGGAAGGAGAGGGAGAAGAGGATGAAAAAGAAGGAGGTGGATCAACATGATATCGTGATGTTGTCAGGTGAGGGATTGGCGAGAGGTAGCCAGAGAGAGGTCGATATCAGAGATGGGAAGGGTCGGTAGGGAATATGTTTGCTTGAAGGTTCGGTACATAGTTGTTAGACGTGGGCTTGGTGTTAGTAATTTAGGTGTAGGGATTGGTGTAAATAAGGGTATTTGGAGGGATTGGTATAGAGGCTAATTTATAGGAATCGGTATAGGAATTGAAAAGCAGGGTTCATCCTAAAAAGCTAAGTATAGGGATCAACATCTAGGCTAGAAGGGATTTCAGGGATCGGTATGTAGGCTGATGGGAAGGGATCGGTATTGCCAAGTGAGTCTAAGTGTAGGGGTCGACTACGAGAATAAGGCATAGGGATCGACATCTAAGGCAGGGATCAGTGTTGACAATAAAGACCATCTTAACTTAAGTCGTTCAAACATCTAACTACATACTGCCTTGCCCGGACATAAAACAACTAAGAACAACGCGACTTGCATACTTGGACCAACGGACTTAAGTTTGAATGAACAAATTTCTAGTCTGGTTAACATGAACTAAGTATAAAATCCAAATATACTTGAACAACAGACTTCATAACTCAGAATGTCCACATCCGGTCTTAAAGCTTCGATTGCCGATCAATTTTCATGTCGATTGGGATGGTCAGCGATGACGGTCTATCTGGTTGAAGCTTCCAAGCTTCGACATTTTACTTTTGTTTCTCCAGTTTCAAACTGTTTATGTTTATTTCATATTGCATTGCACTAGTTCACACATGACATGATAGGACAGGTTATTGTTTCTACACTAAGTGTAGCTAACACAGGCCCTAAGTTACACGAAGCACTCAACCATAATGTCTTCTGAATCTGTCGTAAGATGAAGTTCTGCTACCTTATCTGATAAGCCTACACTGAGTCAGCAAACAAAACAAGTAGGGGGATCTGACCCACAAGAAAGTCTTTTTTTCGACATCCCGATTCTTCCTACAGAAGTTATGGACTCAGCTCTCAACGCTGCGGAGGACACCATTATTTTGAACAATCCGGCTGGCTCACAAGCGTCCAGAATCGCTGAAGCCGCTCTTCGTCAATTATGTTATATCCATGGGATTCCCTTTGGAGATGTTTTGGTTCCATCAAGGCAAGACAGACCTCACTTGCCACCAGCCGGATATACAGCATGCAACAAGTTCATGTGCTGGGCCGGATGTGTGCCTCCCTTCAATTCTTTCGTTCGGGAAATATTGAGATATTTAGGGATCGCTCCTATTCATCTACACCCTAACAGTTATGCTTCCATCCACGGCATTGTTCTTCTCTTCATGAACGTCTTAGTTCATCCGCCAACTCCTAAAGACATCCGATACATTTACAATTTCAAAAGACGGGCTGATAGTCCTTTATATGTCTTTCTTGAACCCCTGCCCAAATGCCAGGTCATAATGGGTGCATGGAATAATCTTTCCCTATTCAAACATGAATGGTTCTATGCACGGTGTCCTCTCGGCTTCGCGAGAAGATGGTTGGAAGGATGTAAGTGCCACTTTTGCCTTCATCTTTAGTTCCAAGGTTCAAGTTGCAGCTTCTTCCTTAATCGTACTAATATCTTCAATTCTTTTAGGTGTCCGCCCTTAACCTGATGGTGTTGGGTACTCCAGGGTCGTTTTGGCAATTCGCGTTATTCCCATGGAGGATCGGGACATCAAACTCCTCGTCACCGATGAGTTTCTCTCGTTATTTGGGCAGTTAGAAGATGGTCGCAAAACTGGTCTTCCTGGAAGCAAAACGATTTTGAAGACCATCATCGAGAGAAGAGAAGAAAAAGACATCCCCGCGGTGTCCATGTTAGGGGAACCCAAGAAGGCACCGAATAGGGGGAGATAAAGGAATCGCAAGATGTAGGGCCGAGAAATGAAGACGCGGGCCTTGGAAAAACGCTAGCAGTTGACGCGCCACACACTAGCCAATTGCAACCTCCCCGAAGAAGGGAAAAAGTTTGGCGTATAGGATACGAAAAAGGAAGGCCGCGGCAACCCCGAAATTTGTCATAACTCCGGTTGAAAAAGACTCGTCTTCTCAACAGATGGAAAGCTCGTTGAAGGGACTCTTCGACATTCGGATCCTAGACAATCTATTAAATTGCAACTTCACTAATCTTGACGTCGAAGGACTTAACTTGCCCGCGAGAAGTGACGAAGGCGTGCAAATTTCTAGCACAGGAGAGGAAACTCCAATGATTAAAGCTAATGTCACTGGTCCGTCGGTGGAAACACTAGGACACACACAAGCACTTGCACTCCACCATCCACTTGTGATTAACTCTTCACATAACAACTCCTAATATGCTCCTATTTGGATTTTTTATGAGTGCAATGTCTCACTCGCATGCTTTCGATTGTCTCTGCGGCTCATTCACTTACTACCACTCGGGTCGGGATTCCGAATTTGGAAGACGCCGAGACAAAGATGAAGGACGGGAAGAGGCTATTATTCTCGAGAATATTCTTCTTCGTCCTGAAGGAAGTCTCAGACATATGCTCCGCACCAAGGCGGTCCATCAAACCCTCCTGCTCATAGCGGAGATAAATCTTCACACAGGGGTTCCCAAGCCGCCTCTCCCCATGACCAACACTCCGGGTCGTCAAGCACAAGGCAATCTCGCGAGCATCGCAAACATCCACTGGTTGCTTATGAAAAGATCCCCTTGGTTCTTGCCCAAGATCCCACCACAGTAGAGAAACTAGCTGAACTCAAAGCCACTTTCTCGAAAATATGCTTTGACGGGCCAAATTCCTCCCTTCACTACACATCATTCCTTGAAGTGCCAAAGAAAACTCATTAGCATGCATGAATGATGTGTACGTCCAACATGAAGCGTTCATTCATTTAGTTGAAAAAGTCTTCGAAGTTTCTATCGAGCGCCAGCACGAAATTGATCGCCTTAAGTTAGAGGCCATTCACGACAGAGATATTATTAAACATCAAGACGTTGAGCTGCTCGAATGTAAGGCTCAACTTGCTGAGGCAAAGAAAAATGTGAAGGAAACGGCTGAGGTAGTAAGACTTCGCATAAGAGGGAACCGGATGCTGCACTTCAATGCCGTGGCGCCTTAGCTTTAGAAAAGGACTCCTTACAAAAGGAGAAAGATGTCCTCGCCTGCTGCATTGAGGAGCTAGAAAATTATTGTCCAAAGAGAGGGAAGAAAAAATTGAGGCACAGAAGGAGTCGCAGAAATACTACGAGGAGATTGTTGAAACAAGGAACTTAAAGACGAAACTCGATGAACAACTTGCCCAAATCGAAGTCTTATAAGAGGCCGCCCGTGAAGAGGGCAGGAAAGAGGTGCTCGTGGAAGCCAACTCCCGAGTTAAGGTGATGACTGAGTCCGGTAGGGAAGAGATCAAGAACTTATTCAACCCGCTCATTGCCTAATACAATGCAAAAGTTCTCCTTCACCGCGACTTGACTTTTCTAGGCGAAGGCTATCTCAAATCGCTCACCGAAGCTTGGGAGATCATTACAAGGATCAAGAAAAAGAGTTTGGAGTGGCAGAGCTTGATGAGGGGGCTCTTGTGCAAGAAGTACTCCGTGGAAACGAGCCATCTGACTGGGCTGCCGCAAAATTTCAATTCTGCAAAGCTCTTGCACCGGCTAAGGAAAAATAAGATGTCGTAGGGTCTTCCGGAACTAAACCCAAGGGTCTTCCTCCTACTTAGCTGGCTGGATTGTCATCTTCTCAATCCGTGGAGCAACACGTCGGTTATGATCTAAACAGGCCCGGACTTGGCCCACACATGCTGTCTCCCATCATTGAAGGGAGTACCCCGATGACTACTGAGAGCCAACCAGATGCTGGTACCGTATTGAACTCCTTTGAATTAAAAATGTTAATGTTTCCGCACATAACGGCTATAGACTAATGCTTGCATTTTGATGAATCTTTGTAGGTCATCCCGGTTCTGAATTAACTCCTAGGAGCGATATCGCCACGAAGCACCAAGGAAAAATGGGCAAGGATCCGACTGCTACAGATACTCCGGGCCTGATGCTCAAGTGATTAGGGCACTCGATGAGGACAGGCCCGAAGACCCATCATTTGCTGAAGACCTTGATGACATTGTGGTCACGGGTGCTTCGGAGCATACCGTTAAACTCAGCATGAAAGAACAAATTAAAGAGGAGGAAAAGTCGAAATGTGAAGTCAAAGGTGATCCTGATGTGGTGGCGGTTGAAGATCCTCTCCTCAAGCCTCTGCAATTCAACCCGCCTTGTGGTATAACTCCTATTGAGGTTCCTCCCCCTCCTCAAGTGCCTCCACTAAGGGCAGCAAAGGATCTCAAAAGAGATGCTCGACCATTTCAACTCCTAAAAAACTGAAGAAGGAGAAGAAATCGAGGAAATAGTTAGCGTCTTGTGTCATTATACATAGTCTAGATAAGTTAGACATGCGTTTCCTTTCCTAGTAGAAAATGTACGGGTGTGGATCCCGAACTTTTGAATAATTTGTAAGGAAGTTTTAGGACTGTGAGTAAAAGTTTTTGTTTTTTGATTAATCATCATGCGAATTATTACTCCAACAGTAGAGTAAATTCTTCCCATTTTAAGTACTTGTAATAATTTTCACAAGTTTTGTTAATAATTCACTATCCAGATCTCGAAGCCTCTTCGTAGGTGCTACCTTAAGTCGTAAGTAATGCCAAGCTGGAACTGTAACTAACGGTTGCATCTTGCCGCTAATAGTCGGAGCCTCTTCCGTTGATTTGAGATCGGAATTCATGGGATAACGAACGATTGAAAGCTCATTTGTCCACCCATCGGGTTTTCGAGCTAGCCTGTGGTTTAGGGACTTAGAATTTTTTAGTCTGTAGTTAGGGACTTAAGATTTGTGCCATGGGCGGTCATGTTTCTGCCTGAATGGTTTATACTCCAGTCCACGTCAGGGACTTAGAGTACTCTAGTCCGCATCAGGGACTTAGAGATTTTTGTTAAATCATTTATACTCTAGTCCGCGATAGGGACTTAGAGTACTCTAGTTTGCATCAGGGACTTAGATATTTTTGTTAAATCGTTTATACTCTAGCCCGCGTCAGGGACTTAGAGTACTCTAGTCCGCATTAGGGACTTAGAGATTTTTGTTAAATCGTTTATACACTAGTCCGCATCAGGGACTTAAAGATTTTTGTTAAATCATTTATACTCTAGTCCGCATCAGGGACTTAGAGATTTTTGTTAAATCGTTTATACTCTAGTCCGCGTTAGGGACTTAGAGTACTCTAGTCCGCATCAGGGACTTAGAGAATTTTGGTGTTCTCCTACCGTCGGTGACCTTTGTTCCTCATTGTGAGCTTTGCCTTTTGATTCATCTACCAAAATCGCCAGCCAAGCAGACTTACAAAACCCCCCTTGTTCATTCTTATCGGGGATCGGTATAACTGGTTGATTTTTAACTCTACGCATCTGTTCATACATCACAGATGTCGATATCAATCAGTTCCAACACATACTTAGCATAACATGCAATAACAATAGTTTATGCAAAGGAAGCTTCAAGATTTTATTCATCATAAGAATAGGAACAGAATAACTTGTCTTATTACATATCAAAGAAGTCAAATACCAAAGCAAATAATGAAAGCAAACTGAAATGTAAAAGAAATAGTCTAGGTGAAATAGTGTCGTAAATGCTCGCTATTCCACGCTCTTGGAAGCGTCACGCCATCAATAGTCGCTAGCTTGTAAGTTCCTTCTCTAAGCCTATGTTCAATGAAGTATGTCCCTTCCCATATCGGGTTCATGTGCGATGGGATTGGAAAAATTCATTTCAGGACAAGATCGCCAACTTCAAAGGTTCTCGGTCGGACTTTAGTATTATAGTACCGGGCGATTCGGTGTCGATGTGCAGCTACTCTCAAATCGGCCTCCTCTCACTTCTCATCGATAAAGTCCAATGACTCCAATAAGAGATTTTGGTTTGTTCTGGGATCATATTTAGTCACTCGATGGGAAGGGACTTCATGTTCTACAGGAATGACTGCTTCGGCTCCATAAGCAAGAGCAAATGGAGTGTGGCCAGTCGTAGACTTATGAGTAGTCCTGTAGGCCCAGAGCGCCGTAGGAAGCTCATCCACCCACTTGCCTTTTGCCTTTTCCAAACACTTTTTCAGGATAGACTTTATAATCTTGTCTACAGCTTCAGCTTATCCATTCGCCCGAGAGTGAGCGACCGCCACAAATCTCTTTTCATGTGATATCACCGACAAAACTCCTTAAACTCAGCACTATCAAATTGAGCCCATTATCAGTCATGATAGTTCGCGGAAGACAGAAACGACACATAATGTTCCAAACAACAAATTTGATGACTTTCTTCGTTGTGATAGTAGCTAACGGCTCCATTTCGGCCCATTTGGTGAAGTAGTCAACAACGGAAATTGCATATTTCACGCCGCCTTTGGAAATTGGCAAAGAGCCGATGATATCAATTCCCCATACAACGAATGGCCATGGACTAACCATTTGCGTTATGTCTGTCGGCAGTGCTCTTGGGAGTTTCGCATATATTTGGCATTGGTTGCATTATCTCACATAATCAGCGGCATCTCGGTTCATAATAGACTAGTAGTACCGATAACGGAGTATTTTTTTGCCAGCATTTGCCCCCCAATGTGATTACCACATTCTCCCTCATGGACTTCTTTCAAGACATACTTTATCTCGTCATGGGTGATACACCGTAGTAAGGGAACAGAGAACCCCTTTCTATACATAGTTCCTTCTTGCATAATATACCATGAAGCTTTGCGGAGGACTTGTCGCCTTTCATTCCTCTTCTCAAGCAAGATTCCATGCGTCAAGTATTCTTTAAATGGAGTCATCCATGATTCTCTTTCGGGTTCCATTTCTGACACTTGATTAACTTCCATCACATTTATACTTGGGGTATGTAGTGTCTCGACCAGAACCAAGCCCATCTGTTATGCATCACCAGTGCTTGCGAACTTTGCCAATGAGCCGACTTCTCCATTCTGCTCACGCGGGATATGCGAAATGTTATAGTATTCAATATCTGCCAACAACTCCTGAACTCGGATAAGATAGAGGGCAAGTCATTGTCCCTTTACCTGGTAGTCCCCTCTAACCTGGTACACCACCAGTTGCGAGTCGCAAAAAAAATAGATTTCACTCCGAGCTCTCTATCAAGATTAAGTCCAGCAATTGATGCCTCATACTCGACTTCGTTGTTCGTAGCAGGGAAATCAAGCTTCAAAGCATAGTAGATTGACAGGTTCTTAGGGGTTACAAGAACGATGCCTGCTCCGGAACAATGATCATTGGATGCTCCATCGCTATATAGCTTCCATCGTGCAGTAAGGATTACACCACTCTCTAGGGGTTCGTGCTGCATGGTAAACTCTACTATGAAGTCTGCCAATGCTTGTCCCTGGATAACTCTTCGAGATAGATATGTGATGTCAAACTAACTGAGCTCGATGTTCCATTTAAGCAACCTTCCAGACGTCTCGGGTCACTGTAGGACCTATCGTAAAGCTGATCGATGTAGACGTTAATAGGATGTGCTTGGAAATACGGTCGAAGTTTGCGCAATGCGATCACCAAGCAGTATGCTAACTTCTCTATCTTCGGGTAGTTTCTTTCTGCCCCCATTAATCGTTTACTAACATAGTACACCGTTCTTTGTATCCGGTTCTCCTCATGAATCAAAGCAGCACTTATGGCATGTGGCGATATAGCTAAGTAAATGTACAACTCCTCATGATCTACCGACTTTGACAAAACATGGGGTCTCTCCAAATGACTCACCAAAGCTCGGAATGCGCCTTCACAGTCTTGCGTCCATTTGAAATTCCTCTTCCCCTTCCTTATCAAATCGAAGAACGAAATGCATTTATCGTCTCCCTGGAGATGAACTGACTCAAAGCAACAACCTTCCCGTTCAGACTCTGCACTTACTTAATAGTCCTGGGTGCTTGAATATCCCGGATGGCTTGAATCTTTTCTGGATTCACTTCAGTTCCTCGTGCATTGAAAATAAAGCCCAGGAACTTCCTTGACGCAACACCGAATGAGCACTTCAAAGGGTTGATCATCATGCTATAGAATCGAAGGATGTCGAACATCTCCGCTATGTCTCGAATGTGGTCGTTTGGTTGTCGTGACTTCACGACATATCATCCACATAGACTTCCATCGTCCTCCCGATCTGATCCTTAAACATTCGGTTAACCAAACATTGATAGGTCACTCCTGCATTCTTTAATCCGAACGGCATTACTACAAAACAATACAACCCAACATCCTTGACAAAACTGGTGTGCTCCTGATCTAGGACGTGCACCGGGATTTGGTTATACCCCGAGTACGCATCCATAAATGATAACAATTCGTGCCCTGCAGTTGAATCAACTAGTTGATCAATTCTAGGCAGGGGAAAACTATCCTTAGGGGCACGCCTTGTTTAGGTCTGAATAGTCAATACACGTTCTCCATTTCCCATTCACCTTCTTCAGTAGCATGGGGTTAGATATCCACTTGGGGGCATCACGAATAAACCCGTTAGCTTTAAGTTTATCCACCTCCTCTTTAAGAGCAACGGATCTCTTCGGATCCATGCCTCGTCTTTTTTATTTCACTGGAACAAGTGTTGGATCAACGTTTAATGCATGGCTTGCAATGGCAGGCGAGATCCCATACATGTCAGAATGAGTCCAAGTGAATACATCCAGATTTTCCTGGAGGAAATCAGTAAGTTCCCTCATCATCGATGGGCTGAGTTGCGATCCAATCTTCAGCACCCGCGATAGGTTGTCATGGCTGACTGTGATATCAATCGTCAACTCAATCGGTGCAGTCTTGGTCCCCTTGGGCTCCTCCTCATCGTCCCTCGGATCTATATCTATAGAGAACCGACTGTGGTGCCCAAGCCAAGGCTTAGGCGCTATTTGTCAACCTTCAGTGACTTAGATGCAGACAGACTTATACACACCCTTCCCCTTCTCTTTCCGTTGAGCCTTTCTTAACTCAGCCACATAACAGGCACGTCCAGTTGCCTGATCGCCATGCACAACACCTACTCCATTATATATTGGAAATTTCAACGTCTAACACCACGAGGCCAATGCTGCCCGAAATTCGGCCAGGGCCGAATGGCCCAGGAAAACATTTTACGGTGAATCCACATCCAAAACAATGAACGATAGGATCTGCACTCTCCTACGCTTACCTTCTCCTAACTCCACTGCCAATTCAACATAACCAACTGCTTCGGTTGCCATACCATTGAAACCGTGTTTATGAGCTTTAGACGGTTTCAAATCTTTAGCCTCCATCCTCATTTGATCATATGCCTTCTTAAAGATAATGTTCACAGAGCTTCCACAATCAATCAAAATTCTCCTCACCAGAGCAGGGCCAATCATTGTAGAGATAACCATCAGATCAATAGTAGGAGCCTCTAGTTTATCGACATCTCTACTTCTGAATACTATATCATCCGTCATTGTACGTTGTTGCTTGGCCGGAGTTCCATCATCTGTATTCGAACTACATTCAAATCCATATGTTTCATTGAACTAGCATAGCGCTCCATTTCCTGCCAACTCCTTTCCGCAGGGTGCAGTCCACCGAATATCGTGTTTATTACCAACCTCCCACCGGTCTGAGCAGGTTCCTCAGATCGGTGTAGAGCTTGCCCACGATTGGGATCAGACGTTGCCTATCCGCCATCCTGCGGATTCTTGAAAAACTACTACAACTTTTTTTGACGAATCAATTTCTCAATGGCATCATGGAGATGCCTACACTCGTCAGTATTGTGCCCGTAGCATTCATGAAACCGACAGTACATACCGGTTTGGTTTTATTCCTCAGTCGATTCTTTTGGACGTGGCTTCCTATATTGGAAAGTATTATAGGTAGACAGATAAATGTTCTCCATAGATGCATTCAGAGGTGTATAGTCATTATACGTAGGAAGCCTTGTCCTCCACTTTCCGAGCTCCCTCTTCCGATTAGGATTTCCTTCTCCACTCCTCTTTTTTACTCGGTTTATTTTGAACATTGACTTGAACCTTCCCAGAACTCTCGCCAGACTGCTTTACTGCAATTTTGCTCTGTACCGCTTCTCCACTTGGCCCCACAGCGTTGCTTTTTCTAGACAATCTGGCCTCTTCCTTTCTTATGAACTGGGCCGCCTTTGAGTAGAAGCGCTCCAGCATGGCCAGCGTTTTCCAGCTAGCCAATCACCGAACTCGGATTCGTGGTCAACCCCTCTTGTCATGGCCATAAGTATCGTGTGGTTATTAAGGTTACTAACTTCCGTGGCAGCAACGTGAAATCTCTGCAAGTAATCCTTCAGTGATTCCCCCGAAGCCTGGATTACACTAGATAGCGACATCACAACTTTGGAGTGAGTAGCTTGAATCCTGAAATACTCCACAAATCTTGTTGCCAGCTCATAAAATCTTAAGATCAATCACGGGGGTAGTCTTGTGAAACACATTGTAGCGATCCCAAATAGAGTTATGGGAAATCATCTGCATTTGGTAGCATCATTTGCTCTTGCTGAGTCCATCAACCATTCGTACCTCATGACATGCTGCCTGGGGTCAGTCTTCCCTTCATAACCATGCATCGTAGACATGTTAAACCTTCTAAGATACTCCACCTGTAAAATACTGTCGGAAAATGGGGTGTGGCTCCTAGAGACTCCCCAGTCATCATTTGTCAAGCCCTAGTTCTCTCTCATCAATTGTCTGACCATCGCGGATAAATCCGGTGTCTGGATAGGTGGCGCCAAGTGGTGGTCATGCTCCATCCCATGTGAATGCTCTGGCCGGTGTCTTCGGGGCATTTCACGCCTTCTTGGTCTATCTCCTCCAGATGTGTATCCTGAGTATTTACTTCATTATCATTTTGGAGAGGTAGTTGGTCAGCATCCAAGCATGCTCCAGTGTCCAAGTTCCCAGTCCCAAGTCGAGTACGACCCCCCAACTGAAGTGGAGGAGCCGTCCCCCTAGTTGAGGGATCAGCACCTACCCCAAGGGAGGGATCGGCACCGAACGGCTTGGCAGGCCGCGGTGGTCTACCAAGTGATGCTCTGACGTTCCTACTAGTGCTGCTTCAACTCTACGGCGCCTTCACATGTGATCTTCATCCAGTGAAGTTGAACTATCAGATGCCGAGTATGAAGTGAGACCTCCTCCGACGCTTTGGAGCTACTGTTGAGCAATCCGATTCATCAGGTTGGCATTAGCTTGAATTTGCTCATTTAGCTGCCTCCGACTTTCCATCAAGTCATTAAATTCAGCTCGGGTAATGGAATCAGTGGGGTTCCGAACTGCAGCAGACTCCAATTCACATTAGCAGGTTGGTTGCTTGGTCCCCCTTGTTGGACACTGGAAGTTTCGTTGGCATCAACATTGCGGGAAGTAGATCTGGTGCGCCTTACCATCTTAGATTCCTTTGCTTAGATCTTGAAAAATATGAATGGTATCTGCAATCTTCTGAAAATGAACCTGGATCTCCTTCGAGTAATTTCTTCAATTCAGTAGCAACAAAGGTGATCCTAATAGCCTGAGAATCGACTTTCTCAGTGAAAGCACCAAAATGTTTACAACCAAATTAGCTACAAACAACCAAAGATAGTTTTAAGTAGAGAAATAAATGAAGAAACTAAATGAAAACAAAGGAACTACGCTTCATATTAAGAAAAATGTAGCATAATGCAAAAACAACGAGATTTATAGTGGTTCAACGTTGATTGCCTACGTCCACTTTGAATACTTTATTTATTGCTTCATAATTCACTTGATTACAATTACAATCAGTAAGAAATAGCAAGAGACCAAGGAAGAATAAAAGGAGATTGGTTACAATAATGGCAGAGTTTCACTTGCCAGCCAAAAGTCCCCCAAAATGGCCCCCCGGCCCTGTATTTATAGATGAAGGCAGCCTCTAATCTCACTGAAACTTCGGCACTTGGGCCCCCTTAACCATATGGACCCACCATAGGGAGGGCTAGGCCCAACTCTCAATGGAGAGGGGTCGGTACCGACCCCTCCATGGGTTGAAGTTGGGCTAGTGATCCCTATGGTAGCTCTTTTTTGGTGTGACATGATGGCACTTCGATTATCATGACATTTGGACATGTGGAGCTATGGTTCTTGTAATACTTTAGTTGGAATCTTGAATCGGTCTGGGTTGTGCCGATCCCTTCTGATCTTGCAATGTATGTCGATCCCTTCCTTATATACCATGCAACTCTGGTCCAAACGTGCTGTGTCGACCCATATCCTACAAATGAGCCATGACGACCCCTTTGTTTTCACAACTCATGTCGATCCATTCACACTGTGCCGATACATATCTCTAGAGTGTAGCTGTGCCGAACCAAACATGCCATGCCGACCCATTTTCTTTCCTAAATGCTATGCCGATCCATCTGTGCTTCTTCAATATTATGCCGAGCCAAACACACTATGTCGACCCCTTTTGCATAAGCCATTAATGTGCCGATCCCATTGGTTTTACAAGTTATGCCAACCCATCCATACTTCCTCCAATTTGTCAAACATCCTTGCCGACCCCTATTCCAACCAAACTAAATTCCATAATTCCGACATCCTGCATTATCTATCTATCGACTTTATTTACCCTAGGCTGGATACAACTGTTCGGACATTATACTCTGGTCATATGGACGTTGTCTCATGACCATCCTTCCTATCAACAGTCGAGTCCGGCCTTCGTAATCATCCTTGTGTAGCCGGGTCAAGGTACCGGGTAACATACATATTTAGATCTAAATATTTGAAATTTTTATATTAAATTAGATTTTATATTCAAAATTATTTGTGAAAATATTTACAATCACTTTATATTATAATTTCAATTGTACATGTGTGTGTCTATACACACGCACACACGCACATATGTATAAACATTTATATTTTACAAACAATTTTTATATTATATAAAAGTGGATATTAGGCATACATCCCTAAAATCAAACTTAACTCAAACGACATCCCTGTGCATATCGCATATGTAAAGCGGATCCCTATAATTATTTTACTGTAGTGAATTTTTTTCGTATTTTTTCTTCCACCAACTAAAAGAAATTTGATAAAATTGTAGATATTAAAACTAGGCTACTAGTTAAAAACACAGAATAAGTACAGAAATTTCTCCACTTATTGAGAAATATTGCAGACATATAAGCAAATATTCACTTGATAATTGCAGACATATATGCAAATATTCACTCAATATGCCAATATTTGCAGACATCAAAAAAATGCAGAAGTGTTTGGGCAATTATTCTATAAACTTGCACACATGTCTACAATTTTCCACTGAAAGTGGTCTATTTTGTTTTGTTTTCGTTTTCCATTCACTTTTCTTGCTTTTTGTGCAATAAATATGATGTTGAATATAATTTGAAATAAATTTGGAAATTTTGAATATACATCAAATAATTGCATAAAAGTATGTAATTATTGGCTATAATTGCTTGTGTATCAGCAATATTTTGAATAATTACATACATTTATGCAAGTTTTCCTAGAGCTTAGTGTTTTCTTTTTTTTCTTTTTCCATCCACTTTTTTTTTTATTTTTCTGACATAAATACGAAGATAAATGTAAATTGAAATAAGTTTTTAATTTTGGAAGTATTTTTGTTATCTTTTGATGATTTTTGAAAAAGAGGGACCTAATTTACATACTTTTTGGGTAGGGATGTTTTGTGTATTTTGAAATTTAATAGGGACCTTAGCTAAACTATCCCTATATTAAAACTATATATGTGTGTGTGCGCGCATGCGTACATATATATTAGACAATACATATGTATATAGAAGGGCTAATATGTCTGTTTCGGTGAAAATCCCAACACTTATACATCGGCATGTTAAACTGTGTACACTATTTATATTACATGTACACACACACACACATGTGTATATGCTATGCGTGTTATATCATATTATATAAGATAACATAAATAAAAAATTATTTATAACTTAAATAAAATATTGATTTTATTTAAAATAAATTTAGATAAGATCTAAATATTAGGCCCTATAAGCTCCAAAATGGAATAAAACTTCTAAAATTCACTCATGTACCCCGCTGCATGCTGGCCCAGTTCCAACAATGGTATTAGAGTCCAATAGCCTATGCAGTGTAAATTAGGCATATCTGGCTAACTAATTAATTTTACCCATTTAGTAGGGTGTTCAAAAAAGTAATGTTGAAGGTTAGGTTTGGGTAATCAAGTACGCAACCCTACCTAACTACCAGTCTGGCTCGAAAGGTGATGTAAGCCTAAAGGTTGTCCCTAATTGAAAGTGTAACACCTCATATTTTGAAGTGTCTATAATATGAGAAATTAAATTACTAATAAAATGATATTATTAATGAAATAAATGAGATAATTTAATTATAAGAATTGCCTAAGGGAGATTTGATTAATTAAGTGTGAGATACTTTATAAAATTAATCGAATGGACCAAGGGTGATTAGAGCAATTAAGGTTAGCTTTATTAATGAAAACAAATTTTAGTTTTGAATAGGTAGGTCCGTGTTAAGGGAAATGTACAGTGTGACTAGGTTAGAGTGGAATATTAGCCGAAGCCGAAGCACTAGCCCACTTTCTTTAGCCCTAACCCCTCATTCATTCTACTTCATTTCATTTTGCAAATCTAAATCCCTAGAATCCAAACCAAGGCCGGCCATTATTCAAGGAAGAGATGAAGATTTTAAAGCTAGAAGATTAAAGCTTTCAAATTTAAGGAAAAGAAAGTTTAAAACAATTTTCTTAAACCAAGGTGAGTAAAAGATTTCTCTAAAACATATCCTAACTTATTGGGTTTGGATTTTATTGTGTAATGTTTGGATGATTACACATTGTTTGCTTATGCTTGGAAATCTAAATGAGGTAAATTTGTTTATGTTTTAGGGTAAAACTTGAATTAATCTAAGCAGAATGTTTCAAAATTGAAATAAGGTGTCTGTAATGATGAAATAGCGATGGGTTTTTAATTTCATAATTTTTTAAAATAATTTGGAATTTATATGAATTTTCTAAGTTTAGAATATAGTTAATTTTCTGTAAATTAATTATTAAAAATAATAAAATTAATTATTTTGAACTGAAATTTTGGAAAAGGTAAACAATGATAAAATTGATTTTTGATGAATTTTTGGGATTTTTCCCATAAATTTTTGACTTTATATGAATTATTTGGTGAAGGAAAGAATTAATTAATTAAGGGAAAGTTAATTAATTAATTAGGTAGTTAACAAATTCTCAAAAGAAAACTGATAAAGAAGAAGTTGACCAATGGGAATACGACACCAAACTAATTTGGTGTAATTTGATTACTTAGTATGGAAATAAATCAATTTTCTATATAATTACGAGTGTGCCATTTAACGCACGAAAGCCCTATTTATACCTTTCTCACGTAAACAAAGTAGGGAATATAACACGATGACCTCCAAATTGGTTTATACATGATGGGAATTAAAACCATCTATCCCCGAAGCTATGTAGTTAATGTACCGCTATTACCCAGCTATAACTCTGCTATATCTCATAGCGGATTTCTACCGCTATGATTTTTCCACATAGCCCCAAATGTAGCATTTCCGCTTTAAGCCCCGCTATTTCCGCTATATCCTGTTATTCCCGCTATATTTCGCTATTTACGCTATATCTTCTTTAAAAGAAATGAATTGAAAAATGACATTTTATAAATTATGAAATTAATTAATTTAATTGAATTTTAATATATTTTCAGAAATGAAAATACTCTAATATTCTACTAAATTCAATTATGTTATATAATAGTTTTACGTTTATTTACAATATATTCGCACATGTTTTTATTTAAAATTATTTATGTATTAATTATAATTCAATTGAATGTTAAATTTTAATTTAATTACCATTTATATATTTGTAAAAACGTTCAGTATGAGTTTTATATGCTATTTTAGAGTCATCCGCTATATCCCGCTATATCCTTGTTGTATCCCCGCTATGACTTTTTGCACCTCCACCGCATTGAATCTACCGAGCGCTTTAACTGCACAGCCACGAAGGCTAGGTGTGGAACTTAGCGTGCGATAGCTCGAAAAGAATTAACTTGCGATGGCTGAGAGTAAGATAGCTCATGAATGCTTTGGAAGGGAAAGCTAACGTCGGCTTCAAGAAGAATGGCATGCGATGATTGCTATGAAGATAAGGCATGATGCCTTCAAACGAGATAACACAAGATGGCTAAGTATAGAATAATTTGCGATGACTATGGACGAATTAGGCTCAAAGGCCTAGGTGGAAATGATGTGTGATGACTCTTGGTGGAATTGAACACGATGGCTATAAGTTTGATAGGACATGATGGCTTTGTTAGATTGCTTGTGATAGCTTGGTTGTAAATAGTACACGATGGCTATGGGGAAGATAACCTATAAACATTATTAAGGAATAATGCATAATAGCTTGGGAAGTTATTCTTCCACGATGGATATGGGATAACCAAACATACGATAACCTAACCTAACAATCGAAAGCTAAGGGATAGCTAATTCATGATGACTAATCATAACCCATGAAAGCATGGGAAGATATATTTTCTATGTAAAATATGAAAATTCTTAGGGCACTTTGGAAGATAATTTCCAAGTATTATTGAACAATTTCATAGAGATGAAATAAAGGAAAGATTTTTAAAAGTTAAAACAATGTTGACTTATTTTAAAATGGAAGAAAGTTTAGAGAAGCTAATAAATGATAGAGTATCATTTAAATTAAAGATAAAAAAGTTTTATTTAAAGAATGTGTAGTGTACACAATTAATGAATAAAAGAAAAATGATTGAACCATTATCGTAAACGTATACCAACTCATGGAGTTATTAGATGGTAGAGTGCCTTGCTGATAGTCTAAATCTAATGGTATATGGCAGCGGGCCATGGTAGGGTTCAACCTAATTACATATAAAACTCTAATATGAGTTATGGCAGGGAGCCATGACAGAGTGCTAAAACATTACCATAGTGTTACAAATAAATTGGCAACATGAACGATAGCAGTTTAGGGACTAAAAGGAGCTATTGACACTTAGTAAGGGCGCTTACTAGAATGTATTCAGAGTGCTTACATTCAACCTCTTAGGAGAGTCCAATGGGCTCTATTCAGTGTGGCTCCCATGGTGGAATGAGTCGATATTTCATTAGATGACATTGTTCCAACAAAAGATAAAATTAGTGATACGCAAGCCTAGGGAGGTAATTACTAAAATAAGTTAATGACAACTTAATGATGAACACCTAAAATAAGAAAATAGGTGAAATTTGAATGGATGATGAATGGTTGTATGACTTTGTTCACAATTGGATGTTAAGTATAAGGTACACTTAGTTAGGATCGGAAATTTAAATATGACATGGTTCATCAATGAATAGAAAGTGTAGGGCACACTTATGTATTGAATGTAATGCACCTAGATGCTCCTTATGTAATGATTGTTCATATGATATGATGTATTTTGTTATGATGATAAACTAAGGGGAAAGCTATTCCATGTTAGCAGTGTGGTCTTACTACTGATGCTTAAGGTAAAGGTTCTACTCATACAAGGCTTTATGTCTGACAAGTGTTTTTATCATTTCCCATAAGCTCATGGGTGCTCAATCAAGTAGGCTGATTTTATGGATTAGGCATGTATATTTTAAAGGATGAATATAGACTTTGAAGATGAAACATGAGGCTTGCTATTTATAATAAAAGTTATTTTGAAATTCCGTTGTGTAAAGCCAGGATCTATAACTGGCTATGTGTTGTGTTGGCATCTTCATATGTCAGACACAACACCACTATATCTATGTTTTATTTATATTTACCCCCTACATGGGAAACGATTTGGGTTAAAATGTTGTAATGAATTATGTAATCCAAATTAATGAAATGAAGAAGTTATTTAGCTGCTATATTTACTTATAGTGTGCAAAATAATACTAAACTCACTTTGTCACTTAAAAATAATTTTGGTGATGACTATTGCATCATCGGCATCTATTTTCAAGTCTCGGATTAGGGGTGGTTACAGCGTGGTATTAGAGCTTAGGTTAGTGGAACATTTAAGTAAATCAGAGCTATGGAAGCTTACTAATAGAAAATACACACCTCGAGAAGGGTATACACAATACATAATGTACTTGTATTTTTGATATAAATATATAGGAGAATATATCTACCCCTCTACAATTGATCTCACACTCTTTACTTCCATTCCTTACAAACCCTTACTTATGAAAAAGGTGGGAATAAATCTACATAACCAACGTTTGACCATAGGAAGTGCGAAATGGATTCCTAGTAGAGGAGATAGCAATATTCAGACTAATGGCCAAGGTAGGGAGGCAAACCCAGAAGTTTGTACCGAAGCCGGTACTCAAGTGCCTGTCCAGCTAAATGAGGAATGAATATAAATTATTTTCTCCACCATTTTATGATGGAGATGATGAAGCAACAGCTAGTTGGAGCTATTAGACTAAGATAAGAGGTAGTGAGGGAAGAAGACTTTTCTAAGATGAACAAATATTTCAAGAGCTATGGAGGGAAAGAATCTGCCTTAGAGGTGTTGAATTGGTGGAAAGTATGTGAACATATTTCTGGAGACTTGGGATATAATAATGCTCAAAAGAGGAGGTTGGCTTCTTTTTAGCTTTAGGAGGATGTGTTGGACTAGTGAAGACTGTAATTATTGAGATCCTAGAGTAGGAGATAACCTGGGAGCAGTTTAAGGAGCTGTTCGAGGCTTAGTTTATTCCTGAATCACAGAAAACTGTTTTTTGTTAGGCGTTCCTTGACTTGAAGTAGGGAGAAATGACTTTGGCAGAGTAAATTCAGCGCTTTAATGATTTGTCAAAGTATAGAAGGGAGTATATCAATACTTCACTAATAAACAATGAGAAGTTCATTTAAGGTCTAAGGAAGGGATTGAATCACAAGGTAATGGCTCATCTGTGGGCTCCATTTGATATGGTGGTGGAAATAGCGAGGAGGTATGAAATAGTTAGACCCAAGGGTGGGTAGAAGAAAAGATTAATCCGTATCAGAAAGGCGGAAAGAATCATAAGGGAGAAATGAATTCTTGAGGAAAGACTCAGAAGTTGAATATAACTGATGTCACTTGTTTTAAATGCGGCCAGAAGGGGCACTACTCCACTAAGTGTACCTAGCTGGAGAATAGGGATAGGGCCAATTCCTTTATCAGTAATAGGCTAGGCTATAAGAAGAGGGATTACTCAGAAATGAAGTAGGCAAAGGTTTATGTTTTCGAAGGACATTCGTCTAGACCGACTGCTGAGGAGAAAGGAAAGGGTATGCTAGGAGGTATAATTTTGATTTCTAGTATATTAATTAAAGTCCTATTTAATACAGGAGCTATTCACTCTTTTATTTTGAGAGATTTAGTTAGTAGGTTATAATTAGGTACTACCTATTTGATTACGTCCTTGCGTGTGGTTAATCTCATCGGCGGGTATTCTACTCTCGATTAAGGTGTACTAACCTAGAGTTTGACTTGTGTGGACATTTATTTGTTTGCAACCCATATGTGTTTGACTTCGTAGGGTACGGGGTGATTTTAGGTATGGACTGGTCAATGCATTATAATGCTAGGATTTATTGTGGGGATATCATTATTGCCATATGGAATCCGAAGGAAGGAGAAAGAATTACGATAGCCTTGGATGTGGTGAGGGGGGAAGTTGGACTTGGTGTTATGTGCTATGGAAGGTCAAGAAGATGAGATTGGTAGAGTACATGTAGTCCAAGAATTAGCAGATGTTTTCGAACCTATAACGGGACTACCGCCAAGAAGGGCAATCGATTTTTGGATAGATTTGATATTGGGGGCGCAGTCTATTATAGACCGTCTAGTAGAATGTCGCGCCAGGAGATGGAGGAATCGAAGAAGCAGCTGGTGGAACTTGAGGATAAAATATTTATTAGGCCGAGTAGTTCGCCATGGGGAGCGTCCTCGGTATTCGTAAATAAGTCGGATGGATATTTATGGATGTATATTGATTATCGAAAGATGAATGAGACGACTTGTTTGATCAGTTGAGTGGAGCTCAGGTGTTCTTGTAGCTAGACTTGGCAGCTGTCTTCCATCAACTAGGAGTAGCATAAGATAAGGTTCCATTGACCGCATTTCGAACAAGGTATGGTTCATATTTGTGGTCAGTGATGTTGCTTGGACTAACCAACACACCGGCGTTTTTCATAGATCTTATAAACCACACCTTTCACGATCAGTTAGATAGATTTGTGCCAGTCTTCATTGGTGATATTTTTGTGTATTCTAAGGATGAAAGAGATCATGAAGTCCATCTAAGATTGGTGTTGGAGACACTGAGGCAGCAAAAGCTGAAGGCGAAGTTTATGAAGTGCCATTATTGGAAACAGGAGGTGAAGTTTCTTGGGCATGTTGTTTTAGAGAATGGATCAGCAGTGGACTCATCGAAGATAAAAACTATTAATGGTTGGAAGATGCTAGAGACGGTCATGGAGATGAGAATTTTCTTGGGATTGTCTGGCTACTACCGAAGATTTATTAAATATTTCTCATATATAGAAACACCCTTGACAAAGCTAACCAGAAAGAATGATAATTTTGTATGGACCAATAAGTGTGAATGGTCATTTCAAGAGTAGAAGAATTTGTTGATGAATGCTCCTCTGTTAATTGTGTCTGAAGGGAACTAGGATCTAGTAGTGTACACTGAAGGAGTTGCATATGAGGCAACAGAGATGGTTGGAATTCTTGGCAGAATATGATTTTGGTATAGAGTAACACTAGGAAAGGAGAACAAGGTTGCTGATACTTTGAGTAGGGAGCATCAGAACAAACTGTTAGCCATGATTGAAGAACGGAAGACGTTAGAGACGTTCGCCTCTTGTGAAGTGCACTGTAGGCAGAACACCGGTTCAAGTAGAGACCTGGGTATGTTAGCAAGTTTGGAGGACATCCAGCACCCGTGGATAAGATTGCTGCAAGGCAGAAGGAGGACCCACTAATTGTAGGATAGATTAGGCGATTAAAGATAGTGGAAGATGTTAAGGATCTGAAAGGATTTGAGATAGATCCGAAGGGATGGCTTAGAAAGAAAAGAAGACTATGCATTCTGGATGTAGGGGATCTTCGGAAGGAAGTCTTGGATGAAAGTCATCGGTTGAAGTTTACTATTAATCTCGGAAGCACAAAGATGTGTCATGATATAATAAGAGTATTCTTTTGGGAAGGATGAAGAGTGATGTAGGAAAATGTGTGAAGAAATAAGTGAAAGCTGAGCAACAGAAGCTGAGGGATTTACTTCAACTTTTGGAAGTACCAACTTGGAAGTGGGATTCCGTGTCTATGGATTTTATAGATGGATTGCCTAGGTCGAGGACGAGAAATTATAACATTTGGGTGATAATCGGTAGACTAACTAAGAGTGCCCATTTTATCCCCGTGAAGTCGACAAGAACGGCAGCTAGGTTAGCGAAGCTATATTTGAAGAATGTAGTTAGACTACATGGGATACCGAGTAGTATCGTTAGTGATAGAGACCCATTATTTACTAGCGGTTTTAAAGAAGTTTGCATAGTTCATTGGGTATGAAGTTTAACTTGAGCATGGCTTACCACTCACAAACTGATGATCACGATAGGGTGAATTATGTATCCATGATTTGCTGAGAGCATATGTCTTGGATTTCAAAGGATATTGGGAATATCATTTACATCTGTTAGATTCCGCTTACAGTTATAGTTACCAGTCGAATATTGGGATGAAACCATTTGAGGTGTTATATGGTAGACTATGTAAGTCACTAGTCTATTGGTTTGACATAGCAGACATACTAGCTTTAGGACCCAATTTGGTAAGAGAAGCTACTGAGAAGATTGATTTGATTCAAGCTAGGATGAAGGTAGTGCAATCGAGGTAGAAGAGTTATGTCCATAAGCGAAGGAAAGAGCTTGAGTTCACAGTAGGTGATCATGTATTAGCGAAGGTTTCTCTGATGCGAGGAGTTATGTACTTTTGGAAGGCAAGGAAGTCGTCACCTAAATATATAGGACCATTTCTAGTGATTGAGCGGATTGGTAAACTCACTTATCAAGTCAAGTTGCCAAGTAGTTTAGCGAGTGTGCATAATGTTTTTCATATATCGCATTTGAGGAAATGTGTGCATGACCCAAGTTCAGTAGTAGAACTGAGGGAAATATAAGATTTATTTAAAGAGCCAGTTTTGACATATGTGAGATGACCAAAAGGAATTGTGGGTCGTGATACGAAGGAATTGAGGAACAAAGTTATCAGACTTGTTCACATCCAATGGAGTGACGACAAAAATGATTGTACCTGGGAGGTATAGGATAGCATTAGGAATGTCTTATAACACCTCATATTTTTGATAACATTGTGTAGGATATTTAATTAGGTAAATAAAATAAAATAATGTGTTGATTAAGAGATTGAGATTTGAATTATAATTAAGGGGTAGCCATGCCATTTAAACTATGAATTAAAAGAAGAGTTTAAAATGAAATATATGAGGGGTAAAATAGGAAAGAGGTCATTCCTATATCTATACCCCTTAGCCGTGTATACTCCTACACGTTCATTTTAATTTGTTCAAAAATTTAAAAGCTAAGGTCGGCCACTATTAACAAGAGCAAGAGAAAGAAAGATAAAAGGGGAGCTTAATCAACATCAAATTCATTCAAATCTCATATCTTTAATCTCTAAAGCTAAAGTGAATAATGTTTACATCTCTCATTTGTTTTGTTTTCGGTTTTAAGGAGAAATCCGAAATGTTTTGCAATGTTTTGCCTTGTTTTTGAATAATGGAATGATTATATACAGTTGTCGATGATTTATGCATATTCATACTGATTTTATGATATGTTTTAAGGTAAAAACCTTATTAAATGACATCTAAATGTCTTGCGAATTTTTATATAGACCAGAAATAATATTTTGAAGATGGGCTTCAATTTTCATAATTTTCTGAATTTATGTGGAATTTATATAAATTTCCTAGTGAAGAAAATATTATTTTGGGTTATAAATTATTTACGGTTAAATAATAAAAGGTTTGGGTCTGAAATTTTTATTGTTGGAAAACATATTAAAAGAGATTTTCTGAAATTTTTGTAGATTTTTCCTAAGTGTTTTGATGGATATATAAAATTATTTAAGGTAAGGGACTTAAATGTTTTTATATATTTATAAAAAGGAGAAGGGGCTCTTTGCAAATAATTCAAATTTGTTATTTCTAGAAATTGGCAGCACTTTTGAAAAAGTAAAATGGCAACCAATCAAATTTAGACAAATAAGGCAGGTTAGGTACAAAAGAAATAGTTTTAAAGGACAAATAAATAGGTTTTTCATCGTTTCGATGCTTTCGGCACCAGGTTTCGCCTCTTTACCTTCGCCTCCGACACATTCGAAACCAATGCACATGGTATCAGGGAACGGGTACGTAGTGAACTTGATGTACGCGAAAGGTAATGGGTCGAAACCAGGGGTTCCGAAGGGGTTGAGGCTTTACTTGGTTTTTAAATAAAAATGCACCTGCTTGCTTTCGACTAAGAAGCTTTCGACTTAGTTGGCTTTCAACTAGGTCAAATGGACTTAAAGGAAATGGTTTCGATAGGGTTGCGCCTTTGTTTTTAGACAACAGCTTTCGATTTAAGTCGAAACCTTTTTGCTGCCGCCTTTTTACCTTTCGACCAGATGGTTTCGAAGGGGTCTTTGTTTTCTTAAATTTGGCCACTTCTCCAATGGTTTCGAAGGGATGGTTTCGACACCATCACCTCTTTACTTAGCAATGCTTTCGAAAGGTAGACTTTTGACTTAAATGGTTTTAATTATCCTTTTGCTCCATCGAAGTATAACCCAAATGGTTTCGAAAAGAAGTGCTTTCGACTTTAATGGTTTTATGATCCTTTTGCTCTACTTGAAGGCATAATCCAAATGGTTTCGACGAAAACGTTTTTCAAAGGGTTTCGAAGGAGTAGGCTTTGAATGGTTTTGAAAGGTTCCACATATTTTAAATTGAACCCAAGTGCTATCAAAAGGTTTAGGTTTAATGATTTTGAAAGGTTTTAAAGAATGGTTTCGAAGGGGTGGTTCCCCAATGGTTTCGAAGGAGTCGAAAGGTATGGTTTTGCTGGTTGTTTTGAAAGGATTAAAAGGAATGGTTTTCCCAGAGTTTCGAAAGGAAATGTTTAAAGGTTTTAAAAGAAAGATGTCTAAGGTTTTAAAGCTTTCGAAAGGAAGGTTTTTCAGAGGTTTCGAAAGGGTTTTGAGAATGGTTTCAAAAGGAAGGTTTTGGCATTTCGACCTAAATAAAAGAAAAGGTTTTACTTGGTTTAGAAAAGGGTACTTTCAACGGTTTCGAAAGGGGTACTTTCAATAGATTCGATAGGGGGACTTTCAAAGGTTAAACGTTTTCATCAACTAAGATTTGGGTAAAGTATATATATAACATGGCAAGGTGATTTTGAGTAAAGCATAGTTTATATAAATTTTCCTTGTTTGAGTGTTATTTAAAGGTTTTAAATCATTTTGAAAAGGTTTTCAAGGAAAATTATGGGAATGGATCCCTAAGTAAAATTGCTCAAATATTAGAATACCAGATGGGGCTGGTATAAGGTCCAGCCCTATACATTAGCTATTAGCCCCAGCTAATTTTGTCTAAAATTCCAGTGTATAGGGCTTTGTCACAGGTAAGACTAAAATTATGAATACACACTGAAAGGAATATATGTTTGTATACAGATAGATTATTGGTGAGCCCGCAAAACCATTAGGATCAGGTGACCCTAGGAGGTGATATGTTAAGGACAGAACGTCCAGAAGAAGAAGAGTGTCTAACATATGTTAGATAAATTTTGATATGTTGTTTGGTAGGTCCGAGCCAGCCAAAGGTTAATAATTAGCCAAACAAAACTATATTGTTCGGACAGATAGTCCATTTGTTACCTGATATGTATGTTTACATAATGATGCTTTACAGTATTTAACCAGTTTTGTTTGCAAGAAAAGATTTGCAAAAGATATGTTTTAAAAGGATGTTAGTGAGGGAAAACCCATTCCGCTAAGCGGCGTGGTCTCACTTAACATAAATATCTGAGATATAATAGTATTATTCACACCAGGCTTTATGTATGACTTGAAGTTTTTGTTTTCCCTTAAACTCTCGGGTGTTCAAAATTGATTTGAGTAGGCTGAGGGTTGAGGTTTTCAGGGTTTTGTTATTTTGGCGAATAAAGATTCCGAAGACGAGAAGGTGGCTGACAGATAACTAATTAGGAGTACAGATTATTTTGTTTATTTCCATTGTGTATTAAGTCAGGTACGACTATATTGCTTTTATCAACCAATGGAATCGTCATATGTCGCTCTCGGCATATTATTGTAAATTATATTTGATCATTGCCTGGGAAACGTTTTGGGATTGTGTAACTTGGATATGAATTATTGTTTTGAGATATAATCAGTAAAATTTGGTTTTGAAATCTGTGATTTTATTCATATTCAAGTGCTTCTGATATTATGGATACCATTAGCATTTCCGTATTTCGTCACTAGAAGTTAATACTATGAATGAATGCAACATCTGTAGCGCTTAGCTTTTGGCCTCTAGATACGGGATGTTACAACTTGGTATCGGTGCATAGGTTTATGAAAAACTTTAAACTAAAAATGGTTTTTGAAAACATAATCCTAAAGAATTAGAGTAAGATTGGGGTATGGGATAACTCTATAGTAAGGTACTTGTATTTGTTATATATGATTATACACTTATCTCTAGTCTCCAATCTTTGTTAGGTTATTTTTCTATATCTCATGAGGTTTGAATACAGATATGGAAGGTAGAAAAGGAAGAATTAACCCAAGAGGGGAAGGCACCGATGGGAATGCCAGGCCTAATGTGAGGAAAGGTCAAGAGTCCCGCGAGTTGGAATAAAAGCTATGTATCAGTTCTTCATGAACATGGTGCAAGCGAGTGTTGCTGCTGGAGTAGTGGGAGGAGGAGTTCCGGGAGCTCCAATTGTCAATGACTATGCTAAGTTGAATGGAGACTACACTAAGCTCGGAGGGAAGCCATTTATTGGAACAGAGGATGCCATTGAGGTGGAAAACTGGTTATTACACTGCGAAAGGATTTTTGAAGTTTTGGGGCTCAATGATGAGCTGAAGAGAAGGTTGGCATCAAGATAGCTTCAGGGAGCTGCTTTGTTTTGGTGGAATAGTGTGGCTGTGGTAGTGGATGAGGAGATTGTGATCTGGGCAGATTTAAGAGGATGTTCCAGGAGAGGTTCATGTCGGCAATGGCACGGTTTATTTTGATTAGGAAGTTTGTTGAGCTAGAACAGGGAGAGATGACTGTTCTGGAGTATGCTAGTAGGTTCGAAGAGTTAGCCCGATATGGTTATGCTGTTGTTGATACAATGATGAAGAGGAACGAGAAGTTTATCAAGTGATTGAAGCCTGAGTTGGTCAGGGCTACTTTTTCGCATATTAGAGATCCCTATGATGTGGTTGTAGAGATGGCTTTGAGACATGAAGAGATGCTTGCTTATCAGGAGAAGAATAAGGTGAAAGAAGTCCAGGTTGGGCAGAATCAGAAGAGGAAGCTCTTTCACAAGAAGGGTTCTCAGAAGGGTGGAGCAACCAAGAAGGGGAAGTTTGAGGTGGTATGTTTTAAGTGCGACAAGAAGGGTCATTTCTCCAATGAGTGTCGTACTGGAAAGGCTAAGGAAGTGATCGGAAAGAAGGAAGGTGCTTCAACTACGATCAGATAGGCCACTATAAGAATCAATGCAAGGAGCCCGCTAAGGATGGAAAGGGCAAGGTGTATGCATTGGAGCCTGCTGCTGCTAAGCTAACCGCTTAGGAGAAAGGAAAGGTAGCTTTGGGAGGTACGCTTTAGATACATGACATGTCTGTTAGCATTCTATTTGATACTAGTGCATTGCATTCTTTTATATCTAGATGTTTGATAGATAAGCTTAACCTAGAATCCACTTATTTAGTTACTTCCTTACGGGTTGCGAATCCAATAGGAGGGTATGTAGCTCTTGGGTTGAGATGTGACCAGTTAGAGTTTGACCTGTTAGGTCATACTTTTGTTTACAGTTTTCATGTGTTTGATTTTGTGAGGTTCAGGATTATTCTTGGAATGGATTAGTTAAGTGAGTACAATGCTAGGATATTTTGCTAGGATAGGAAAATATCGCTTATGTACCTTGATTGTAGCGAACGGATTGTTTATACCGTAGAAGGTTCTAGCGGTGAGGTGATTGCTTTGTTGGGTGTTATGGAGTTAGAAGATGAGCCGAGTCGAGTTTTCGTGGTTAGAGAATTCGCGGATGTTTTTGAGCCTGTAGTTGGATTGCCGCCGAAATGAGCCATTGAGTGTCGGATTGATTTGGTGCCTGGTGCAGAACTAGTGAGTAGACCGCCAAGCAGGGTGACACCTACAAAGATGAGGGAGTTAAAAGCTCAGTTGGTGGATTTGGAAGGCAAGAGTTTTATCAGGCCGAGTAGTTCGTCTTGGGGAGCAACTGCAGTGTTTGCTAAGAAGCCAGACGGATCATTAAGGCTATGTATCGATTATCATAAGTTGAATGAGAGGACGATAAAGAATCAATATCCATTTCCGAGGATTGATGATTTGTTCAATCAGTTAAGTGGAGCCAAGGTATTTTCTCAGTTAGATTTGACGACAGGTTTCCATCAGCTCAGAGTAGCAGAGGATAGTATACCTTTGACGGCGTTTAGGACCAAATATGGGTCGTATGAATGGTTAGTTATGTCGTTCGGACTGACTAATGCGCCGACTTTCTTTGTGGATTTGATGAACCGGGTTTTCCAAGAGCACTTGGATAGGTTCGTATTGGTTTTTATAGATGATATTTTGATTTACTCTAAGGATGAAAGAGAGCTGAAGTTCATCTTAGAGTGGTGCTTGAGAAGCTGAGACAGCATCAGCTAAAGTCGAAGTTTCGAAATGTCATTAAAAGAAGAAGGAAGTGAAGTTTCTTGGTCATGTAGTCTAAGAGAAAGGGTTGTCAGTGGATCCAACTAAGATTGAAGTAATGAATAGTTGGAAGAGACCCGAGATAGTGACGGAGATAAAGAGTTTCCTTGCATTAGCTGGTTATCATCTGAGGTTCATTAAAGATTTTCGCAGATAGCAGCACCGATGACCAAGCTAATGAGAAAGGATGTGAAGTCTGTATGGACCGATAAGTGTGAGGAAGCATTCCAGAGTTCGAAACACTTATTGACCCATGCACCTGTGCTGGTTGTTCCGGAAGGGAATCAAGATTTTGTGGTTTATACCGATGCGTGTGGAACAGGATTAGGAGATGTGCTGATGCAGAAAGGTAAAGTGATTTCCTATGCTTCTAAACAGCTTAGACCGCATGAGGTCAGGTATTTGACACATGATTTTGAGTTGGCTGCAGTTATTTTAGCTTTAAAGGTGTGGAGACATTACCTTTAGGGAGAGAGGTTTGAGTTATATACAGATCATAAGTCGCTGAAGTATTTGTTCTCTTAGAAGGAGCTGAATATGAGACAGCAGAGGTGGTTAGAGTTTATAGCCGCTTATGATTTTGGGATTGAGTACACACCGGGGAAAGGCAACAAGGTTGTAGATGCGCTTAGCACGAAACATCAAAATGCAGTGTTGGCGATGATTGTTTAGTGGAAAGATTTGGAAGCGTTAGCAGATTGCAGGGTGCAATGAAGATCCGAGACTGGGTCTAGCGGAGAAACCGTAGTGTTACCTTGTTTCGAAGTTCGACCAGTGATGATCTAAAAGATTGCTTCTAAATAGAAGGAGGATTCGGTATTAGCTGAATGGTTCAAAAAGTTAAGAGATGAAACCGAGAGCGATGACTTGAAAGATTTCAGTCTTGACCAGAATGGGTGGTTGAGAAAGAAAGGTAGATTATGTGTTCCAAGTGTAGGAAACATAAGGAAATAAGTCTTGGAGGAATGTCATCGCTCGAAGTTCTCTATTCATCCAGAAGGAACTAAGATGTATCAGGATATGAAGAGAAGTTTCTTCTGGGAAGGTATGAATCGGGATATTAGCTTATGGGTAAGGCAGTGCTTGGATTGCCAACAAGCAAAAGATGAACACCAGAAGCTAAGTGGATTGCTTCAACCATCAGATATTCCGGTTTGGAAATGGGATTCTATTTCCGTGGATTTTATTGACGGATTTCCAAGATCAAACAGAGGAAGTGAAAGCATATGGGTTATAGAGGACATATTGACCAAGAGTGCCCATTTCATTCCAGTTAAGTCAACTAGGACGGCACCTGTTTTAGCGAAGTTGTTTATGAAGAATGTGGTTAGACTGCATGGAATTCCTAGTAGCATAGTTAGTGATAGAGATTCCTTATTCACTAGCGAGTTCTGGAAGAGTCTACGAGAAGTTTTGGGAACAATGCTCAAGATGAGTACCGCTTACCATCCGCAGACAGATGGGAAAACGGAAAGAGATAACAAAATCTTGGAGGATTTGTTAAGAGCTTGTGTTCTAGATTCCGAGGGATCATAGGAAGACCATCTGCATTTAGTCAAGTTTTCATATAACAACAGTTATCAGGCTAGTACTGGGATGGCACCGTTTGAAGCTTTGTATGGGAGGCCATGCAAATCTCCCGTATGTTGGTTGGAGACCGGGGATAGGTTGGTTCTTGGCCCAGATTTAGTTAGAAAAGCTGTAGAAAAGATTGAGGTCATTCGTGCCAGAATGAAGGATGCTCGGTCTAGGAAGAAGAGTTATACAGACAGAAGATGGAAAGACTTAGAGTTCTCGGTTGGAGATTAGGTTTTCGTCAAGGTATCACCGATGAAGGGTGTGATCAGATTTGGGAGATCAGGATAGTTGGCACCGAAATTCGTTGGACCTTTTCCTATTGTTGAGAGGATCAGGAAACTCGCGTAAAGATTTGAGTTACCGAGTAGTTTGGTAGGATTCCACGATGTTTTCATGTTTCTCATCTCAGAAAGTGTGTTAGAGACCCGAAGACTGCTATTACACAAACTGTGCTAGATGACTTAGTAGTAGAACCGGACTTGACTATAGTTAGAAAGCCAGTTCGTATTGTTGAGAGAGAGTAGAATAGGCTTAGAACCAAGATGGGCTGATTAGTCAAGGTCTAGTGGAGTGACGATGACAGGGACCGTACTTGGGAGGTTGAGAGCAGGATTAGAGACACTGATCCTGACTTGTTTGATGGTATGTTTTACCTATTTGATTGATTTGTTTTGTACCTTATCGTAATTTCGAGGACGAAATTCTTTAAGGAGGGGAGTCTGTAACACTCCATATTTTGATAACATTATTTAGGATATTTAATAAGGTAAATTAAATAAAATAATGTATTGATTAAGAGATTGAGATTTGAATTATAATTAAGAGGAAGTCGTGCCATTTAAACTATGAATTAAAAGAAGAGTTTAAAATGAAATATAGGAAGGGTAAAATAGGAAAGAGGACATTCCTATATCTATATCCCTTAGCCGTGTATACTCCTACACGTTTATTTTCATTTGTTCAAAATTTTAAAAACTAAGGCCAACCACCATTAACAAGAGTAAGAGAAAGAAAGATAAAAGGGGAGCTTAATCAACATCAAATTCATTCAAATCTCATATCTTTAATCTCTAAAGCTAAGGTGAATAATGTTTACATCTCTCATTTATTTTGTTTTCGGTTTAAGGAGAAATCCGAAATGTTTTTCCATGTTTTTGAATAATGGACTGAATATATATACTTGTTGATGATTTATGCATATTCATATTGATTTTATGATATGTTTTAAGGTAAAAACCCTATTAAATGACATATAAATGCCTTGCTAATTTTTATATAGACCAGAAATAATATTTTGGAGATGGGTTTCAATTTTCACAATTTTCTGAATTTATGTGGAATTTATATAAATTTTCTGGTGAAGAAAATATTATTTTGGGTTATAAATTATTTACGGTTAAATAGTAAAAGGTTTGGGTCTGAAATTTTTATATGTGGGAAAACATATTAAAAGAGATTTTTTGAAATTTTTGTAGATTTTTCCTAAGTGTTTTGATGGATATATGAAATTATTTAAGGTATGAGACTTAAATGTTTTATATATTTATAAAAGGAGAAGGGGCTCTTTGCAAATAATTCAAATTTGTTATCTCTGGAAATTGGCAGCACTTTTAAAAAAGTAAAATGGTAACCAATCAGATTTGGACAAATAAGGCAGGTTAGGTACAAAAGAAATAGTTTAAAAGGACAAATAAATAGGTTTTTCAAAGTTTCAAGAAATAGTTTAAAAGGACAAATAAATAGGTTTTTCAAAGTTTCGATGCTTTCGGCACCAGGTTCCACCTCTTTACCTTCACCTTCGACACAGTCGAAACCAATGCACATGGTATCAGGGAACTGGTACGTAGTTAATTAGATGTAGGCGAAAGGTAGAGAGTCGAAACCAGGGGTTTCGAAGGGGTTGAGGTTTACTTGGTTTTTAAGTAAAAATGCGCCTGCTTGCTTTCGACTAAGAAGCTTTCAACTTAGTTGGCTTTCGACTACGTCAAATGGACTTAAAGGAAATGGTTTCGATTGGGTTGCGCCTTTGTTTTTTAACAACTGCTTTCGACTAAGTCAAAACATTTTGCTGCTACCTTTTTACCTTTCGACCCAGATGGTTTTGAAGGGGTACTTTGTTTTCTAAAATTTGACCACTTCTCTAATGGTTTCAAAGAGATGGTTTCGACACCATCACCTATTTACTTAGGAATACTTTCGAAAGGTAGACTTTCGACTTAAATGGTTTTAATGACCCTTTTGCTTAATTGAAGTATAACCCAAATGGATTCGAAAGAAATGATTTAAATGATTTCGAAAAGAAGTGCTTTCGAATTTAATGGGTTTATGATCCTTTTGCTCTACTTGAAGGCATAATCCAAATGGTTTTGACGGAAACATTTTCCAGAGGGTTTCGAAGGAGTAAGCTTTGAATGGTTTCGAAAGGGGCCACCTATTTTAAATTGAACCCAAGTTCTTTTGAAAGGTTTAGGTTTAATGCTTTCGAAAGGTTTCAAAGAATGGTTTTGAAGGGGTGGTTCCCCAATGGTTTTGAAGGAGTCGAAAGATATGGTTTTTCTAGTTGTTTCGAAAGGATTAAAAGGAAAGTTTTTCCAAGAGTTTCAAAAGGAAATGTTTAAAGGTTTTAAAAGAAATATGTCTAAGGTTTTAAAGTTTTCGAAAGGAAGGTTTTTCAAAGGTTTCGAAAGGGTTTTGATAATGGTTTTGAAAGGAAGGTTTTGGACTTTAGGCCTAGATAAAAGAAAGGGTTTTAATTGGTGAGCCCGCAAAACAATTGGGATCTGGTGACCCTGGGAGGTGATAAGTTAAGGACAGATCGTCCATAAGGGAAGTATTAACATATAGGTTAAGGACAGAACGTCCAGAAGAAGAGGAGTGTCTAATAGATGTTAGATAAATTTTGATATGTTGTCTGGTAGGCCCGAGCCAGCCTAAGGTTAATAGTTAGCCAAACAAAACTATATTGTTCGGACAGATAGTCCATTTGTTACCTGATATGTATGTTTACATAATGATGCTTTACAGTATTTAACCAGTTTTAGTTGCAGTAAAAGATTTGCAAAAGATGTGTTTTAAAAGGATGTTAGTGAGGGGGAACCCGTTCCGCTAAGCGGCGTGGTATCACTTAGCATAAATATCTGAAATGTAACAGTATTATTCACACCAGGCTTTATGTTTGGCTCGAAGTTTTTGTTTCCCCTTAAACTCTCGGGTGCTCAAAATTGATTTGAGTAGGCTGTGGGTTGAGGTTTTCAAGTTTTTTTGTTTTGGCGAATAAAGCTTCCGGAGACGAGCAAGCGGTTGACGGATAGCTAATTAGGAGTACAGATTATTTTGTTTATTTCCGCTGTATATTAAGTCAGATATGACTAGATTGCTTTGATCAACCAAGGGACATCGTCATATGTCGCTCTTGGCGTATTATTGTAAATTATATTTGATCACATCCTGGGAAACATTTTGGGATTGTGTAACTTGGATATGAATTGTTGTTTTGAGATATAATCAGTAAAATTTGTTTTTGAAATCTGTGATTTTGTTCATATTCAAGTGCTTCTGACATTATGGATACCATTAGCATTTCCGTATTTTGTCACCGGAAGTTAATCTTATGGATGACTGCAGCATCTGGAGCGCTTAGTTTTGGCCTCTAGATATGGGATGTTACATGTCTATCCTCAGTTGTTTTAGATATACATATATTTATAGCAGGGTGCTTTGTTTGACTATTGTATGGACTAGTAGGTTACTAGTATATTCATATATGATATGATTGTGTATATTAGTTGCACTGATACAGTTTGATTGATGAATTGATGGATTGGATTAGTAGAGAACTAGTGTAATTTTTTATACTTGTGTGTAATATCGTGATGATGGTTTTGCACTTTTGGGGTGTGAGTGTAAATTTTGTTTTTCCTTATCTAAATTTTGAAGACGAAATTTTTATAAGGAGAAGATATTGTAACACCTCATATTTTGAAGGGTCCATAATATAGGAAACTAAATTAAATTAATAATAAGATGATATTATTAAAGAAATAAATAAGATAATTTAGTTGCAAGAATTACCTAAGGGAGATTTGATTAATTGAGTGGGGGACACTTTATAAAATTAATTGAATGGACCAGGAGTAATCAAAGAAACTAAGGTTGGATTTTTTTAATGAAAATAAATTTAAATTTTGAACGGTAGGGTTTGTGTCAAGGGAAATGTAACAATGTGACTAGGCTAGAATCGGATATTAGCCCAAGCAAAAAAGCACTAGCCCACTTTCTTTAGCCCTAACCCCTCATTCATTCTACTTCATTTCATATTACAAAACAAATCCCTAGAACCCAAACCAAGGCCAACCATTATTTTCAAGGAAGAAAATGAAGATTACAAGGTTAGAAGATTAAAGCTTTCAAATTTAAGGAGAAGGAAGATTAAAACGTTTTCTTCAACCAAGACGAGTTAAATATTTATCTAAAACCTATCATAACCTTCTGGGTTCGGATTTGAATGTGCATGAACATTTTTGATGATATAAAACATGTTTGGATGATTATACATAGTTTGCTTATGCTTGAAAATCTAAATGAGGTAAATTTGTTTGTGTTTTAGGGTAAAACTTGAATTAATCTAAGCTAAATGATTCAAAATTGAAATATGGTGTTTGTAATGATGATATAGAGATGGATTTTTAATTTCTTAATTTTTGGAATTAATTTAAAATTTATATGAATTTTCTAAGTTGAGAATATAGTTATTTTAGAGAATTAATTATTAAAAACAATAAAATTAATTATTTTGACTTGAAATTTTAGAAAAAGGGTAAAATATGACAAAATTGACTTATGGTGAATTTTTGGGATTTTTCCTATAAATTTTTGATTTTATATGAATTATTTGTAAAGAAAGAATTAATTAATCGATTAAGGGAAAGTTAATTAGTTAATTAATTAGGTAGTTAGAAAGTCCTAAAAAATCTGAAAAATAAGAAGTTGACCAATGAGAATTCAACACCAAATGAGATTAGGTGTAATGTGATTACTTAATAGGGATATATATCAATATTCATATAATTACCAGTGTGCCATTTAACTCATGAAAGCCATATTTATACCTTTCTCACGTAAACTAAGCACGGAATATAATACAATGAGCCTAAATCGGTTTATACGTGATGGAAATCAAAGCCATCTACTGATGAAGGCAAGGTATAGGACTTAGCATGCGATAGCTCGAATAGAATTAGCTTGCGATGGCTAAGAGTAAGATAGCTCATGAAGGATTTGGAAGGGAAAGCTCATGATGGCTTTACATAGAATGGCATGCAATGACTGCCATGAATATAAGGCACGATGGCTTTGAATGAGATAACACACGATGGCTAAGTATGGAATAAGGTGTGATGGCTATGGACGAATAAGGCTTGAAGGCCTAGGTGGAAATGATGTGCAATGACTCCTATTGGAATTGTACTTGACGGTTATATATTTGATAGTACATGATGGCTTTGGTAGATTGATTGTGATAGCTTGGTTGGAAATAGTGCGCGATGGCTCTGGGGAAGATAACCCACGGACATTATTAAGGAATAATGCGTAATAGCTTGGGAAGTTTTGTTCCACAATGGCTATGGGATAGCCAAACATACGATATCCTACCTAACATTCGAAAGCTATGGGATAACTAATTCATAATGACTAATCATAACTCACGAAAGCATGGGATGCTATATTTTCTAAGTAAATTGAGAAAATGCTTAAGGCACTTTGGAAGCGAGTTTCCAAGTGTTATTGAAGTATTTCATAGGGATGAAATAAAGGAAAGATTTTTATAAGTTAAAATGGTGTTAACTTATTTTGATACGGAAGAAAGCTTAGAGAAGCTAATAAATGATAAGGTATCATCGAATTGAAAGATAAAAATGTTTTATCTGAAGAATGTGCAGTGTGCATAATTAATGAATGATTGAAAAAGGGTAGAACCATGATCATAAACGTATACAAGCTCATAGAGTTATTGGATAGTAGAGTGCTTTGAATGATAGTCAAAAGTTCAATGATATATAGCAGTGAGCCACGGTAGGGTTCAACCTAAGAACATTTAAAACTCTAATGTGAGTTATGGTAGAGAGCCATGGCAGAGTGCCAAAACATCAGTGGTGTTATAAATAAATCGGCCACATGAACGATAGCGGTTCAGGGACTAAGAGGGGCTTTTGATGCTTATTAAGGATGCTTACTAGAATGTATTCAAAGTGCTTACATTCAACCTTTTAGGGGAGTCTGGGGGAATCTATTCATAATTGCTCCATTGGTGGAATGAGTCGACAGTTCATCAGGTAACATTGTTCAAGCTAAAGATAATATTAGTGATAGGCAGACTTGAGGACGTAATCACTAAAATAAGTTAATGACAACTTAATGATGAACACCTAAAATAAGAAATTGGTTGAAATTTGAATGGACGATAAATGGTTTTATGACTTGGCTCACAATTGAATGTAAAGCATAGGGTATATTTAATTTTGATTGGAAATTTAAATATGACATGGTTCATTAATGAATAGACACTGTAGGGTACACTTATGTATTGAATGTAATGCACTTGGATACTCCATATGTAATGATTGTTCATATGATATGTCGTATTTTGTTGTGATGATTAAGTGAAGGGAAACCATTCTGCGTTAGCGGCGTGGTTTCACTAGGGATGCTTTGGGTAAAGGTTTTACTCATACCAGCCTTTATGTTTGACTCATGTTTTTATTATTTTCCATAGGCTCTCGGGTGATCATTCGAGTAGGCCGAGTTTACGGATTAGTCAGGTGTTACACTCATATTTTCCAAATGTCGTCAAATGAAGCTTGACACAGCTACTGAATCGGAAGAACTACTCTCACGACAAAAGTCGAAACAAGAAAAAAAATTAAGTCCAAATAGTGCTGCACCAAGATAATACGAAGCTTTGGCAAGATGAATGGACTGCGCCCATAATGAAAGTCAAGCTATGAAAAGAACGTGATGACAAAACCTACAAGATACTGCGCAAAGGCCCCAAAGATAGAAACAAGGTTGTACTCCCCATTCAGTATAGATTCGATATTATAATACTGCACCGGAAACTGGAAACACCCATAAGGTGTGTAGGCTAATCCAAAAGCCAAACCTAACAATGTAAAATTGTGGTACATCCTTATAAGCGTTTATACGCTAATGAGGATGTGCCGCAATCTTAAACTAACAACGAATAATGGCATGTCTGCACCACAATCTGACATTAAAAAGACAATAGGGAGGCACCGCCATCTTGATGTGACAGAACAACGTCGCAATCCTATATCGATATTTAATAAATAAAGACTGCGCCACAATCCTACAAACTCTGAACACAAACACAATGGATGGAATGAGGGGGAGAAAGTACTCCATAACCAGGGGCGGAACCTCACACCACAAAGGAAAATCAAGAAGTCCCAACTTCATCTCCAAGGTCGTTAAATCTGATTTAAAGAAAAAAGGAAGGGCGCAATCCTCCAATGATCTAGAATAGCTCAGAACTAGTTCACACAAAGTAATCGCCCTCCAAAACAACGGTTCAATCTCTTCCGCCAAACCATGCAGCCCAACTCCAAACTATTTCCAACATTGTGCTAAGTTAATATCGCAAGCGGGACCATGTAGTACAACTTTAGAAGTAGGGGTGTAATACAAATACTATACAATGTAATACCCTTGGGCATAGCAAAGGCATAATTCCCAGTATAGTGAAAACAATGTCTAAAGGTGCTAACAATGATATAGCCCTTCCTAAGATGAAGAGCTGCTCCTCATGACAGCTTCATCTATACGTGTGTGCAGTCTATAAGCTTATCACTTTATAGTAATCGAGAATTCATACTCCATTCAATTTTGGATTTCCCGCCTCAATTCCAACGTGTTCCTGCTTCGATTTTAGTTTCCCGCTAAAGCCCACCATTCAACCGCTAAAATCATGATCTAATGCCAAATTCCTCATCAACAGTCCATGCATATCGAAAAGCGCAAGATAATGCTCGACATGTGGCGCAATCCAATGGTAGAAATCAAGAGAGCAGAAGAATGATGTTGGCAATCCACACGAGCCCCTATGTACTATAATTATAAAAGGCATTTTAGCAAGAAAGGGACCTTTTTCACTTTGCTCTTTTGGGCATGTAAAACAAAAACTCTATACTCTTTGCCATTATTGTTTGTACCAAGAATATAGGGGAAAGTAAGTGATACTTTATCCGTGGACGTAGGACTCCTTAACATCCGAACCTCGTAAATTCTCTGTGTCCTTTTTATTTTCCTATACATCACTTTACAGTTTTTCATCTATCAGCTCTAATATCGATATAAAAAATTGGTTTTGTGTACTTTACATTTATGCCCTAATAATATCGTATTCACTAAATTAATATATTAACTCCTCAATAAGACAAAGTTAAAACCAGTCAAATTTGTTGATTCATAATCACAAAAGCATCCGACAAAGTGATTACCTCGTAAAAATACTTGAGTGTTTGTGAGGCAAAAAGTATCACTAACATTTTTGATGCTAGAAGGAGGGCTGATCTCCCTCTCTAGCAAAACTTCCCTATGTTTTCTTCACATACCATAATGATATTATGAATCCCACAGATTCTGCTACTCCCTCCTTCTAAAAACAACTCCATCTTACCTCAAAAATCCCTAAAAAGACATTCCTCCCTTCCATAAACCAATTTGAGGTGGGCGCCTCTACGGAGCCTACTCCAAACCTTGTCCTAGCGGCACTTCAGGCCTTCACTAACCAAATGAACCAACAAATGAGGGGTTGGAAAAATCGATGGCCCAATTTATTGCTCTTAGGCCAACCTCCTCATAACCATCCATAGCTCACCGCCATCATTCATCAACTGCACTATGCAGCATGTGAATGAAAACGGTGCTCTCAGAAATGAAAACGACGAAACTGGCTCGAAGGCTGATTCTAAGCTCAAGGGCAAGGTCTAGATCAATCCCCAGATAAAACCAAAAACCTGGGAACATAAACCCATTACTGTTGAAAAAGCAGGTTCGAACTACCCCTGATGATGATGATGATGCTACCTCACTTTACAGGGATGATTCATCCCAGATGGATCCCAGGGAAAATGAGGTCCTTTAGTTAAAAGTTTTTATAGAGAAATTGGCAAAGCTCTGCTAGTAGAATACGAGAGAAAAAAATAACTGAAGAAGCTTCTTCTACATTCAATGAAACAATCATAGAGGTAGATTTTCCTGACAACTTTAAGGCCTCATCGATTGACAATTTTAATGGAACCTCAAACCCAGATGATCACATCTGCACTTTCAAATATTATATTGATACCTTGAAGATGGGAAGAATTTCTTAGTGCAAACTCTTCCCAGTTTATCTGGCCGGTGTAGCCTTTAGATGGTTTAGGAGGTATGGACCAGGGGAAGTTCGTTCTTGATAGCTGCTATCCGTGGATTTTTTATGACAACTTAATTCAGGAAGAGAGGCTTCCCTAGATGTGAACACTAAGTCCTGTGTTAAGCAGGGTGAAAATGAAAGCCTACACAGCTTCATCAAACGCTTTAAATCTGCAGTGCTCAGGATATATGTAACTAGTGAAGAGGTGCTGCTAATAGCAGCTCATGTCGTAATCAGAAGAAGTAATGCCATGTGGGAAAGAACAGCAGAAGGCCATGTCACGAGATGAAGGCCCTCTATGAGAGGGCAAGCGACTACATTTGGATGGAAGAGGTTGGATCCGCAACACAATCTTTAAGAAGTACAATCCCCTACTATGAGAAGAAAAGGGGGCAGAAGGGTTCAATCCGCTTGTAAAGCAGCAGAAGGAGCTTAACTTTATAGTAAAGACTCACTTTAACCACACTCCTGAGATATACAAGATGACAGGACTAAGCTTGCTTATAATGTACCGAATAAATGAAAAAAGGCAGAGCAAAACAAAGGCGGAGCATACTGCCACTTCCATAGAGAAAACGGACACCATACAGACAACTATAGGCACCTAAAGAATGAAATAGAGAGGTTTAACCAAAAAGGGTACTTAGACATCTTTCAGAAAGAAAATAATGCAGAAAGAACCGAGGATCACACTCCAGACCTAAACAAAACCTATCTGGAAAGCCCTCCAATTTCATAGCCTTAATCTATGGAGAACTGCACCTTGCTCGGAAAAGAAAAAAGCGCATGAGTGGTATATGCAAGAAGCCAAGGTACAATAGAGGATAGTATTCCATGTTAAGCAAAAGCGGGCATAGGAAATAATCTTTGCAGCAACCGACGCCACTGGAGCTGTATTCCCACATCAGGATCCGCTCATTATCATGGTGCAAACTTCAAACTACACCATGAGAAAATCCTTTGTAGATTCCGGAAGTTCAATCAATGCCATCTTCAAATCTGTATACGACCAGGTGAAGCTTCTAGTAGAAGTTTTATAGCCCTGTCAGAGCTGATCTATGGCTTCAACAACACTGCAACTGTCCTCGTCGGATCAGCATGTCTACTTGTTACCGCCAGAGCTACACTCCTCCACAAATCATTCTATGCGAGCTTTCTGATCGTTGACCAGCCTTTATAGTACAATGCTTTCCTAGGAAGATCCATACTAATAGACTTGGGGGGAGTTGTCTCTCAAAAAGACCTGCTCATGAAGTTCAACATCCATATTGGGATAGGGTCGATTAGGGGCGAACAATTTTTAGCTAGGGAATTATATAATGTAAACGTTAACTCTGACACTAAAATTGTTCAAAACTACTGGCATCTTTTCTAATATCTTTAATAATAATAATGAAAAGGAAATAAAGCTAGTTCCTAGAACTGAGCCGATGTAAAGCACCAAAGTTGATACTGAAACAAAAATTTCTGTGGCTATAGCGTTAGTAAGAAAGAAAAAGAGAGAGTACATGCATATGATTGCCACTAACAAATATAATTCGATCTATGCGTAGTACTTTTCTGAGGAAGCGTAGATGCAGATCTCCTCCATTACTTTTCAACCTGAAGAAAATGAAGAAAGCAAAATAGATCCGTGATTAGGAGCAATGGGGAGAGAATTAAAGCCAGTAGACGATGTTGAAGATATACAGATAGACCCCGAAGACTCTACAAAAATCCTCAAAATAGGGAAGAATCTCAATGTAGAGGTCAGAATCCAATTAATAGCCTTCTTGAAAAGATCAGAGGATGTCTTTGCCTGGGCACATTTTGACATGGTAGGGATAAACCCAGCCATCATCTACCACTCAGTTAACATTGATCCTGATGCTCATCCAGTATAACAAAAGCGTAGAACCCTAGACTAGGTAAGGTATAAGCTCTACATGACCAAGTTAAGAAACTAAAAGTAAATGGATTCATAAGAGAAGTATACTACCCAAGGTGGGTCGCTAACCCCGTTCTTGTGAAGAAGGCCAGTAGGAAATGGAGAACCTACATAAACAATACCAATCTCAATAAAGCCTGCGTAAAGGATAGCTTTTCCCTACCCACAATCGATCAACCGACGGATGCAACTAGTGGACACGAGCTGCTCTCATTTCATGGATGCATACTCAGGATATAATCAAATAGCTATGTTTGAGCTAGACCAAAAGCACACTAGTTTCGTAGCAGACAAAGGCTTGTATTGCTACAAACTGATGCCATTTGGACTCAAGAATGCTGGAGTAATCTAACAAATGTTAGTTAATATGATGTTTTTGGAGCAAATCGACAAAAATGTTGAGGTATATGTGGACAACATGTTAGTCAAATAAAAAGCAACATCAAGCCATGTACAAGATTTGGAGGAGACATTTGCAGTCTTAAGGCAATATAATATGAAGGTAAATTCCATAAAGGGTACCTTTGTTATTCAATCAGGGAAGTTTCTTGGGTACATAGTCCGCGCATGCAGCATAGAAGTGAACCCGGACCCTATTGAAGCCAAAAGGAACATTGAGGTCCTAGAGAAATTGAAAGACATCATGAGCTTAAATGGTTGGGTAGCCACACTAAGAAAGTTCATTTCCAAAGTATTTGATAAGTGCATATCATTATTTGATCAGGTAAGGAAGAGACGAAGTTTCGAGTGGATTGAGGAATACAAAGTTACATTCAAAAACCTTAAGGACCATCTGGTCAACACTCCCATACTAACAAAACCGGTAACATGCGAGGACTTGTGTGTATATTTAGCTATAACTAATAAAGCAGTTAGTGCTGTAGTGGTTTGAGAGGACGAAGGAACCTAGAGGCCCATCTACTTCACAAGCGAGCGTTTGTCAGAAGTAGAATTAAACTACTCAGTTATCGAGAAGCTAATTTAAAACCTGCTCATTATGGCGAGAAAGCTATGGCCTTACTTTCAAGCACATCCCATAAAAGTCCTCATAGACAAACCGCTAAGGCAAATACTGCAAAGACCAGAAACTTCAAGCTGCTTGCTAAAATGGGCAATAGAGCTCAGCCAGTATGATATCACCCACTGTCCGAGAAAAGCAATTAAAGGATAGGCACCAACAGATTTTATCATGGAATGCACGCTACCTCTTGGTCCTCAGCTCGAGGAAGATGCACTTACTCCATAGTTCTAGAAATTATTTATGGATGGAGCATCAAATGAACAAGAGGCAGGAATTAGATACGTGCTGGTTACCCATATAAGTAAAATTTATATTGAGTGATGTAGCTTGGTTTCAAAGCTACCAATAACATGGCAGAATATGATGCTCTAGTTGCACGCTTAAGAATGGATCAGGTAATGAAGGTAACTCATATTATAATTCACAGTGATTCCCAATTATCTGTGAACCAAGTGCGGAGCAATTACCAAGTGAAGGATCCAATGTTAGCTAAATATATGGAACTTTCTAGAAAACTATTAGAGAAGTTTAAACAGTTTGGTAAAGAACAAATTCCGCGTGAGAACAACTTGTTTGCTGATTCATTAGCCAAGCTTGCTAGCATGAAAGTTGCAAATGAAATAAAAGCTATTCCAATAGGACATCAAGCTAAACCAAGCATCACTGAAGCTAGCCAAATGCTGGTCCTAACTAGGGCCCAATGGGCCATAATACAAGAAGCCAGAATTAGAAAATAGAGGAAAATCAAGGGCAGTCTCCAACTATGCCAACGCCTTAATGAACTGAAGAGAACACGTGCATGACCCATTTCAAGAAGTTCTTGATAAATGGAATCTTACCCCCCCCTAATAGAAACAAAGCATGAAATATAATATATTTGGCACCATATTACTCCTTCCTTTATGGCATATTATACATGAGAGGGCACTCTACCCCTTATCTTAGACTTTTTACAAACAGGAAGGAATACTGGTTATGAGCGAAGTACATGAGGGGCAGTGCAGGGATCATTCCAAAGGGGCCAAATTGGCAAAAAATATACTGATGCACGGTTGCTATTGGCCCACTATAAACTAAGATGCAAAAGAGTAGGTGAGAAGATGTGAAAGTTGTCAAAAGTTCACAAGCATCCCAAAGCAGCCTTCCCACGAGCTCGTCGCATTAGCCAAGCCATGGCATTTGATATGTGGGGTATATATTTGATAGGACCACTTCCCATGTCAAAGGGAAGGGCAAGGTATGATGTAGTGGCAATAGATCACCAAATGGGTAGAAGCAGAACCTCTGGCCACGATCATCGCAAAGAATATAGTCACATTTGTAGTAAGAAACATAATCCTAGATTTAGGATCCCATACAAAATAATTTCGGATAATGGGACCTAGTTTGAAAGCAAGGAGCTTAAAAACTTTGTGAAAAGAATGGCATATTTAAAAGTTTTCCCTCCATAGCGCATCCACAAGTGAACGGACAGGTCGAAGCAGTAAAAACTATTAAGAAGTTGCTTAAGAAAAGACTACAGACGGCAAAAGGAAAGTTGGCGGAGGAAATGCCTTTCGTACTGTGGGCCTAAGGATCTCAACCAGATCTCCAACTGGTCGTACCCCTTTTCCCTGACCTACGGCTATGAAGCCATGCACCCATCGAAGTAGTGTTTCCATCACATAGAAGAATATGTATATGGCAGATCAAAACAAGGAGTTGAAATAAGCTGCACTCGATCTTATTCAGGAAAAAAAGAGACAAGGCAGCTATCGTATCTGCCGCATATCAACAAAGGATGTGAAAAACTACAAAGACTTAAAAAAGAAACTTCTGCAAGGAAGATTTGGTACTTTGACGAATAATGGCCAACAGCAAGGACCCAACAGATGGAGCTCTGGGCCTAAATTTGGAAGGCCCCCTAGTTATAGCGGAAGTCTTAGCAAATGGGACATACTAACTATCAAAACCTGATGAAAATCTTGTTCAGAGAACATGGAAGTTAGAGCACCTCAGGCCTTATTTTGTATGATCAATGTTACTTGTGTAGCAAACATTGTAATTATTATGAAAAGTAGTGATACAATGAACTGGACATAAGGGTATTAGACGGTCCGAACTAGTATAAAAAATCTCTCTGTGTTAACCTCTCTAACATAGCTAATAACATTTGATTGTATTATACACAACCTGGCTTCTGTGCCAAAATAATTACACTAGACATAAGGATATTATATAGCCCGAACTGGTATAAAAAACCATGCGCATGAATTAAAACGGTTGTAAATACATGATCTGGCTTCATAGTCAAAAAGACAGTGCGCCCCCAAATAGCGGAGTAGACCGTGCCAAGTGCACGAACATGAAACTACCCCAGATAGCGGGGCAAATCATGCCAAGGAAAGGAAAAGCTTGAATAAACAAAGGCTCGATGTAGGAAATATGAACCATGCAAGGAATGGCAAGAAGAAACGACGCATGGAATGCAAAACAACTAACAAAACAAGTACAATTTCAGAAACAACATAAAGCTTACTAGGTTAATGCTAAAAACTAAGGTTTATTAATATTTACTTAAATCAACTCATGTCTGCGTAATTCTTCACATTTGCACACCCATCGCAAGTAAAGATAAAGTTAGCATCACCTATAATTACATCAAAAGTTGAGTCCAAAACGTCAGTTTTTAGTAACACAAACTGTGTTACGGCTCCAACTCATCCTTAGAAGAATCATTGATTATAATTCTCTCACAATAACGCGATATGCAGTCGCTCAATGAAGAACATTGATTAGAACCACTGCTTTCTTAAGAAGTCGAAACCGAGCTCCATTTGTAACGATACTCTAATTCATAGAACTTGGCCTCACAATAATCCTTCAAGCCTTGTTCCAACTACTTCCACTGGAAAACAACACGAGGATCAACACCTAGTGGAGGCGAGGGAGCAACACCTAGCTTTTACACAAAATCAGGAGCCAAGGATGCAATAAGATCATCTTATTCCAAGACAACTATCTTTGGTTCTCGATCAATAAGAGTGGGCTGAAAATCAAGCAAGCTGAAATAAACAAAAAATCAAAAGAAAGTGCGACCAAAACTGAAACTCACAAAGTATTTATACTATTTCACAAAAGAGTTCGGTTTATGCAATGCCTTTACAAAATTTACAACTAGAAAAAGATCATATCCCATAATATAGTTCTACGAAATTATACCAAGTTATAGGATCCTAAAATAATGCATTAATCATAAAACACCTAATCTAAAGCATGCTGGTTAAAGGCGTTTCCATCCTAGGGTGAGAGTTTTTCTTAGGTTCATAATTAGCACCTGCCCAATGGTCTAGTAGGGCCCCCGGAGTCACCATAAAACCTTCTTTGTTACAAAGAAAGCTTAAGTCAAGAGTGGGGTAAAAGCCGAAAAAACATCCATGGCACGTTGTAGGGCGATTTGTCCCATCTTCCCTTTAACCTTCTTCTTGTTTAATTTCTCTATGAGGGCAGTAGTCTGCTCCTGCTCAGGCATATTGGTGGGTGCTACATGATATTAGGAATGGCCTGAGCTGTCTGTAGTAGCTCATAGATCTTGAGAATGGCATCCTCCCTAGTTTTTTCTAAGGTATCGATCAGTTCAGCCCAAGTCTTCTTTGTATTCCGAAAAGCCACTAAAGTATTTAAAGGCATCTGCCTCCACCCCTTCCTCCATGAGTAAGGAAGCGCTTTTGGTCCTGGTGCTCTAGTTGCTTCTTATAGTAAGCTTCCATCTTGATAAGTTTACCCTGGAAGTGCATCTCCACTTTCCATTTCCATTCATCCGCTAATATGGTGTCCACTTCCATGGAAGGAGCAAGGATTGTGTCTAGACTAAGCCACACTATCCCCTCTCCTCTTTTGACATCCTTCTTCTGTGACGATCCACATTTCGGAAGGTTTAAATCGACAATAATCCACACATGTCCAACTCAAATAATCTGAAACATAGATGATCAATGGGGTTAATTAACACAAAAAATAAGAAAAGAAGGAAGCAAATATAGAATCTTGCAGCGGAGTGACAAAATATAATAATCAAATAAATAGTTCATGAAGTTGCTTATACTTTACATTTGATTATAATTTATACAACATTTATCAAAGTTATATATACAACAGGGACAACTAAAATAATGTTGCAGAACAACATGATGCAAGGGAATAATACTAGTAATAATATACCAATCTTCTACTTCATCCTCTAGGAAATAATCTTCAATGTGCTGAAATACTCAGGGCTGACCCGAGCGTAACGAAAAGACAAAACACTCGAGTCAGGACTAAAATATCCTTATATGAGTCAAATCAATAGCACGTATAACATGAGTGTAATAGCATCAGAGATATTTACGGGATTTCACATCTCCTATCAAGTGTATAACATGCGTGCAATAACTCAAGAGATATTACGGGATTTTCCATCTCTTAAGGATCCATCAAAATATTATATATAGTAGAATACGCTATATATTTAATGTCTAATCGGTAAAATAAATATTTTTCTTAGCGTTAAGGCTTTACATTAATCCCCATTATTGTGCTTTTAAGCATTATCGCACAGTTTGCATATAACGCCCCAGTAGCACGTCAGGGGAAAGGGATGTGTCATGATACGACAACACTAAACCAAAATCGTAATGGTCACGTATAGAGATAAAAGTATGAGAAGGCACGTGATACAATGCCTAAGGTAGGATACTACCAGTTCGAGTCGCAGGGCTGGTGGTAACGCATCGTAGCCACGATCGCCCACCGCGTCCATTCATCCCATATCGAGTCAAAGGGAGGGTATCCGAAAAATCAAGGTGCACCAATCGAAACTAACATCAAGAGTGATAAAATGGACCAAGTCCAAGAAGAAAATCGAAGAACAGATGTCCGCTAGGGGTAACTAGCACACTTGGCCCTGTCAAGCCGTCCTGTTTTAGTTGTTTCAAATTGGCACAAGTGACGGGGTCTATCCATCATCGTTCTCTTTCTTCAAATCTAGCAAACGTATGCCAAATCCAACCACTTCGTTCTAGAGTCTCCTCCGTGTACACAGTTGTTAAAGTGGTTCCAATATTGACAAAGAGTATGCCAATAAGAGGCCCTGGTCTCTTTAACAACCAAACGTCGTTTTACACACCGGTTGGTTCTTTTACATTTTGAAAACGATTCATACTTGATATCAAAATATCATATTCGCTTCAAAATCAATTTCATTTCGAAATATCAAATTTACTCCAAATATGTCAATTTTTACTTTAATAATCATTTCGAATTTCAACTTAGGTTATAAGTTCATTTGAACCTAATTCGCATTTAAATCAACGATTTAAATATAAACATTTTCCACTTTGACCAGTTTGAATTTTAGAAAATAGTTTGAATAGTTTTAAGTAATTTAAAAAGTTAAAATATTTTAATATAAAATAGTTTTTGTATTGAAAATGGTTTTTATATAGTAAAATTGCTTGGAAAATCAAAAAAATTGAATATTTAAAAAGATAGATTTTAAACAATTTATATTAAAATAATTTATCTAAAAATAGTTTCAAAGTCAAACTGATTCAATTCCAAATCTTCCAATACAAATTACTTTGATCTCAATTCAATTCGAATCGATTCAATTTCGATTTCAATTCAAATCAATTTCAATTTCAATTCGAATTAATTTCAATATCGATTTCAATTTCAATTTTCATTGATTCAATTCAAATGGTTTAAATTTCAATTCAAATTCCAATTTTAAACCATTTCAATTTATATAAAGTTCGAGTTCGATTTCAGAATATCGATTTCAATCATTTAATTCAAATTATACTTCATTGTTCGAATTTTAGATTCAAATCTTTAGAATAATGCAATTCCGAGCTCGAATTTGAAATATCCATTTAAATTACCTTTACTTAACCAACTTCGAAGTTCAAGTAAAATTCAAATCTTTTTAAACAATTCAATTTAGATAATTCAAATCATATTTCAATCATGACTTCAAATTCCAATTAAATTCTTTAAAACAATTTTTTTAACCAAATTTAATTTCAACATTTCAAACTCGAATTCGTAGTTAATTCATTCTTCATAAATTCGATTTTTATTTCTTTAAAACAAAATCATTCAAATAATTTCAAAACCAAAACTTTTAAAATTATTTAATTTAAACAATCTGGTGTCCGTATATAATTTTCTACCCTATGGCCAAGTGATCAGTGATTTTAATTTTAATTTCAGGAATGGATATATATCATTTCAATCCAATATAAATGTCATAGGTATATATCATTTCAACCTATTTATTAATTTATTCGAATATAATTTAGATAATAGTTTATATGATGCCAATAATATACAGGATGATAACAGGAATATATAAAAATAAATAAACATCCAAATCATCCAAAATATCAACCAATATCATCTAATCCCAATCAACATCCAACTCAGTCAAAATTCACAATCATTAACTAGTTATCAATATCGGGTGTCTAACTGGCAATTTAATTTCAATTTCTAATTTTTCTGTCAATTTAAATTTCTATCAATTTCCATCATCTATCAATTTAGATGTCAACTAAATTACCAAACAACAATCAATAAAATTAAATTACTTTATGATTATCAATTCAACTAACATAAAAATATTTAGCATGTCATGAGCGTTAAAACACTCACTTTTATTTGAAATTGAAAATAATTTAGCTTCAAATAAATTCCTACTCGAAGTCGTAGCCCTTGTCGATACGAACCCAATGCAATTTGTTTCGTCCAAAACGGGCCTCGCATGCAAAAGTTATGATAATTAGCGTAACGATTTTTCTAACTAACATTTAAATTAACTTAATTAAATATAATTAAACAATACCTCTCATCATCCCATTTGAGCAACAACCTAGGCATGCAGAAAACCCAATAACACACGATCGAACTTCCACGCACACAACCACCTACCGCCATCGGCCACCGCCCCATCCCAACCATTAACGCATCTGGCCTAAACGAGCTCATCCCCACCGGCCTCGCCTCAAATGAAGCCTCCTAGCTCCAGATCTCGCCATGAATATTGACCACGACACGCCGCCTCGCCCAAACCCCAGCGCGCCTACCTCCATCGATCGCACCTACGCGCTTCATTTTGTGTTTTTTTCTTCTTCTATCGATCTATGAAATTAAAAACTAGAGGGAGAGGTAATGTACGAGGGAGACAAAGATGAGGGCGGAATGTACGAAATGTAGGGTGAGGTAAGTATATATATATATATATATATATATATATATATATATATATATATTAATAAGAACATATCTAACTCGATTGGTCTGCGAAATTCCGAACTCCAAACGAAGCATGCCGCCTGGCGTTGTATAAGTTATACCTCTATTCTGTACACAATGGAACTAGTTTCGAGGCCTAATTCGATCGTATGCAGAAGATAGCTTTTCAAAATCAATTTATTTTAATTAAATTCCTTTAATTAATTTCTACGCGTTTCAAGCTCGCACGGCCAAACGATAAGTCTGATCGCTACAAAACTTGAAATCCTATAATAATTCACTATTACAGATCCGATGAAACTGGTTTTGTCAAAATCCGAGACAATGGCCAAAATGGCTATTTTTACACGTTAATTAAAATATAAAATTCTCGATTTCTATTTATTCGCCTTTAAATTCAATTTTAAAAGTAAACGATCTTCATTCTTGTTTAAATAAAATTTAAATCAACTTTGAAATCATTTTCATTCATATTAAATTCAGAATTCAATTATTTAAATAATTCCAATATTAAATTTAAACAATTTAATTATCCAATAAATTACATTAATAATCATTAAATTTCAAATGAATTTTGGTTATCAACAATTATTTTATTTTCATCTAAATAATTCAACATTTATTATTCATACTATTGATTATAAGCACATTCAATACACAGAATTTCACTTCAATACTTTTTATTGCCTAATCTTCGAAATTGGTTATTTCAAAATTTTATTCAAGTTCGTATTAAATAAAATACATAAATAAATCATTAAATTTTTATTTCCAACCATTTTTGTTCAATAATCATATTAAATTTAATAATTTAAAATAGTTGAAAATACGGGTCGTTACACTCTCCCCCACTCAAAACTTTTCGTCCTCTAAAATGGGTTGTAGAGAATTTAACATTTGATATATTTTTCTCAAAATAATCAACTTATAAAACTTTAAAATCTTATTTGCAAAACTTTTACTACGTTTCTACTACGCCACTCCGATATCGGCTTTATGCAAATTACAAATTATTTATAAAAACAAGTTATGAAATTTTGAAACTTCAAAAAATTTCTAACACCCGGATTTACGAAAAATTTTGGCAGAGTCTCCTTTGCGCGGCTCGATCGGAAATTTTTTATAAGTATATACACAAATATATATCAAATATACCAATTATACATCTCATCTCAATGATGAAGCATCCCGTAGGGAAAAATATAAAAGTGCAATACGTAATCCGAGATACGTACCTTATTGTTATTAATACGAGCGAGTTTGCTCATATTAAGCAAGCAAAAGCAAATTAAAATTTGCGTATACATCCAAATGGTCTTCGTATGTACCTATCTCAACTCAATTTAGAATATTAGTCACTTATAATAAGATATAGAACATGTATGAGTTAAATAGAACCACATAACATGATTTTGAATCCAAATCATAAGCATAAGCACAAATACACAACATACAACAATCATATGCAATCAAAAACAGTAATAACAATGGTTTGCAACAAAAAACCACTTAACCATCAATATTCATCCAATTGATCCAATTAATTCATAACTATGTGAATTTACATTATCTAATGTCAATATTTAATTTATACACTTCATTTCTTATTAACATCCAATTTTTAATAACATTTAATCGGTTTGCTTCAAATTTATTCACATCTATTTCATTCACATTCAATTTATTCAATTCAATTTGTTAAATTCCAATTGTTTCGCTTTTTGTTTAACATATTTCATATAAATTCATTTATGAACCATTTTATAAAAGTATTCCATTTTACCTTATTTAATCTAAATTTTATTTTATTACCACTTAGTATATTCCCTTTAATACTAATATCATTATAAACCATTTAAGTTTATTATAACATTTTATATAATACAACTCATGCTTATTATTATTACTTCATATCTTAATTTCATATTAATTCATTGATTCACTTCATTTATTCATTTCATTTATTCAAATTCATATTAATAATTTTACTTAAGTAAATTTTATTTTATCACTCAAATTCATATTAATGAATTTTTCTTTTTATCACAATCAATTTCATTCAAATTTTCTTAAGTTAACTTCCATTTTATAATTTGTTTCATTAACTTACTTCATCAATTTATTTCATTCAACTTGACTTAACTAACATTTCATTTCATAATTCAAATTTCAACTTTCTTATTTTTTTAATCATTTCTTAAGTTTATAATAATTTTATACAGATGTATCTTCTTTTACACAATATTATTCAAATTATAATTTTCTCAGAAAGCTATAATTAAATCTTAAGACATCCTTTGCAAAATTTTTCCAAATAATTTACAGAGATTTGATTTAATTTATTATTTGTTTACCTTCTCTTAAGTTCATATCTAAATAGTATTTTCTTTTTTTTACTACTCAAACTATTCATTTAACATTTCTCAGAATATTAACTAAGTTTATAACATTTTCTTTTATAAAAACTTAATTTAAATTTATAAACATTTCTTTAAACACAATTTTAATTTGGAATATTTCTTTAAACATTTATTATTACTCAAGTTCAAACTTGTATAATATTCTATTACCATTCATATTTAATATTTCAACTTTTTAAACATTTCTGGTAAGTTTTATATATGCTTTTAGAATGTAATTGAATGTTATACAAATTTATCTTATTCATTTTAGTTAATAAGAATATTCAATAATTTACACAAGTTCAAATTTCCACTGTCTTGAAATTTAAGAGTTATAATTTAACTTCTCGTATTTTATTTAAACACTTAGCTTCAATTTATTATCCCCCATTTTAGAAGTTTCCAATTATTCAAAATAATTCACTTTATTTCTACAACTATAAATCATTGATTAACAGAAACTTAAGAATTCTAATACCGAGTTCATTTCAAATCATTTTAAAATAATATATATACTCATATCTTTTATGTATATCAAATCATATTTAGAAATTTTAAATCAAAATCGGTTTATCAACTAAAATGCGTAGCAAAGCTACTAAGTGGCCTCCCCCACTTTAAGACTCAAAAATGAATGTCGATGATACGGCTGTCATCCTCGAAATTATTTTCTAGCGACAAAAGAAGGGAGTATAGAATTTACTTCCTTTTAATTCCTTTTGAAAACAATTTCTATCCGTAAATATTTTTAAATAATACTAATATTATTTTCAAATTCTTAGAAATTTTCAAAAGCACCAGAATTTAAATTCTCAAATTATCAGTTTAAATTCATTATTTTAACTTAAATTAAGATTAGGTTTTTATTTCATAACTCATTACTTAAGTTTATAAACATCCATAACTCAAATTAGTTAAGTTATTATTTCCAAACTTGGTTTTACAACCTATTCATTTCATATACGATTTATTTTATAAATCTATTCATTTCATAATTTAAACATATATTTCTTACCTCTTATACTTAAGTATATCAACATTTCTTTATTTAACATTCACTTATTTCATATTCAATTAGTTAACATTCAATTTATTTATATCCAATTTAAATCAAATTCAATTACTCACATTAATTTCACTTGCTCATTTATTCTCATTCAATTTCTTTTTATATATACTATATATTTTAGGTAAAATTATTCCATTTACCCTACCTTAAAACAATATTATGTCGACTTGCCTCACTTAAGCGTTTAGAAACCCCTATCGATAACATGGCATCCCACGCACTAACCAGAATTCATGAACAACTCAACGGATAAGTAAACACAATGTAAACATTTTATAACACTAATAAGTACGCACTCTTATATATATATATATATATATATACACACACGCTCAAATAGACTCATTATAGGGTATTACTACCCTACTTTAATGAGTCAAACCCCACTAAGCTAAGGTTATCGCTAAACCAAAGCCCTGATACCAACTGTGACACCCACATTTCGAAAGGTCTAAATCGACAATAATCCGTACATGTCCAACTCAAACAATCCGGAACATAGATAATCAATGAGGTTAATTAAGAAAAAAAATAAGAAAAGAAGGAAACAAATATGGAATCTTGCAGCGGAATGATAAAATATAATAATCAAATAAACAGTTCATGAAGTTGTTTATACTATTTATTTGATTATAATTTATACAACATTTATCAGAGTTATATATACCACAGGGACAAATAAAATAATGCAGCAGAACAACATGATGCAAGGGAATAATACTAGTAATAATATACCAATCTTCGTCTTCGTCCTTCAGGAAATAATCTTTAATGTGTTGAAATACTCAGGGTTGACCCAAGCGTAAGGAAAAGACAAAACACTCGAGTCAGGACTAAAATATCCTTATGTTAGTCAAATCAATAGCACGTATAACATGAGTGTAATAGCGTCAAAGATGCTTATGGGATTTCACATCTCCTGTGCAGTGTATAACGTGTGTGCAATAACTCAAGAGATGTTACGGGATTCTCCATCTCTTAAGGATTCGTCAAAATATTATATATAGTAGAATACGTTATATATTTAATGTCTAATATGTAAAATAAATATTTTTCTTAGCGTTAAGGCTTTACATTAATCCCCCTTAACGTGTTTTTAAGTATTGTCGTACAGTTTGCATATAACGCCCCAGTAGCACATCAGGGGATAAGGATGCACCATGATACGACAACACTAAACCAAAATCGTAGTGGTCTCATATCGGGATAAAAGTATGACAAGGCACGTGAGGCAATGCCTAAGGTAGGATACTACCAGTTCGGGTCACATGGCTGGTGGTAACGCATCGTAGCTACGATCACCCATCGCATCTATCCATCCCATATCGAGTCAAAGGGAGGTTATCCCAAAAATCAAGATGCACCAATCGAAACCAACATCAAGAGTAATAATCTGGACCAAGTCCAAGAAGAAAATCGAAGAACAGATGTCCTCTAGGGTAGCTAGCCCGCTTGGCCCTGTCAAGCCGTCCTATTTTAGTCATTTCAAATTGGCACAACTACCGAGTCTATCCATCATCGTTCTCTTTCTTCAAATCCAGCAAACATAAGCCAAATCCACCCACTTCCTTCTGGAGTCTCCTCTGCGTACACAGTTGTTAAAGTGGTTCCAATATTGACAAAGAGTATGCCAATAAAAGGCCCCGGTCTCATTAACAACCAAACGTCATTTTACACACCGGTTGGTTCTTTTACATTTCGAAAACGATTCATACTTGATATCAAAATAACATATTCGCTTCAAAATCAATTTCTTTTCGAAATATCATATTTACTTCAAATATGTCAATTTTTACTTCAATAATCATTTTGAATTTCAACTTAGGTTATAACTTCATTTTAACCCAATTCGCATTTAAATCAACGATTTAAATATAAACATTTTCCACTTTGAAGTTTGAATTTTTGAAAATAGTTTAAATAGTTTTAAATAATTTAAAAAGTTAAAATCGTTTAGTATAAAATAGTTTGTGTGTTGAAAATGGTTTATATATAGTAAAATAGCTTGCAAATTCAAAAAAAAATTGAATATTTAAAAAGATAGATTTTAAACGGTTTATATTAAAATAATTTATTTAAAAACAGTTCCGAAGTCAAACCGATTCAATTCCAAATCTTCCAATTCAAATTACTTCAATCTCAATTCAATTCGAATCGATTCAATTTCGATTTCAATTCAAATCAATTTCAATTTCAATTCAAATTAATTTCAATATCGTTTTCAATTCCAATTAATTTCGATTTCGATTTTAATTGATTCACTTCAAATGGTTTGAATTTAAATTCAAATTCCAATTTTAAACCATTTCAATTTATATAAAGTTCGAGTCCGATCTCAGAATATCGATTTAAATCATTTAATTCAAATTAAACATCAGTGTTTGAATTTTAGATTCAAATCTTTAGAACAATTCAATTACGAGCTCAAATTTGAAATATCCATTTAAATTACCTTTACTTAACCAACTTCAACGTTCAAGTAAAATTCAAATCATTTTAAACAATTCAATTTCGATAATTCAAATCAAATTTCAATCATGACTTCAAATTTCAATTAAATTCTTTAAAAACATTTCTTTTAATCAAATTTAATTTCAACATTTCAAACTCGAATTCGTAATTAATTCAATCTTCATAAATTCGATTTTTATTTCCTTAAATCAAAACCATTCAAATAATTTCAAAACTAAGACTTTTAAAATTATTTGATTTAACCAATCCGGTGTCCGTATATAATTTTCTATCATATGGCCGAGTGATCAGTTATTTCTATTTTAATTTCAAAAATGGATATATATCATTTCAATCCAAAATAAATGTCATATTTATATATAATTTCGACCTATTTCTTAATTTATTAGAATATAATTTAGATAATAGTTTATATGATGCCAATAATATACAGGATGGTAATAGAAATATATAAAAATAAATAAACATCCAAATCATCCAAAATATAACCCAATAGCATCCAATCCCAATCAACATCCAACTCAGTCAAAATTCACAATCATTAACTAGTTATCAATATAAGGTATCTAACTGGCAATTTAATTTCAATTTCAATTTTTTCTGTCAATTTCAATCATCTGTTAATTTAGATGTCGGTTAAATTACCAAACAACAATGAATAAAATTAAATTACTTCATGATTATCAATTCAACTAACATAAAAATATTTAGCATGTCGTGAACGTTAAAAACACTCATCTTTTATTTAAAACTGAAAATAATTTAGCTTCAAATAAATTCCTACTCAACTCCAAGTTGTAGCCCTTGCCGATACGAACCCACTGCAATTTGTTTCGTCCAAAACGGGACTCGCATGCAAAAGTTACGATAACTAGCATAACGATTTTTTTAATTAACATTTAAATTAACTTAATTAAATATAATTAAACTATACCTCTCATCATCCCATTTGAGCAACAACCTAGGCACGCAGAGAACCCAATAACACACGATCGAACTTCGACATGTACCACCACCTACCGCCATCGGCCACCGCCCCTTCCCAACCAATTAAATCAACTTTTGAAATCATTTTCATTCATATTAAATTCAGAATTCAATTATTTAAATAATTCCAATATTAAATTTAAACAATTTAATTATCTAATAAATTACATTAATAATCATCAAATTTCAAATGAATTTTGGTTATCGACAATTATTTTATTTTCATCTAAATAATTCAACATTTATTATTCAATTCATACCATTGATTATAAACACATTCAATACATAGAATTTCACTTCAATACTTTTTATTACCTAATCTTCGAAATTGGTTATTTCAAAATTTTATTCAAGTTCATATTAAATAAACTACAAAAATAAATCATTAAATTTTTGTTCCCAACCACAATAATCATATTAAATTTAATAATTTAAAATAGTTAAAAATACGGGTCGTTACACTCTCCCCGCTCAAAACATTTCTTCCTCGAAAAGGGGTTAAGTAGAGAATTTAACATTTGATATATTTTTCTCAAAATAATCAACTTATAAAACTTCAAAAAATCTTATTTGCAAAAATTTTACTACTTTTCTACAACGCCACTCCGATATCGGCTTTACGCAAATTACAAATTATTTATAAAAACAAGTTATGAAATTTTAAAACTTCAAAATTTTTCTAACATCCCGGATTTAGGGAAAATTTAGGTAGAGTCTCCTTTGCGCGGCTCGATCGGAAAAGTTTTTACAATACAATATATAACACAAATATATATCAAATATACCAAATATACATCTCATCTCAATGATGAGGCATTCTGCAGGAAAATATAAAAGTGCGATATGTAATTTGAGATACGTACCTTATTATTATTAATACGAGCGAGTTCACTCATATTAAGCAAGCAAAAGAAAATTAAAATCCGCATATACGTCCAAACGGTATTCGTATGTACCTATCCAAACTCAATTTAGAATAAGCCCAAACCCCTTCAAAACCATTCTTTAAAACCTTTCGAAAGCATTAAACCTAAACCTTTCGAAATCACTTGGGTTCAATTTAAATATGTGGAACCTTTCCAAACCATTCAAAAATTCACCCTTTTGAAACCCTTGAAAATCGTCTCGGTCGAAACCATTTGTATTATGCCTTTAAGTAGAGCAAAAGGATTAGAAACCCATTACAGTCAAAAGCATCTGTTTCGAAACCATTTAAAACTGTATTTTTCGAAACCATTTGGGTTTTATTCAATTATAGAAAAAGGTTCTTTAAAACATTTAAGTCGAAAGCATCTGTTTCGAAACCATTTACAAAGTAAAGAAGTGATGGTGTCAAAACCATCCCTTCGAAAGCATTGGAGAAGTGGCCAAATTTTAGAAAACAAAGTACCCTTTCGAAACTATTTGGGTCGAAAGGTAAAAAGGTGGCAGCAAAAGGTTTCGATTTAGTTGAAAGCAATTGTTTAAAAACAAAGGCGCAACTCAATGGAAACCATTTCTTTAAATCCATTAAACACAGTCAAAAGCTAACTAAGTCGAAAGCCATTTAGTCGAAAGCAAGCAGGCACATTTTTAATTTAAAAGCAAAGTGATGCCTCAACTCCTTCGGAACCCCTGGTTTCAAATCCATACCTTCCGCCTACATCCAATTCACTATGTACCAGTTCCCTGATACCATGTGCATTGGTTTCGATTGTGTCGGAGGTGAAGCTAAGGTGGCGGAACCTGGTGCTGAAAGCATCAAAACAGTAAAAAGCATGTAGCAAATAGTTCTTTTCACCTAACTTGCTTTACATGTCAAATTTTGATTGGTTGCCTCTTTTCTTTACCACTAAAAAGTGTTAAAATTTTCTGAACTAACTATCTGAATTATTTGCAATGGGCCCCATCTCCTTTTATAAATATATAAAACATTTAAGTACCATACCTTAAATAATTTTATATACCCATTAAAACACTTAGGAAAATTCTACAAAAATTCCAAAAAATCTCTTTTTATATGTTTTCCAACATATAAAAAATTCAGATCCAAAACTTCTATTATTTAACCGTAAATAGTTTATAACCCAAATTAACATTTTCTTTACTATAAAATTCATATAAATTCCGCAAAAAGTCAGAAAATTATAAAAATTGAAACCCATCTCAAAAATAATATTTCTGGTCTATATAAAAATTTGCAAGGTATTTGGATGTCATTTAATAGGGTTTTCACTTTAAAACATATCATAAATTCAATACGAACGACCATAATTTATCAACAAGTATATAAAACCATTCCATTATTCTGAAACATGGCAAACCAATATAAAATATTCGTAATTCATCTTAAAACCGAAACAATACAAATTTGAGATGTAAACATTATTCACCTTAGCTTTAGAGATTATGGAGATTGAGACGTGAAAGGATTTGATTTGAATTAGCTTCTTCCTTAGCTTTTCTTAACTTCTTCCTCTTTCTCTTGTTAATGGTGGCCGACCTCTTGTTTAAAAATTTTAAGAAATGAAAATGAACGTATAGAGATACACAGCCTAAGGGAATAGATATAGGAATGGCCTGTTTCCCATTTTACCCCTCCCCTATTTCATGTTAACTCTTATTTCAATTCATTGGTTAAATGGAACGGCTACCCTTTAATTAAATCAAATCTCAATCCCCTAATCAACACATTATTTTATTTAAATTAACTAACTAAATATTCTAAATAATGTTACCAAAAATATGGGGTGTTACAATTAGTGAAGAAGGAAAGGAAAACACTTACGTAAGCCTAGGACCTCTCCTGTTCAGCCGCGATCTCAGAAGAGGAGAGCTCATGAAGTGGTAGGGAAAAAGGAGTAGGAGAAGACGAAGCAATACTGGATAAGTTATCCAGACCAACACTAAACAATCTCTCGGCAAGGTCAAGAACATCAACCTCGCGTAGAGGCAAGTATCGAGTGCGAGGGTCTTAGAGGGACTGAAGGTACGGGATAGAAAGTGCTCCTGAAGAAGAGGCACGAGGAGGCATAGTAGGTTTCTTTAGAGGTTCGCTAGAAACCTCACCTCCGTCAAGTTTCCTCTTCTGATTTTTCTTCTTCCCCACCGCCAACTTCTTAGAATTTTCAGCAAGTGAAAACAATGTCCAAAGGCACTAACAATGATGTAGCTCTTCCTGAGATGAAGAGCATCTCCTCATGACAGTTACATCAATACGCATGTGCAGTCTATAAGCTTGTCACTTTGCAGTAATCTGGAATACACAGTCCATTCAATTTTGGATTTTCCACCTCAATTCCAATGCGTTCCTGCTTCAATTTTGATTATCCCACTAGAGCCAACCATTCAATTGCTCAACTCACGATCTCCTGCCAAAGTCCACATCAAAAATCCATGCATATCGAAAAGGCAAGATGAATGTTGTCACATGGTGCAATCCAACGGCAGAAATCAAGAGAGCAGAAGAATGATGTTGGCAATCCACACAAGCCCCTGTGTACTATAAACAGAAAAGGCGCCATAGTAATAAAGAGATATTATCACTTTACTCTTTTGGATATGTAAAATGAAAACTCTATACACTTTGCCATTATTGTTTGTACCAAGGATATAAAGGAAAGAAAGTGATACTTTATCCATGGACATAGGATTCTTAACATCCAAACCACGTAATTCTCTGTATCCTTTTTATTTTCCAGTACATTACTTTACAGGTTTTCATTCTATTAGCTCTAATATTGATAAAACAAATTGATTTTGTATTCATCACATTTATGTCCTAATAATATTGCATTCACTAAAGTAATATATTAACTCCTCATTAATGAAAAATTAAAACCACTCAATTTTGTTGATTCATAATCACTAAAGCATCCAGAATCGTGTTTAGCTCGTAAAAATACTTGAGTGTATGAGATGAAAAATCTCACCTATAACAGGTATCTTTTGAAGGAAGAATAAAGATTTCAACGATGAAGTAGGAGGCTTAGTGTTCATAATAAAAGGTATTTTGAAATTTCACTGTGTAAAACCAGGATCTATAACTGGTTATGTGTTGTGTTGGCATCTTCATATGTCGGGCATAACACTACTCTATCTATGTTTTATTTATATTTACCCCTGCATTGGAAACAATTAGGGTTGAAATGATGTAATGAATTATGTAATTCAAATTGATGAAATGAAAAGGCTATTTAGCTACTTTGTTTACTTATATTATGCAAAATAATACTGAACTTGCTTGGTCATTGGAAAATGATTTCAGTGATGACTGTACCACGATCGACGTCTATTTTTAAGTCTTAGGGTAAGGGATGCTACAACGTTCTATCAGAGCTTATTTTAAGGGAACACTTAAGTAAATCAGAGCTATAGAAACTTATTATTAGAAAATGAACACCTCGGGAAGGATGTACGTTATATACAACATACTTGTATTTTGATACAAATATATAGAACAATATATCTACCCCTCTATGATGGATCTCACTCTCTTTATTTTTGTTTCTTACGAACCTTTGCTCATGCATAAGGCTAGAATGGATCTATCTAACCAACATTTAACCATAGAAAGTGCAAGAGCGAATCCTAGTAGAGGAGATGATATTACTCAGACTAATGGCGAAGGAGGAGAGGTAAATCCAGAAGTTCGTACTAAAGTCGGTACTTAAGGGCTTGCACCGGTTGAAGAAGGAATTGATATAAATGCTTTATTAAACTATTTTACGACGAAGATGATAAAGCTGTAGAAAGCTGGAGTTGTTGGACCGAGACAGGAGTTAGTGAGGGAAGAAGAATGCTCAGAAGAGAAGTTCATAGGGAAGGGAAGGAGTTCATAGGGAAGGAGTCTTCCTTGGAGGGAAGGAGTTCATAGGGAAGGAGTCTACCTTGGGGGTGTTGAATTGGTTGAAACTATATGAACATATTTTTGGAGACTTGGGATATGATAATGCTTAGAAGAGGAGTTTGCACTAAAACAAACTGGGGCTTTCATAGCGTTTAAAAAATGCTATTAAAGCTTACCATAGCGTTTCAGAGAATGCTGTGGAACGACATGCTAGGGAGACCGTAAACTTTAAATAGCAGGAACAAAAATGCTATGGAAAATAAATTTTCCATAGTGTTTTCTCAATGCTATTAAGCAAAAACGCTATAGGAAATATTCTCTCATGGTTACTTTCTATAGCGTTTTTTTGCACACTTCTATAGCATTATCGTTGCATGTTTTATAGCGTTTTGTATGCATATTTCTACAGCGTTGGTTTGTATATTTGTATAGCATTTGTTGTACATATTCTATAGTGTATGCAGTTATATTATAGCATTTAGTTAGGTATATACCCTTTTACTTTCTATAGCGTTTTATTAAAGATAGCGTTTTTTAAACGCTTTTAAATATATTATTAATTTACAGGTTTGTTTTATCGATGTTTCAGTTTTTTTACATATATTATATCCATTCACTCATTTCTTCTTTGCATATAAATGTAAAGATTTTCACTGCAAAAATATGTAAATTAAAGTAAATATTCCATACATATCGTTCAGACAACTTCTGCCATATCCATACATGGTATTTTATACATATCATTCAAACAACTTTTGCCATATCCATACACTATATTTCATACATATCGTTCAATAAACTTTTCTAATGTCGATACATAATATTTCATACATATTTGTATCAATAACTTACTTATAGGCCAATCAAATAGTTAATTTCATCTTGCTTTTCTTTTGATATTTTCTCTCTAACATCTGCAATAATAAAATAAGCAATCTAGATGTTAGTGATTGTTATATCAAATATTAAAAGGTGTTTGACCAATATTGTAAGGTATTATTAACCTGTACAGACATAAAACTTGCTATCAGTTGTCTACCCAGATGCTGGTGTGATAAATAATAAATTCAGCTCATCTGCGCCTTGTTAGTGAAACAGACTAATGAACATGGTGTACTAAACAAATTATCTGAATTGTTTCAGAAAGGCAACATCTATGCATATAGAAAATTACTTAAGCGGAGTTTAATATGTACGGAATATTATATCTACCTTTAAGCTATTACTTTGTACATGCACAGATAGATTTGAACACAAAGTTTTTAAAAACAAGCAAATTACGCAAGTTTTCACGCGACGAGCAATAGAAAATAAGCAAGAAGAAAGTAGAAGCGAGTCAGGTACAATGAGAGCCTACGGACTGAAACTAACATGTCAAAATCGACCCTAATGCATGGGTTGTTGAATCCATTAAATATTGTGTGAAACATGGGTTAAGTTCTCACATGCATATATTAACTAGCATCAGTTGTATCTACTATTATATAGTATACCATTATTATTTATAAATAATGTATATAATGAAATAACTTCAAATTCATAACTTCATTTATATTGAATTCTCTACCGGAATCGGATCACTTGCCCTCTAGTAAAATATCAGAGCAGGTGATCCACGTTTTTTTCCACCTCAGCAATTTAACATGTTGGAATCCAGTAATGCACACCCGATCTAAATGGTCAGTTGCTTCAGTGTATTATAAATTAACCGATTATTGATCAAAGGTGTTGCCACAATATCAATTAGTCTAAGGACATTTATTTAACATGGCCATAACCTAGCTAAAATAGTTTCAAAAGGTTATAAAAAAATGTTCATTAATCTATACTTCTAAATTATTTAGTACTTTAATTACTTAAGTAGTTAAGCTTCTCATCAACCAATCTGATGGACCTACTATAAAAATGTTTCCATATTTATGTTAAAGAGAACTGAAAAGTTAGGGAAGTAAACCTGAATTCTAGCAAAGCAAATGTGACATTGTTTTTGAGAGCTGAAAATAGCCCATTTACGGCCATGCATTGCACAGTACATGCACTGTGCTGCAGTCGCAACTGTGAAGTTAATAAATGCATATCCAAGGTTGCACCCATTTCTGTTCAACAAAATTAAACTCAACAGTTTATTTGTGGGGGAAAAATTAGAACAATGCAAATAAAAGGTTTATGAGAAATCCATTGGCAGGTAAATGAAGTCATATTCAGACAAGGGCAAGCCTTCTCTAAAAGAATTACTATTTTCTTCAGCACAATGTTGATCCAGAAGCGTAAACAGCATTCTTCGACTATCACACAATAGAAATCAACCGTAAGATTTATACATGTACGTACGATGGTAAATGATATGAGTAAGAAATTCCAAAAGATGTCACCTTAGCCTATTTGGTATGTTCTTGATCATGATGGTTGTTCTTATCTCATTGTCAAATCTCGACTCATCGAACTCCAAAGCAAAAGTTATGTTTTCTCTCATCTTTGAATGGATATCTCGACGCACACGAGGAACTGATCCACTGTCTTCTTCTTCCTGTTCAAAAAATGTGATGCAGCCATCATTTAGTGAAAGGTGGGATGCGAATGAATTTGTCAAGTAGCTGCTATAATTATCGTATGAAATACATGCATAATTTCCATAATTCGGTTGATAGTGGTAGTGATATGAAGAAGTGAATGGCAACGCATCCTGGTTGAACATGACATATGAAATTAAATTAGGATTTTTATCCCAATTGTTCTGAAGAAGTTGGTGATATACAAAGAAGGAAGAATCTAATCTTATATGGAAACATAAATAGGAAGATATTTATGTTAAAAAAACAGCACCATAGATATTTATAGCATGGTACACATCTACTATGGTTTGTACACATTGACTTTAAAATTCAATCTATCAAATGAAGAGTAAAGCTGCAGCGTACACAAATAGGGTTCTCAAACACAATCAGGTAGGGCAGTAGTATAATGGGCCAACCCAAAGCCCAACAGAGTTTTTCTTTATAAATACCAAAGTGTACAGTGTATTTAATATACAAAAATAAATACATTATGTTGTTGTTTTTACTTTCTTTGACTTTAAAATACAGAAGATAATAAAATCAAATTCTGTTTCTCTCAAAGTTCTTTTTTGGTATCGGAGCTATCAAATTGCTTAACAGCAAAAAGAGGTGATCATCAAGAAATTGACAGAAAGGAAGAAAACAGAAAATGTGCCGTGCCATTAATCTCTCAGAGAAGTTTTCATCACAGAGATCAGGCTGCGCTTAAGATCATCAAAGAATTAACATTATCTTCATTTGATCGTGGTTAAATCGATCTTACATGTTCTTGTCAAAGTTTCTTCCTCACTGGTCAGTATTTTTGATCACATATTCCAGTGCCTCGCCAAGAAACCAGTTGTCAGAGACAATTTCATCATTCAATTGATCTTTGGCTGCACATTTCATTAAGTGTGTTGATTCTTGCAGTTTTTCTGCATAATTTCTTTAATCTCACAAGTTCTTGAATATGGCTGAAGGAGATATTAACAACTCATTCACTTCTGAAGCAAGAACAACCAATTCAGCATCTCAAACTGTCAACACCCAAGATCTCATCAAAGCCATTATAATGCCCCAATGCCAACTAGTCAGTGTTCAACTAGATGAAAGTAATTATCTACTCTGGAAATTCCAGATAGAGACATCAGTAAGAGGCTATGGTCTTGAGGATCATGTTCTTGGAACATTAATTACACCATCAAAATACACTGTAGATAAAGATGGCAAATTAGTGAGTGATCAAGATTATGTTACTCATCAAAGGCAAGACAGTCTAATCAGTGCATGGTTACTATCATCCATAAGTGCAAATATTCTACCACAGCTAACTGGGTGCAAAAGTGCACACGAGATATGGTCAACAGTGGAGTAGATCTTTAACACACAGTCTGCAGCAAAAATCATGTATTACAAAAGACAACTGCAAAGCATAAGAAAAGAAAACATGCCAATGAGAGAGTATCTGACCAAGATCAATACACTGTGTGATCAACTTGCATCAGTAGGTCATAAAATTTCTGACACAGAGAAAGTTTTATGTATCTTAGGTGGACTCAATGAAGAATATGAGGCAGTGGTAGCAGTTATATTCCCAAAGGAAACAACACCAAATATACAATATGTTCACTCCACTCTACTTGCCCATGAAGGGAGAATAGAGCAAAGAAGATCAATAGTTTTAGATCTCACTGTAAACTTCACCAACAACAATAAATTCAAGAATCGAGAAAGAAACAGTAACAACAGAAACCAGTTTAACTCTTAAAGGGGTGGTCAATCCTCCAGATCCAGAGGAAGAAATGGAAGATATAACAACAACAATAACAGACTAAGATGTCAAATTTGTGAAAAATTTGGTCATGTAGCCAACAAATGCTATTTCAGATTTGATGCCAACTACATACCATCGCAACCAAACAACAACAGTTCAAGAAATCACAATCTCAGTGCAAACATGGTAAATGCTCATCCAGACTCTAAAGAACAAGCAAATACCAAAAGCACAGAGACTGCAAAGATTGATGACATTTAGGATGAAAGTTGGTACCCAGACTCTGGAGCTACCAATCATGTAACAAATAATCTCAGTAATCTAATCTTGGGAAGCATGGAGTACAGAGGTAAGCAATTAATTCATATGGGTAATGGTGAATCGGTTAAAATTACACATACTGGAAATGCAAGTTTTACTGGCAGAAAAGAACTCTTTCTAAAAAATTTGTTAAGAGTTCCATCTATTAGAAAAAATTTATTGAGTGTATCACAGTTTGCCCAAGATAATGATGTGTATTTTGAATATTATCCAAAATACTATTTAATTAAAGATATTCTAACTAAAGAAATAATTTTGCAGGGTAAGGAATTTAAAGGGTTGTACAAATTCGATGTTGCAAAATCAAGAAATTCTGAATTTCGAGGAAAATGGTGTAATGTTACTGAAATTGAACAAGAAGATAAATGTAAAGATTTTGACATTTGGCATTCCAAGCTTGGACATCCAAGTGTAAGCATTGTAAAAAAAGTGTTAAGTAATGATAATATTTTTGTTAAAGATATTACAATGCCTTATGTATGTACATACTATCAAATGGAGAAAAGTCATAAACTTGCATTTCCAGTCTCAAAAACAAGTTATACAAAACCCTTAGAATTAATTGCTAGTGACCTATGGGGTCCATCTCCTGTTAACACATATTATGGTTACAAATATTACATGTCATTTGTTGATGCCTACTCTAGATATGTGTGGATTTATTTTTTGAAATCAAAATCTGAAACTTATGATGCAGTCTTACAATTTATAACTTAGGCTGAGTGGCAAACAAATTGCCAATTAAAAGTCTTGCAGACTAATGGTGGAACTGAGTTCCAACCACTTAAAGAATACCTTCAAAAGAAAGGTATATTTCACAGAACAACATGTCCATATACATCAGAACAAAATGGACTGGTTGAAAGAAAGCATAGACATATTGTTGAGACTGGACTTACTTTACTAGCTCAAGCATCTCTTCCTCTAAAGTTTTGGCCTGATGCCTTTGCCACTACTGTGTTTTTAGTAAATAGATTACCCACAAAAGTTTTACAGTTTAAAGGTCCAGTAGAAATTCTATATAAGATTAAACCATAATACCACAATTTAAAAGTATTTGGATGTCTATGCTTTCCCTACTTAAGGCCATATAACACACACAAATTAAGCTTTAGGTCATCACCATGTACCTTCTTAGGCTATGCAGCCAATAAGATGGGATACAAATGTTTGGATAGCAATGGGAAGTTTTTTATTTCTAGACATGTGTTGTTTAATGAAAGGATATTTCTCTTTAGTCAATCAAATATAAAAACTTCCCAGAAAGTACATAATTCAAAACTTTCTATACCACCAATACCTGAGAAACTTGATGTCATAACTCAAGTTGATGGTGAAAGAATGCAGGATAATTGTTTGTACCAAAATTGGGCACAACACTCTTCGGAAGTTTTTGAAGAGATAAAGTGAAGAAATTAAATGTAAAAGGAGGAATTATCTAACAAAAACTCCAGATCTCAGATATTAAAATAATTAAAATGCATGGAGACACAAGAATTTAGAGTGGTTCGGCGTATTGCCTACGTCCACTATGAAGTAATTTGCTTTATTGATCTTTCTTTGATGTTTACAATTGATTTCAGCAAATTACAGCAAATAACAATGACTTGCAGCAATGAAATTCGTTGGTAGCAGCAGCAATGGAGTTCAGATCTGGATTTGGCGGAGTCTGGGCATTGGAAATCTCAAAGAGGAAGAAGAACCCCTTTTCTGTTGGCTTTGGGGGTCTATTTATAGGGGCAGGAGGCTGGTATTTTGCTCAGATCTCGGGAGACCCTCTCTGGCACGTGACCAGGCCCGCACGCCCAAGCCCGTGAAGTTTCGGTCCGATTCGTGATCGATACGAACAGATTTCGTATCGATCAGGATTTCATCCAATGGAGTCGAAATTTGGCGTGGAGATTCTTTAGAATGCACGTAGTCTTCTGTGAAAATTTCATAGCATTTGGACTTGCAGATTAGGAGATATGATCGATACGAAATGCGATTCTCGGTGGCTGTTTGGATCGACTCGCTTCCGTTTCGACTCGCTTCTGCTCGACTCGGTGACGTGACGCTTGAGCCTTTGGATCACTCTGCCTTTGATGCTGTCTCGAGCGAGTCGAAATATACATCGATTGAGCAAATCGATGTGTGCCCAGATCGAGCGAGTCGAAGTGTGCACTGGTTGAGCGAGTCGAAATAGAGCGTCCTGAGAGATTCGAACAGTGGCTTCGCCAATGGAGTCGAAGTTGATGAAGTCGAACAGTGGTTCGAACGAAGCGAGTCGAAGTTGATGAAGTCGAACAGTGGTTCGAACGGAGCGAGTCGAAGTTATTATTTCTGATGGTTGCGAAGCGAGTCGAAGGGAGCGAGTCGAAGGAGTCATTTCTGGTGGATGCGAAGCGAGTCGAAGTAGGCATCTGAGGGATGTGAAGCGAGTCGAAGGGAGCGAGTCGGAAGGAGCGAGTCGACCGGTGATTGGTTTTCATCCAACTTTGTATCGTTCATATCTTGAGCATACGAACTTAGATTGACTTGAGATTTGGAACGTTGACTCTCATGGCTTAGCTTGTCATGTCCTACCAATTTGGCTCGATCCGGACTCGGAAAAAATTCGTCGATATCCATAGTGAGCCTGTGTATAACTGATATCTAGGACGGGCCGTCATTGGTTACTAGTCAATTCCTTGGTGTCACGGCCTTGCCAAAAGGCGGGATAACATTTGCCCCTCAAAGTACGTCTTGTGAAAACATGATGTGCTTTGAAGTGCTGCAACCTTCATTCTGAATAGTCCTCGTCTTTTCGATGAAAGCTGTAATCTTCGACTGTTTTCTCTTGAAAATGCAAGCTGTTGACGGTCAACTGCTGTACCCTGTATTGTTGCGACTGATTGCCATATGCCAGTGGTTACCCGTTTGTTGTTGTAATCGTTATTGGACGAGTTTCTGATTCTTGAAAATATGGAATATCGAATATTAGTCCGACATTCATGCATATATGTTAACCAGACTCTCGTTGATGTTTGTACGTTCATGAGCCGTTGTCAATTTATTTTATTTTTGAATCCCGTATCGATCCTCTCCTGAACCGATGTGAAATTTGCTGCAACAACGCTCGATGGTTGCTTTTGAATGTTCCTTTGTAACGATCCTCTCCTGAATCGACGTGAAGGGTTGAAACATCAAAGATGATTTTTACTGGATTTATGGATGCGAAGTAAGTATTTCGAGTCGATGGAGTTGGCCTCTGGAGGCCGTGTTTTGATGGATTCAAACTGCTTGTTCGACTCGGTCTTGGATTCGAACTGCATAGGATTCGGAGTCGAAATTCACATGAGACAGAGGAGCGAGTCGAAATGCACAGGAGATAGAGGAGCGAGTCGAAATGCACAGGAGACGGAGTCGAAGGAAAGTCATAGTCGAAGTGATGTCTTTTATTGCTGCATCGAAGAGGGAGTCGAAGACAAACGATATGAAGGGGAGCTTCGCCAACGCACTGGAGAGGGAGTCGAAACACGTGTTCGAATCCACTGGGATACGAATCATTTATTCCCTTTGCTTTCGAGTCCATATAAATACTTTGTACTTAGCCGTTTTTTCACTTTTTACTTTTCGCTTTCCTGCCTTATTTTCGCATCGCTCTGAGACTCGAGACAACAAAGAAGAAAATAATCTTGCCTTTGAACTGATTCATCCCTTCAATCGTTCGAACTAACTGATAGATTTAGGTAATCCTTTAAGCAGACCCAACACGTAAGCGATGAGACTCGGTTTTTAATATCAAATCAACCAGAGTTGTGATCGATCGAAAGCTCCATGGCCTCAGCTTCGTGTCGATCTGAGTAGGGGTTTCGAGAGGATGAGGCGGAGGCCTTCGTATCGATCGATGGTGGAGCTTCGCATCGAGTCGAATGCTTTGAATCTATGGATCGATACGAAGGGGCTGTGTCTGATCAATTTGAAACGATGGCCTTCGATCAAATAGAAGTGGGTGGCTTCAGAGCGAGTCGAAGTGGATGGCTCTAGATCGAGTCGAAGTGTGTAGCCTTGGGAGTGAGTCGAACTGTGTAGTCTTGGGAGCGAGTCAAACTGCGTAGTCTTGGGAGCGAGTCGAACTGCGCAGTCTTGGGAGCGGGTCGAACTGGAGGCTTTGGGATCGAGTCATAGTGTCGTGCTCCGATCGATTCGAAATCCTTAGCCCCTTGATCGAGTCGAACTTGCATTCCAACCTTCTGACCGAGTCTGACTCATACGCACACGACCATAACTTATTGATGCGAACATGGCTCTCATGAGCAATATGAATTGAACATTAAAAAATTTGAAACTCCTTGCACATTTGAATAATTGACTTCGACGAGCTTCAAACTTGTATTACTGGACTTAACCGTTTCACCGCATATCTGATTGCCTATCGAAGCTCGTCGACGAAACTGGAACTTATCAAAATGACACCAAACTTTAACTTGGAATGATAGCTAACAACTGGATGGTATGGTTGTGACGGTCAGCGATGACGGTCCTTCCGACTGAATTTCGAAGTCTCGTCGTTTACACGCTTCCTTCAATTCTGTTGATCTTCTCAAATGATATACAGTATTGCACTGCACAACGCACTCACACACTTTACACTGGGGTATGCACGAGCGTTATTTGTCAGTTTAACAACGATTTTTTATAAGCTAGCTAGTCATGGAACCTTCCAGTTCTCAACAGTCGGAACTCCCAAGTTCTATTCCTCCAACCATAGATATACCGGTTATTGAAGCCGAAGTTATAGAGCCAGCTCCGGATGAGCATCTGGGTGCTCGGTTTATTTGTAATCCAACAGATTCTGTGCCGTCGGGTATCTCCGAAGATATGCTAGGACAGATTTGTTTAAGTCACGGTCTGTCGCTTGACGACGTGTTATTACCTAGGCCAAATGACAGGCCGCACGATCCCCTAGAGGGGTTTACTGCTTTCAACCGTCACGCCTGTACGACGGGGACACTCCCTCCCTTCAATCAATATATAAGGGAGATGTTATCATTTCTTGGAATAGCTCCATCTCAACTGTACCCCAATGGGTATGCACTGCTGAATAGCACCTTCATTCTGTTTATGGAGATCCTTTTTCGACTGCCGAAGCCGATCGAAATCAGATATTTATTCAACGTTAAGAGTCATGGAGACAGCCCCTCTTTCACCTTCTTGGAAGCAATCAGAAACTGCCATATTGTACTGGGCTCCTGGGGAAGGTTAAGTTACTATAAAACCGAATGGTTCTATGTTCGGTGCCCCCCTGGATTTGCTAGGTAGTGGTTGGATAGACGTAAGTGTCGCTGTTCCTTTCTTAAATCACCGAGATATTAGTAACTGACTTCAAAACTGACATACTTTCCCTTTTTTATAGTCCCAATCTCTCGCCCCGACAGTGCATACTTCAGAGAGCTTGTTCGGATTCTTCAAGTGTTTCCGGGCGAAGAGAGGCACATTGACTTGGTCCTGACCGACAGGAATTTGAGGACTGTCGAGCTGATAGAATGGAGGTAGAGCATTCGGTTGGAAGAGACACTTAAAGTGGACTCGAAGAAACGGGTGAAGCGCAAAGCGCCCGCAGTCGTGATCGCCGAAGAAGTTGATCCAGAAAGAACGCCTACCGATACCGAGCTTCCAACTGGGCCTTCTGCCGATGTCCAGGATTCGGGAGGAAGAAGAAAAGGCAAGGCTGCTGCTTACAAACGCTCTAAACCTAAGAGATTTAAATCCGTGGTCGTGTCTTTACCTTTCCCGGGGATTAGAATTTCGGAGGCTTCTCCCCCGCCGGTAGAAAATCTTTTTGAAGGGCTTACCGATGTTCCGATTCCGAATTTTGTGTCGTCTCAACACGATGCCGGGATGGAGGAGCTTGATAGTGTTCTTGAACCGAGCGGGTCGCTTGCCATGAGTGCGGCTGACATTTCCGGTTTGTCGGGGGGTTGCACATGCATACACTTCACTACACTGCATAACTCACAACTGCAAATCGTCCAACTTAGAAAATCGCTAACTCTTCTTTCGTTCTTCATTTTCAGGTACTATGTCTGGAAAGGGGTCGATGCTCGGAAATCTTCGCTCGGCCAAAAAGGCCTCTTCTTATTACGATTCCCGCAGGAGGGATTCGGACAGGGATCGTGATCGCGATTATTCTACTCAGGATAGGTATGGGCGTGATAGGGACATGGAATATAGACATCGGTCTAGATCACGCTCTCCTCCTCCTAGACTTCCATCTCCACCTCCTGTTCAAACTTCAAATCCACCAGAGCCTCCTCGTCATAGGCCGTCTTCTCACGCCTCAAGGTCTGAGACTCATCTTCAGAGAGTTGAGACTACGGCCTCCATGTTTATAGAGCAGGTCCCAACTGAACCCACAGGAGAGGGGGCTCTTAAGCTGGCTCAGATGAGGAAGGATTTTCCGAATATCTGCTTCGACGGCTATGTCTTCCCACCACACTTAAAAAGAATTCCATCAGGGGTGGAAGGCATGATGCATGATTACGTTCATGACATCTATACCCAGTACAGGGAGTGGGTAAAGGCCGCGGAGAAAGCCTCTAAGGTGGCCTTTGAGCGGGCCAAAGCACTTGAGAAACTGGAGACTGGACTCGCTCAGAGGGACCGGATCATCCAAGTGTTGACTGCTGAGGCCGAGTCTTCTCGGAAATCGGAGATTGAGGCCACCAAAAAAGCGGATGAGGCGAAGGCGGCGATGGTGAAGTTGAGGCAGACACATGTTGCCCTGGTGGAGGAGATGGGCCACCGGAACACTACAGTTACCGCCGAGCGGGACATGGCAGTCAAGGAGCTGAATGAGCTCAAGGCCAAATTTGCCGACATGGCCAAGGAGAAAGATGATGCGAACAATGCAGCCCAGGAGGCGTGTGACCAAGCTGTTCTGCTTAGGAGCAAATGGGATGCAGCAGTGGCGAAAGTCCGCAAGGTGGAGGCTGAAGTTGAGGAGAGAGTGAAGTTGGCTGAGTCCAGGCTAGAGGCTGACAACGAAGACCTCCTCGTTGTGTACAACGCTAACGTGCTGAGGCACAGGGGTCTAGCCTAGCTCGATGATTACCCAACGCATCTCTATAACGCTTGGGGCCGACTGGTCGAGGAAGAGAAGGAGGCGCACCAGGGCGAGTCTGTGGATGAATTTGAACTCGAGAATCGCATTCTGACTGAAGATGAGAAGATAATTATGCATGAATCAATGATTCTGCGCGAGAAGGAAAGACTTGGCACTCAGCACTTTGAAATAGGAGAGGGCTTAGGGGTTGACCACCATGAAGCAAGTCTTGAAGTTCGCGTGTCAACCCAGCCCGAATCCTTGTCTGTGGTTGATCCCCAGGCTATTCCTGCTTATAATCCGGATCAGCCGCAAATGTCACCGGCTGCAGCGCAAGTTACCGATGCCGCCCTTCCGCCTACAAGTCAAACTGAAGAAGGTATTCTGAACATTCCGCATGTCTTTCTTAAGTCGAAATCTTCGATTGAGTTAAGTTCTAACAGTCTTCTTATTCTTTGTCCAGTGATCGACGCTGCATATGCTGAGCTTCCTGTTACTCAAGAATCACATCAGACACAGGAAGCCATCGTTACCGAAGCGATCACCATGACTTCAACTGCTGCGTCTCTTGACGATATATAGGGAAGCACGCATGTGTTTGACGAGCAGATAATGGAGGAACTCTTTCGCCGTCATGGCGACCCTTTAGTTGACTTACCATTTCTCATGGGCGGAGGCGTTCCTGCTACAAGTTTTTCGATGCCGACTACTGACGCGCCCAACGAGGCTCGATCGGCTGCTGAAGAGGAAATCTTGGCACAAATTGCCGCTGAAATGGATGCCGCAACGCATGGCAGCAGTTTTGGAGGTGGAATGGCGGCACTCGATCCGGCTCCGCTTAGAATGATATCACCCGACGGTACATTCTCTAATACTAGTGCGGCTATTCCATCTTCCACGTTCGATCCTATCCCTCTGAATCCTCCTGCAGGAAGCATCCCCATTCATTCGAGTTCGGAGGAGGATGTTGACATAATGCCCTCGCCTGAAGACCAGCTGCCGGAAAACAAAGGCTCGAAGAGGAAGATCAGCGGTGGCTCCAATGGGTCTACACCGAGGAGGAAGCCAAGGAAGAAGAAAGATTAAACATGCTTCCCCAGTTTATTTTGACTTGCATTTTGTTGGCCGTGTATAGATGCGGGTTCGGCCCCTGCTAGTAGGAATTGTTTGGAACAAACTTGTATACGGACGTCTTTTACAAACAATAGAAATGAAACTTCTCTTTTTTGGTTTCTTTTCTATCATTGTGTATTTGTCTAAGTGTTGCAACATCTGGAGTGCACTTGTGAAGTTTCAGATTCCGAACCAAGTTTGTTTTTGTTTGCCAAGTTCGGAAACCGTGGACATGGTTTGCGACCGGGAAGCGAGTTGAATTCTGACGTTGCATTGCTTCGATCAATGGCTGATGCTTAAGTCCTGCCCCCCAGTCTCGGGGATGAGTTGTAGATCATCAGTCGACGATCGCTTCTTACTTATAACATGTTGAGTCTAGTGCCACCGAACGGATGTCCGAGGCAAGCGGAGATTGAATAATGCATTCATGCTCGTCTGATTGTCGATGATCATATCCGCACTCCGGGGAGTCCCATTTGTTTACTGGCAGTTGGTCACGCCGGCTTAAGTTTTAATCATATGTCCGCGATCTAGGGACTTGGAATTGACATTTGTATTCCGACTCATGCTCTGGGAGTTTGGAGTTGATACTTGTACTTCAATTCATGCTTCGGGGACTTGAAGTTGGTGTTTGCACTCCGTTTCGCACTCTGGGAATCCGGAGTCGATGTTTATACTCCGCTTCGCACTCTGGGAATACGGAGTTGATGTCTTCGCACTCTGGGAATACGGAGTTGGTGTTTATACTCCGCTTCGCACTCTGGGAATACGGAGTTGATGTTTATACTCCGGTTCGCGCTCTGAGAACTTGGAGTTGATGTTTATACTTCGCTTCGCACTCTTGGAACTCGGAGTTGATGTTTATACTCCGCTTCGCCCTCTGGGAACACGGAGTTGATGTTTATACTCCGGTTCATGCTCTGGGAACTCAGAGTTGATGTTTATACTCCGCTTCGCACTCTGGGAACACGGAGTTGATGTTTATACTCCGCTTCGCACTCTGGGAACACGGAGTTGATGTTTATACTCCGGTTCGTGCTCTGGGAACTTAGAGTTGATGTTTATACCCCGCTTCGCACTCTGGGAACACGGAGTTGATGTTTATACTCCGGTTCGCGCTCTGGGAACTCGAAGTTGATGTTTATACTCCGGTTCACGCTCTGGGAACTCGGAGTTGATATTTATACTCCGCTTCGCACTCTTGGAATACGGAGTTGATGTTTATACTCCGCTTCGCACTCTGGGAACACGGAGTTGATGTTTATACTCCGGTTCGCGCTTTGGGAACTCGGAGTTGATGTTTATACTCCGCTTCGCACTCTAGGAACACGGAGTTGATGTTTATACTCCGCTTCGCACTCTGGGAATACAGAGTTGATGTTTATACTCCGGTTCGCGCTCTGGGAACTCGAAGTTGATGTTTATACTCCGGTTCGCACTCTGGGAACTCGGAGTTGATGTTTATACTCCGCTTCGCACTCTGGGAACACAGAGTTGATGTTTATACTCCGGTTCGCGCTCTGGGAACTCGGAGTTGATGTTTATACTCTGCTTTGCACTCTGGGAACACGGAGTTGATGTTTATACTCCGGTTCGCGCTCTGGGAACTCGGAGTTGATGTTTATACTCCGCTTCGCACTCTCGGAATACGAAGTTGGTGTTTATACTCCGGTTCGCGCTCTGGGAACTCGGAGTTGATGTTTATACTCCGGTTCGCGCTCTGGGAACTCGGAGTTGATGTTTATACTCCGCTTTGCACTATGGGAACACGGAGTTGATGTTTGTACTCCGGTTTGCGCTTTGGGAACTCAGAGTTGATGTTTATACTCCGGTTCGTGCTCTGGGAACTCGGAGTTGATGTTTATACTCCGGTTCGTGCTCTGGGAACTCGGAGTTGATGTTTATACTCCACTTCGCACTCTGGGAATACGGAGTTGGTGTTTATATTCCGGTTCGCGCTCTAGGAACTCGGAGTTGATGTTTATACTCTGGTTTGCGCTCTGGGAACTCGGAGTTGATGTTTATACTCCGCTTCGCACTCTGGGAATATGGAGTTGATGTTTATACTCCGGTTCGCACTCAGAGAACTCGAAGTTGAATGAAGGACTGTCGTGTATCAATCCTTTTTTGACTTTGATGTGATGGCTTGCCCCCGAGCTCGGGTTTCACTTAGTGAGTGATTGGTTACATCGTAGTCACTCACTATTTGAATAAATTCCACCGTATGGTGAAACTTAGCTCTCCGTGCATAGTGATGGTCATATGAAGCATTTCAAGTAAATCACAGCTCTGGCTCGAAGAGATTGCATTTTATTGCTGAAATAAGAAAGTATGGCAAAGTCAGTTGCCTTATTACAAGTTCTAATTTCGAAATGCAGAAACAAATTGCGGAAAAGGAAAGTAAACTAAATGGATAAAGATAGCATGTCATGTGTAATAGCGGCGAAGGCTCTCACTATTCCAAGCTCTTGGCAGAGTAAGACCGTCGACGACCGATAACTTGAATGTGCCATCTCCGAGCCTTCGATCAATAACATACGGTCCTTCCCATGTTGGCTTCATATGCGAAGGAACCGGATAGATTCTTTTTAAGACGAGATCTCCTAGTCCAAAGGTTCGCGAACGGACCTTGGCGTTGTACAATTGGGCGACTCGACTTCGATGCGTAGTTGCCCTCAAATCATCTTCTTTACGCTTCTCATCTAGTAGATCGAGAGATTCAGCAAGTAATATAGCATTTTTCTTTGGATCATAGTATGTCACACAATGAGAAGGTACTTCTAGCTCGACTGGAATAACGGCTTCTGAACCGTAAGAGAGAGAGAATGGAGTGTGACCAGTCGCAGTCTTGTGGGTCGTTCGGTAAGCCCATAAAGCCATAGGAAGTTCATCGACCCACTTGCCACCGACCTTTTCCAGTCGTTTTTCCAGAATAGACTTTATAACTATATTAACTGCCTCGACCTGTCCGTTTGCCTGAGGGTGTGCAACTGCAGAGAATTTATTTTGGATGTGAAATCGTTTGCAGAAATCTTTAAATTCAGCGCTGTCGAATTGGGTTCCGTTGTCCGTAATAATGGTGTGCGGGAGACCGAATCTACAGATGATGTTGCGAACTACGAAGTTGATTACTTTCTTCGTTGTTATGGTACCGAGAGCTTCGGCTTCAGCCCACTTCGTAAAGTAGTCAACTGCGACGATGGCGTATTTTGCACCACCTTTTGCCAGAGGTAGAGCACCAATGATGTCGATGCCCCACATTGCAAATGGCCATGAGCTGACCATTTGTGTTATCTCGGTAGGAGGAGCTCTAGAAATCCGGGCATGTTTCTGGCACCTATCACATTTCTTTGCATAATCTGACGCGTCGCGATTCACGGTCAGCCAGTAATATCCGTACCGAAGTATTTTCTTGGCAAGTGCTTGCCCCCCGGTGTGATCGCCATGTTCTCCCTCATGTACATCGAGCAATACTCGTTTGATTTCATCGTGAGCGATACACCGGAGTAGAGGAACAGAGTACCCTCTTCTATACATGACCCCATCCTGAATGATGAATCGTGAGGCCTTTCGGAGAACTTGTCTCTTTTCACTCATGCGTTCTGGTAGGGTTCCGTGCTCAATGTAGTTTCCGAGTGGAGTCATCCATGAATCTTTTTCGGGGACGGTTTCGCATACCCAGTCTATTTCTGCCCGTTCAATGCTCGGAGAGGATAACGTTTCTACAGGAACTAGTCCCATTTGCTGAGGTTCGCCTATGTTGGCTAGCTTTGCCAATGAATCGACCTTTTGGTTGCGTTCTCGAGGTATACAATAGATGGCGTAATAATCAAACTGATTCAGTAGTTCCTGAACTCGAGCTAAGTAAGCAGCCAACCTTCGATCTCTTGCTTGATACTCTCTCCGTACTTTACACACAACTAACTGTGAATCACAATAGATTTCCACGGCGATAATTCTCAAATCTCTAGCAAGTTTTAAGCTGGCTAGGAGGGCTTCATATTCAGCTTCATTATTAGTCGCATGAAAATCGAACTTCAAAGCATAGCATATAGATCGGCCTTCGGGAGTTTCAAGTACAACACCGGCGCCCAAACGCCGGTCGTTTGATGCGCCGTCGGTATAAAGTTTTCAGACGTATTCGGGGGATTTGCTGGTTTCGGGCAAGTCCTCTGGAATGGTAAATTCAGCTATGAAGTCGGCTAGGACTTATCCTTGTATGGTCCATCTCGAAGCATAAGTAATGTCAAACTGGCTCAGTTCGATGTTCCACTTGAGTAACCTACCAGACATCTCAGGCCGCGAGAGGACCTATCGTAACGGTTGGTCGGTGTAAACCGTAATGGAATGTGCCTGGAAGTATGGTCGGAGCTTTCTTGATGCAATAACAAGGCAATAAGCCAACTTTTCTAGCTTCGGATAATTTCTTTCAGCCCCAGTCAATCGTTTGCTGACGTAGTATACCGGCTTCTGTATCTTGTCTTCTTCTCGGATTAACGCAGCGCTGATAGCGTTCTCCGATATCGCCAAATATATGAACCGCTTCTCATGGTCGATAGGGTTTGACAGGATAGGTGGTGTGGATAGATGTTGAACTAGTGCTTGAAAAGCGCCCTCGCACTCCGTGGTCCACTCAAAGTTGCGTTTTCCTTTTCGGATCAGATCGAAGAAGGGAATGCATTTGTCGGTGGACTTTGAAATGAACCAACTCAATGCTGCTACTTTTCCATTGAGACTTTGGACTTGCTTTATAGTCTTTGGAGTTTCAAGATTTCTAATAGCCCAGATCTTTTCAGAATTTGCTTCGATCCCTCGAGCGTTGACAATGAATCCAAGGAATTTTCCGGATGCAACTCCAAAGTGACATTTTAGTGGATTTAGCTTCATCTTGTATTCCCGAAGTATGTTGGACATAGTTTCCAGGTCTCTAACATGGTTCATGGAGAGTCGCGACTTCACAAGCATGTCGTCTACATATACTTCAATTGTTTTCCCGATTTGATTGGCAAACATCCGATTGACCAATCATTGATAAGTAGCCCCAGCATTCTTGAGTCTGAATGGCATAACTTTGTAGCAATAAAGTCCCAGATTGGTTACGAAGCTGGTATGTTCTTGATCGGGTAAATGCATCGGTATCTGATTGTAGCCGGAGTACGCGTCCATGAAGGATAAGAGTTCATGCCCAGCTGTCGAATCTACTAGCTGATCAATTCTGAGAAGTGGGAAACTGTCTTTGGGACATGCTTTATTCAAATCGGAATAATCGACACACGTTCTCCACTTCCCATTCGGCTTTCGGACGAGCACGGGATCGACACCCATTCAGGATATAGCGCATCTCGAATGAATCCGTTCACTTCAAGCTTTTCTACCTCTTCTTTAAGGGCGGCAGATCTCTCTGGATCCATACCACGCCTTTTCTGTTTGACCGAGACATGCCGCGGGTCGAGGTTCAGGGTGTGGCTCGCGATGTCCGGCGAGATCCCACACATATCAGAATGTGTCCAGGCAAATACGTCAAGGTTTGCCCGTAGAAATTCAACCAATTCCTCTTGAGTTTGCTGGCCTAGCTGAGATCCAATCTTTATCATTTTCGAATCATCGTCATTGTCAACTGGGACATCAATCGTTAGTTCGGCAAGGGATGCTTGACTTTCTTTAGATTCTCCTTCGTCTTCAGTTTCTCTCGGGTCAAGATCCTTGAGAAATTGGCTGGGGTGCCCGGGCCTGGGCCCGGGCATTAATTGTTAATTATCGGCAAAACGGACGCAGAGAGATTCCTCTACGCCCTTTCCTTTCTCCTTTCGCTGCGCCTCCCGCAGCTCAGCAACATAGCAGGCTCTAGCAGCAGCCTGATCTCCCTGAATGATTCCTATTCCATGATCAGTGGGAAACTTTAAAGTCAAACACCACGGGGCGATGGCCGCCCTGAATTCAGCGAGGGCCAGTCTGCCCAAGAAAGCATTGTAAGGGGAGTCTATGTCCAAAACAATGAACTGTAGCATCCGTACCCTCCGTCGTTCTCCAACTCCCAACTCTACTGGTAGTTCAACAATTCCAGTGGGTATAGTAGCACTTCCGTTGAAACCATAGACTCGGGATTGACAAGACTTCAAATCCGTGGCTTCCATTTTCATTTGATCATAAGCTCGTTTGAACAAAATATTCATAGAGCTTCCACTGTCGACTAAGATCCTTCTCATCCAAGCGGGACCTACTTGTGCTGAGATGACCAGTGGATCGATAGTGGGAGCTTCGACTTTATCAGCGTCTTTGTTCCTGAACACGATGTCATCCATCATCGTTTTCTGTTGCTTGGCCGGAGCCCCTTCATCAAAACTACTACAACACTCGAAGTCCGCATGCCTGATAGAACTGGCATACGACTCCATTTCCTTCCAGCTTCGATCTGCTGGGTGAGGACCACCACTTATCTTATTGATAACCAACCTCCCGCCTGTACGAGCGGGTTCCTCCTGTCTTTCCTGATTCAGTGCACGATTCTGATTTGATGGGCCCGCACCACCGGATTGCGGCGCCCGCACATACTGATCCAACTTCCGCTCACGTATCAGTTTTCAATGAGGTCTTGCAAGTGACGACACTCATTGGTGTTGTGGCCATAACTCATGGAATCTACAGAATTTTCCTGTTTGGATTTGTCTCTCAGTTGGCGGTTTTGGGGCAGGTTTCTTGTACTGCATGGTATTGCAGGTCTGCAAATACACATTTTCCAAACGATGTGTTCAACGGAGTGTAATTATCGTACATGGAAGCTCTACGCCGTGGACCACGAATCTGATCATGTTTTTTGTTTTGATTCCCATTGTCCTTCTGCTGATTTTGTTTATTTTGGACGTTCAACTGAATTTTTCCAGAACTATCTCCGAACTGTTTAACAGCGACGTTACTTTGGATACCTTCGATGTTGGGCCCTGCGTCATCGTGCTTCCTAGACTGTTTTGCATCCTCCCTTCTCAGGAATTGGGCTGCCTTGGAATAGAAACGGTCCAATGACGCATGTGGTTTCCCAGCTAACCAATTTCCAAACTCGGAATCAGCATCAATCCCCTTAGTCAGTGCCATCAGGATAGAGTTATCATTGGGATTGCTTATTTCTGCACACGCAGCATGGAATCGCTCCAAGTAACGTCTAAGTGTTTCTCCGCGGGCTTGTGTAACACTAGACAGAGTGTTAACGTCCTTAGACCTCGCAACGTGCATACAGAATTGTTCGACAAACTTGGTGGCCATCTGGTCAAAGTTAGAGATGGACCGCGGTGGCAAATCAGTGAACCACATGGTAGCGATGCCCCCTGGGGAAATGGGGAAACTACGGCACTTTACTGCATCATCAGCTCTATTAGCATTCATCAGCCATTCGTATTTCAGGACGTGTTGATTAGGATCAGAACTTCCTTCATAAACTGGCAAAGCTGGCATCCTGAAGTGCCGAGGTGGTTTAGCATATAAAACGTCATTGGTGAAAGGGGTATGACTCCGGGAGATTCCCCAGTCATCATTAGAGAGACCCTGACTTTCACGGATCATTTGGCGGATCATCGCTGGTATATCCGACGTTCGGATACTTGGAGCGTGTTGTGCCAAGGTGTGGTCGGGTTCCACAGCGCGAGTCTAGACTGAACGCGGTCGACGGTCTGTGCCTCGCCTCCTTGGTTCAACATCCTCAGGGACATAAGGCTCAGGAGTCTGCTCTTGTTGGTTACGTTGAGGATTAGCTTGGTTTCTAGCATCACCTCCCCGTCCGGCAGTGGTGGTAGTAGCAATGTTGTCGGTAACATGGTAAGGAGCAACTCCTCCTCGAGTTGAAGGTTCTGTACGGAGACTAGCGGATGGTCCAGCTCTAAGTTGCCCAAGGTTCAGATCAGGTTGGTGTCCCGTGGCTTGGGTATGGCTTACACCTAGCCGTGGACGTGTGGATCTGGTTCGGCCATCGGAGAAGGCTGAACTTTCTATGGAAGAATAAGAACCTTGGTCTCTTCTGGATCTTCTTCGCCTTTGGCGATTTAGCTGGCTAGTCAACTCTGTGTTGGCGCGCAGTTGTTCAGTTAGCTGTTGGCGACTCTGGGTCAATTCTTGAAGCAATGTTTGGAATTCTTGTCTGGTGATTGGACCTGATGGATCTGAAGGTCCTGCAGCATTTTGGTTGGATGGAGGTGATTGCACGGGATTCTGTCGGTCCCATGCCCCTTGATCAGCAGTTGTAGAAGTGGTACGTGTGCTCACCATAATGAATTGATGAAGTCCTTTCCTAGATCTGTTTGCAAATCTGAATAGAATGGAAGGGCTTCAGAGTTCTAGATCTAGATCTTCTTCTTAGATTTATGCAATCCAATATAGATAGAAGATCCAAAGAGCAGGAGAAAAATTGGGTTTTTCTTAGTGATAACACTAAAGTGTTTGTACCAAAATTGGGCACAACACTCTTCGGAAGTTTTTGAAGAGATAAAGTGAAGAAATTAAATGTAAAAGGAGGGATTATCTAACAAAAACTCCAGATCTCAGAGATTAAAATAATTAAAATGCAAGGAGACACAAGAATTTAGAGTGGTTTGGCGTATTGCCTACGTCCACTTTGAAGTAGTTTTCTTTATTGATCTTTCTTTGATGTTTACAATTGATTTCAGCAAATTACAGCGAATAACAATGATTTGCAGCAGTGAAATTCGTTGGTAGCAGCATCAATGGAGTTCAGATCTGGATCTGGCGGAGTCTGGGCGTTGGAGATCTCAAAGAGGAAGAAGAACCCCTTTTCTTTGGCTTTGGGGGTCTATTTATAGGTGGAGGAGGCTGGTATTTTGCTCAGATCTCGGGAGACCCTCTCTGGCACGTGACCAGGCTCGCACGCCCAAGCCCGTGAAGTTTCGGTCCGATCCGTGATCGATACGAACAGATTTCGTATCGATTAGGATTTCATCCAATGGAGTCGAAATTTGGCGTGGACATTCTTTAGCATGCACGTAGTCTTCTGTGAAAATTTCATAGTATTTGGACTTGTAGATTAGGAGATATGATCGATACGAAATGCGATTCTCGGTGGCTGTTTGGTTCGACTCGCTTCCGTTTCGACTCGCTTCTGCTCGACTCGGTGACGTGGCGCTTGAGCCTTGGATCACTCTGCCTTTGATGCTGTCTCGAGTGAGTCGAAATGTACATCGATTGAGCGAATCGATGTGTGCCCAGATCGAGCGAGTCAAAGTGTGCACTGGTTGAGCGAGTCGAAATGGAGCATCCTGAGAGATTCGAACAGTGGCTTCGCTAATGGCGTCGAAGTTGATGGAGTCGAACAGTGGTTCGAACGGAGCGAGTCGAAGTTATTATTTCTGATGGTTGCAAAGCGAGTCGAAGGGAGCGAGTCGAAGGAGTCATTTCTGGTGGATGCGAAGCGAGTCGAAGTAGGCATCTGAGGGATGTGAAGCGAGTCGAAGGGAGCGAGTCGAAAGGAGCGAGTCGACCGATGATTGGTTTTCATCCGACTTTGTATCGTTCATATCTTGAGCATACGAACTCGGATTGACTTGAGATTTGGAACGTTGACTCTCATGGCTTAGCTTGTAATGTCCTACCAATTTTGGATCGATCCGGACTGGGACAAAATTCATCGATATCCATAATGAGCCTGTGTATAGCTGATCCCTAGGACGGGCCGTCATTGGTTACTAGTCAATTCCTTGGTGTCACGGCCTTGCCAAAAGGCGGGATAACAATAATATAAATTTAGAGTCTTCTGCCAGATCTACTTCACAACACATTGTGCTCAGACCTGAGCCAGGTCATGAATAAGCTGAGCAAACTGGAAGTACAAGTCAGGCATCTCATCTATGCCCCATCAGTCAGTCAGACTGCAATCAATCATTAGATGATTCACAATCATCTAATGATCAACAGGAAGTCACAGCAGAAGAGCCAAATCAACCACCTGCACAAACTAGACACCACATGATAACAAGGGCCAAGAGTGGTATATTCAAACCAAAAATATACAGTGCTGCCATGGACACAGAGGAGCCAAATACCTATCATCAAGCTATGCAGAATGAAAATTGGAAGTCTGCTATGGAAGAAGAATACAATGCATTGATAAAAAAACAAAACCTGGAAACTAACCTCATTGCCAAGCAATAAAAATGTTATAGGCTACAGATGGACATATAGAATAAAGAGAAATGCTGATGGTTCAGTTTCTAAATATAAGGCAAGGCTAGTAGCTAAAGGGTATTCGCAGCAAAGTGGCTTTGACTTTACTGAAACTTTCTCACCAGTTGTGAAACCTTCAACTATTAGAATTATTCTTACTATTGCCTTACATAGAAACTGGAACATCAAGCAACTAGATGTAAATAATGCCTTTTTGAATGGTATTTTACAGGAGGAAGTTTATATGGAACAGCCTCCAGGTTTTGAACAAAAAGGGAGTGACAGGCTTGTATGTAGATTGAACAAGGTAATATATGGGTTCAAACAAGCACCAAGGGTCTGGTTTGAAAAGCTAAAGTCAACACTAGTCAGACTTGGCTACAGCTCAACAAAATCAAACAATTCCTTATTTACAAAATTTAATAACAATGTAACTATATATGTACTAATATATGTTGATGATTTTATTATTACAGGTAGCAGTGAATCAGAGATCAACAACCTTATAGAACTCTTAAATAAGGAATTTTCAATCAAAGACTTGGGAAACTTGAATTACTTTCTTGGTATTGAGGTTAAAAGGATTTCTAACACAGAAATACATTTAAATCAAAGGAAATACATCTTAGAAATTCTACAAAGAGCGAAAATGGATCAAGCAAATGCAATATCTACACCTATGGCAAGCAATTCACATCTGTCAAAGTATAAAGGAGAATCCATATCAAATGACAAGCAGTACAGAAGTATTGTAGGAGCATTACAATATTTAACAATCATCGGGCCTGAAATTTCATTCAGTGTTAATAAAGTGAGTCAACACATGCAAAATCCACTTGATGAACATTGAAAAGCAGTCAAGAGAATTTTAAGATATCTCAAGGGAACCATAAATCATGGACTAAAACTGCAATCATGCGAATTTATCAATATAAAAGGGTATGCAGATGTAGATTGGGCCACAGACATGGATCATAGAAGATCTACCACTGGCTATTGTATATTTCTAGGCAACCATCCAGTTTCATGGTGCTCAAAAAAATAGCCTATCGTATCTAGATCTAGTACTGAAGCCGAGTACAGAAGTGTTGCTAATGCAACTGCTGAAGTAAAATGGATAATGTCTTTACTCAGTGAACTTCATGTCAAGATCACAGAAAAACCAACAATTTGGTGCGATAATCTGAGCACTGTACTGCTCTTAGCAAATCCAGTTCTACATGCTAGAACCAAGCACATAGAACTGGATCTCTACTTCGTTAGAGAAAAGGTAACAGAGGGAAAAATAACATAAATCACTTACCATCGTCTTACCAAGTTGGTGGTATTATGACAAAGCCTCTATCAAAAAGGAACTTCGTTCGCTTCAAGCTAGAATTGAAGGTAACTGAGTGTAACAGCAACGAAAAAGGCAAGATCTATAGCAACTCGAACAAAATCGAAGCATGACAGCATCAATTACTTCAATCAAAGAGAAATTCCACTTGGCAATCAAGTGAAATTCCCCTGATGAAGAAAGCAAGGCAAGATCTACAGCAACTCAAGCAAAATCGAAGCAAGTTTCTGAGTGGTGCGGCTGAAGCCATCATCTTTTTTTTATGGTGCGGCTGAAGATATCGCAAACCCTAACCCTAAGTTAGGTTTGAGGGGAGGTATCAAATGAAGAGTAAAGCTGCAGCGTACACAAATAGGGTTCTCAAATACAATCAGGTCGGGCAGTAGTATAATGGGCCAACCCAAAGCCCAACAGAGTTTTTCTTTATAAATACCAAAGTGTACACAGTGTATTTAATATACAAAATAAATACATTCTGTTATTGTTTTTACTTTCTCTGTCTTTAAAATACAGAAGATAATAAAATCAAATTCTGTTTCTCTCAAAATTCTTTCTCAATCTTAATACGTTAAGCTTGCATATGAAAAAAAATGATGCTCTTCTAACTGTGCATAACAATTGTGAATTACAAATTTATCATTTAGTTATCACAATACAATTTATAAACTGATGTCAGAGTTGATCCAAGCCATGTTAGTCAGCTGATAGAAATAAAAAGGCATATGTAACAAATGTGTTAACCCAGTACAGGTCAGCCAGCCAACAGGAATAATTTTTTTTAAACCAAAGACGTTAATCTTTGAAGTTTAAGTCAGCCGACGGAAATAAATCTGATGGTAGAGTTAATCCAGTAGGTGGTAATCCAGTACTTGAAATCAAATTAATACGATAGCAAACTGCAATATAAAAAATCTGTAGCAAAATGGTATATTGTTGCAACATCATCACATATCACTTTCTATACATATTTATTGTAGAAGTTTTATATACTGAGTACTTCGATGTGTTGTGCAAATATTACTTTGCATTATATATAAACTTTTTTAACAGTACATCTTCCGTCCCAATGATGAATTATTTGTAATTGTGAGAAGGCTCACCCTCATTTTCTGTATGACCATAATTGGATATGCTGGCATCATCTATACAATTTGAAATAATCAGTCTGTGAATACTGTTTATATAAACTGGTAACGATTTAAACATATTACGCGGCTATTTGAAATCCTACTATGGTCTTTGTTCCTGTTAGTGAACCACAATACTAAGTAAATTAAAATTATTATACTGCCATCATTAGGTAGATGTAGGTATAAGACAGTTCAATGGCAACAGACAGTAAAGTGGTGAAGCACAATTTAATGGGGTTATGAAAATAAAGAACAGTAAGATAGGTTGACGGCATACAGCAATGACAATTCCTCCTCTCCCCACTTCCTCCCTGTTGGAACTGTGCTCTGGATAGTAATTGCCTCGGTGCTGCTCTGGTCATTAATCTGTACAAATGAAATATCTGTACAAATAAATAAATCAACTATGCAGTACAATTTTGGAAAGGTTAGATTGATGGAATAAAAAGATTACCACTCGTTTCCCCTTGCAATCATATTTAGTATGTGAGTAATCATTGTTCTGGGTGGATACATTTTCAATAGATTACTTTGTTCGGTCACATTTTTTATCTGATGCATCAAAATGGATATGATTGTTAGTTGAAGCAGAGTTTATGTTGATTTACAGTGCTTTAATAAAGGAAAAATAATAATTGTAAAGGACAAAAAATAATAAACCTGAGACATAGCGTTGGAAACTTCAGAGGTTGCAGCTTTTTTGGTGATTCGTCGGGCAGTTAAAAATATAATTTTGTTATTCTTTTCGTATCTGTTTGGCCTAAATTCAAAAATAGCATCAATTCCCACCAACTTTTCAAAAATGTTGATCTCCTTCACTTCACCATTTTCCTGAATCGGAAAGAGGAATGTGATTGTTTAGTATATAAACATATAGATGTGACAAAGATAAATCATGCGATAGTGGTACTAAATTCTACTATCTGTATTAAAAGGATTGAAAGTCGGTTAGAAATGGGATTAGATAGTTTTTTAAATACCTTTAAAACAGTCAAGGAAAGTAAACTAAACTTAATGACATATAAAGCTGCACTACCCTTGCATAGTGTACATCACAGTAGCATAATCACAGTAACATAGAAAAAAAATCATGACCAACATATGATCAATCTAGTACCGCTGATACTGACACTGACATACAGTCAGCAATATAAAAGTGGTTTAAACCGATGTATGGAGATAAAATGTTAGCTTTGAGGTAGTGCTAACCATCTTTGATATGCCAATCATCTCATCAATAATTTACAATATTATAACTCTGTAAATCAATACTTAGTTCAATGTCGATGACAACTACATAAATCTACGAACTTAACAAATCAACGCAACCGCAGTTAGCAAATATAGACGAACGACGTTGATTACTTTGACCAGTTGGTTTTAGGTGGAGACAAAAAGCTAATATTCATCAGTACATGAGTTTGAAACTACCATTATACTTTTCAAGCTTAATTTGCAACTCTAGTAAAACCATTTCACTTTTCAACAGGCATAAGTCAAAAAAATTGATTAGAAAATAGAAAGTGCATTGAAAACTCTAAATCTAAGGGATATCTATCTTTTCCTAATCACTATTTAACCAATAATAAACAATAAGGAGAATGTAAATGGTAATAGAAGCTAACGGGGTTAAAGAATTGATACGTGGAAAAAGAGATATCGTATAAGTTCATTACATTTATTTTTGGTTCATAACATTTATATATATATATAAACACACACAAACACACATGTGTGTGTGAGAGAGAAAACAGATATCGTATAAGCATATCCTCAACAGTACTTTCATATATGCCAACATGAGCAGCTTCTTTTCTATCTAGATAACATTCAAATGGTCATTTACCATACCAAGTAATTGATCTCAAGAGCGGTCAACATTGAGTTGGATTCCAACACGTGGAAGAGGAGGTAAAACGGTATTTGGGATTATTTTACACTCAATAAAACACTATTTGGGGAAAATTAAACTTGACTTTGGGCTAGATTATTGGACTTAATTTGGGCCACAAATAAAGAAGTAAAGCTAAAAGAGAATTCTAGAGAAAGTTAGAAAGAAACATCTAGATAGAATTATCTAGATATATGTTGTCATGGTAGAAGAGGTTCTAGAATTTTCCATTCTCAAATTGTAATAAAATAACTAGAATCTAGAGTTTTCTAGATGCAGCGCAAATCCAGAATCGCGAAACCCTAAGTCGCGAACAAGCTACCTTAAGTCGTGACCATCAAGCTGTAAATCGCGAGCGACATACCTCAAGCCGAAGCTCCAGAATTCATTAGGTCGCGATCGCTCCCAAATTCCTTAGGTCGCAAGTCGCTCCTCCTTATGTCGCTCCAACCCTAGGTCGTTCCAGTAGATCGCGAGTTTCTTGAATCGCGCCTCCAGTTAGGTCGCGAACTTTCTTTATGTCGCTGATTGGATGTCGATGTTCCTTAGGTCGTTCCCCCATAGGTCGCGAACGACATACCTAGGACGCGAACGACATACCAGTAAGTCGCGAGCTCCAGTTTCTTATGTAGCTGATGATAGGTCGATGAAGAATCCTTATGTCGCTACCATGTTGTACTTGCTTAAGTCGCTACTTGCTTAAGTCGCTGCTTACTTATGCCGTTAAAATGTACATTGTTGTTAAGTCGTATAATGTTGTTATGTCATATGATGTTGTAACTTGTTAAGTCATTTGTATTTTGTTTTCTTATGTCGCTTGTGTTGTAATTGTTGTACCGCTTTTCTTAAGTCGTGTCGCATGTATTTTGTAATGTGTTGTTAGGTCACATATGTTAAGTCGATTGTGTGTTGTACTTTCTCTATAAATAGGAGTGTATGGTCATTTGTAAAGGGAGTTGAATATTGAATAAAAATCGGTTTGTGCTTTGTGCCACCATTAAAATTGGAAGTTGAGTGTTATCTCCTTTCTCCATCTTCGGATATTCGAGTGCGCTCGAATCAACGAACTTGAAGTCGATTCACGGAATCTCGTGCGCGAGATCAACGTCGAAGAATCGTAGATCTTCTAACGTAGTATCGTGCGCGATCAACGTGTTGAAGATAGCTAGGATCCGGTATCTCGAGAGATCAACGGATTTGGGCACTTAGGTATCTTCAATTCATCGATTCATTTTGTTTCATCGATTCATTTTCTGCGAATTCATTAATTCGTGAGTTGTGTGATCCTGTAGGCTGCGTCATTTCTTATCTAAAGATATTTTGTATGAAAGTTATAGAAAACTCTAGAGAATAGTTGTATACTGTAGGATCAAACACATCTCCACCGTTCATTTGAGATGTGAATTACTATAAATAGGAGTGGTGTATCTCAATTGTAAGCAAGTAAAAAATTGTAAGCAAAAGTTTGTAATAAAGTACAACTTTCTCCTTTAAAAATAAATCTCTCATTTCACACTTGCTATCCAATTAACCTTCAACTTGAAAAATTGCTAACATTGGTATCAGAGCAAGGTTCTTAGTCAAGAAAATATGGCAAGCGGCATAACACCATTTCAAGTTCCATTGCTAAAGAAGGATTACTATGATAATTGGAGTGTTCGCATGAAGGCGTTGCTCGGTTCACAAGATGTGTGGGATATCGTTGAAAATGGGTATATTGAACCCGTCGATATCACCACTTTATCCCAAACTCAAAGGGATAATTTGAAGGATTCAAGAAAGAAGGATCGTAAGGCTCTTACTCTCATTCATCAAGGCTTGGATGAATCTATGTTTGAGAAGGTAGCAAGTGCGCAAAGTAGTAAGGAAGCATGGGAGATTTTGGAGAATGCATTCAAAGGCATCGATAAAGTGAAGAAGATAAGACTACAAACTATGCGAGGTGAGTTTGAAGCTTTACATATGAAATCAACCGAATCGATTGATGATTATTTTTCACGAGTTTTGGCATTTGTAAATCAAATGAAAAGATATGGTGAAAAATTGGAGGACTCTAGAGTGGTCGAGAAAATTCTATGATCTTTAGATTCAAAATTCAATTACATAGTTGTAGCTATTGAAGAATCTAAAGATCTAAAATCCATGACCGTTGATCAACTCATGAGATTAAAGTCCATGAAGAAAAATTAAAGAAAAGGGTTAAAGAAGAGCCATTGGAGCAAGCTCTTCAAACCAAACTCACCTTAAACGAGAATGAAACATTTAGAAATATAAGAAGTCATAGCCAAAGAGGAAGAGGTCGGGGTCAAAGCTATGGAAAAGGTGGTTACAAATTTTTCAATAAAGAGGAGAGAAGCCAAAACGCATATGCTACAAGAGGTCGAGGAAGAGGAGGAAACATGAAACAAAATGGAAGACCAAGGTATGATAAAACACAAATTAAGTGTTATAATTGTGATAAATTTGGGCATTTTGCTTCCGAATGTAGATCTACTTCTAATAAAGTTCTAGAGAGATCTAACTTTGCTAAAGAAGAGGAAGAATATTCTACACTACTTTTGGCACAAAAGGGAGATGCATGTGGTGATAACAATACATGGTATTTGGATACGGGGGCTAGCAATCATATGTGTGGAAGAATGAACATGTTCACGGAGCTTGATGAATCAGTAAGTGGAAACATTTATTTTGGTGATGAATCTAAAATTCCAGTTAAGGGAAAAGGAAAAATATCAATTTGCTTAAAAAATGGAAAACATGATTTTATCTCTAACGTATATTATGTGCCTAATATGAAAAGTAACATTCTAAGCTTGGGGCAACTTTTAGAAAAGGGATACGACATTCATATGAAAGATCATAGCCTTCTCATGAAAGATGCTAAAGGAAATCTGGTTGCTAAAGTAGAAATGTCAAAAAATAGAATGTTTCCACTCCATATTTCAAATAATATTGCCAAATGTTTAAAAGCATGCTATAAAGATTCATCATGGCTTTGGCACTTAAGATTTGGACATCTTAATTTTGGGGGTTTAAAGTTGTTAAAGAATAAAAACATGGTGAAAGGTTTACCACGAATCGATCATATGAATCTATGTGAAGGATGCTTATTTGGAAAACAACCAAGGAAAAGTTTTCCAAAAGAATCCAACACAAGGGCTAAAGAACCACTAGAGTTAATTCACACCGATATTTGTGGTCCAATAAAACCGTGCTCACTTGGAAAAAGTAATTACTTTGCTTTGTTTATTGATGATTACAGTAGAAAAACTTGGGCCTATTTCCTTAAACAAAAGTCCGATGTATTTGATGCCTTTAAGAAATTTAAAGATTTTGTAGAAAATGAAAGTGGTTATAAGATAAAAGCCATGAGGTCCGACCGAGGTAGAGAATTTACCTCTAAAGAATTTGAGAAATTTTGTGAAGAAAATGGAATTCACCGTCCCTTAACCGTCCCGTATACTCCACAACAAAACGGGGTCGTAGAAAGGAAGAATAGATCTCTACTTAATATGGCCCGGAGTATGTTGAAAAGTAAGAGAATTCAAAAAGAATTTTGGGCCGAAGCCGTTGAGTGTGCAGTGTATTTAGCTAATCTCTCTCCAACTCGAAGTGTGTGGAACAAAACTCCCGAAGAAGCTTGGTGTGGAAGAAAACCATGTATAGCACATTTGAGAGTATTTGCAAGCCTAGCATATGCCCATGTGCCGGATCAAAGGCGTTCCAAATTGGATGATAAAAGTGAAAAATATATATTCATTTGCTATGACTCAAGGTCAAATGGGTATAAGTTATATAATCCTATAAATGGAAAAGTTATTGTTAGTCAAGATGTGGAGTTTGATGAAGAAAACACTTGGGATTGGAGCACACAAGAAGTTGATTATAATTTCCTTCCCTTTTACGAAGAAGAAGAAAGCAGTGATGTGCAAGAAGAACCGACTAGTCCAACACCGTCATCTCCATCAAGCACTCATCAAGAAACTCCACAAGAAGAAAGCTCAAGTGAAAGGATGCCGCGCATGAAATCTTTACAAGAACTATATGAGGTAACACCACTTTGTGATAATATTACTTTATTTTGTCTTTTTGCAAATTGTGAGCCAATAGATTTCGAAGAAGCAAAACAAGACAAAAGATGGAGGAGTGCTATGGATGATGAAATCAAAGCTATTGTGAAAAATGATACATGGGAGATGGCTGATTTACCTAAAGGACACAAAGCTATTGGAGTAAAATGGGTATACAAAGTAAAGAAGAACGCTAAAGGAGAAGTTGAAAGGTACAAAGCTAGATTGGTAGCCAAAGGATACAAGCAAAGAGCAGGTATAGATTATGACGAGGTATTTGCTCCTATTGCCCGTTTAGAAACTATAAGATTATTAATTTCTTTAGCGGCTCAAAACAAATGGAAATATATCAAATGGATGTGAAATCGGCTTTCTTGAATGGTACTATAGAAGAAGACGTTTATTTGGAGCAGCCACTTGGTTATAAAATTAAAGGACATAAAGATAAAGTTTAAAAATTGAAAAAAGCACTTTATGGTTTGAAACTAGCCCCTAGAGCATGGAATACTAGAATTGATAAATATTTTCAAGAAAATAACTTTATAAAATGCCCCTATGAACATGCTCTTTACATAAAAACAAATCAAAGTGGAGATATCTTGATTGTATGTTTGTATGTGGATGACTTAATCTTTACCGGAAATAATCCAAAGCATTTGAAGATTTTAAGAAGGAGATGAGTTTAGAGTTTGAGATGACCGATATTGGACTCATGTCATATTATCTTGGTATCCAAGTGATTCAAAGCGAGCACGGCATATTTATTTCACAAGAAGCATATGCAAAGGAAATATTGAAGAAATTTAAGATGGATGGAAGTAAACCAGTTAATACCCCAATAGAATGTGGAACAAAGCTCTCAAAATATACCAAAGAAGAAGATGTGGATCCCACATTATTCAAGAGTTTGGTTGGTAGCTTAAGATACCTCACATGCACAAGACCGATATACTTTATGGTGTTGGACTCATTAGCCGCTATATGGAAGCTCCTACAACATCACACTTGAAGACTGCAAAAAGGATTCTTCGATACATCAAAGGTACCATTGATTTTGGTTTGTTATACTCAAGTTTTAATAATTTCAAGTTGATTGGTTACAGTGACAGCGATTGAGCTGGAGATGTTGATGATCATAAAAGTACGACTGGATTTGTCTTCTTCATGGGAGATACAGCCTTCACCTGGAGCTCAAAAAAGCAACCAATTGTGACGCTTTCCACTTGTGAAGCTGAGTATGTTGCTGCTTCAACTTGTGTTCGTCATGCTATTTGGCTTCGAGATTTATTGATGGAGTTGCATATACCACAACACAATGCAACAGAAATTTACATGGATAATAAGTCAGCTATCGCTCTAGCCAAGAATCCCGTCTTCCATGAACGAAGTTCACACATCGATACACATTATCACTTTATTCGAGAGCGGATTGCAAAAAAGGAAGTACAAGCAAAGTTTATTAACTCAAAAGAGCAAGTAGCAGACATTTTTACAAAGGCATTAAAGAATGAAGACTTTCACAGACTACGGAAGATGCTTGGAGTGACAAAGTCAAGTTTACGGGAGGATGTTGAAAATTAAACTTGACTTTGGGATAGATTATTGGACTTAATTTGGGCCACAAATAAAGAAGTAAAGCTAAAAGAGAATTCTAGAGAAAGTTAGAAAGAAACATCTAGATAGAATTATCTAGATATATGTTGTCATGGTAGAAGAGGTTCTAGAATTTTCCATTCTCAAATTGTAATAAAATAACTAGAGTCTAGAGTTTTCTTATCTAAAGATATTTTGTATGAAAGTTATAGAAAACTCTAGAGAATAGTTGTATATCGTAGGATCAAATACATCTCCACCGTTCATTTGAGATGTGAATTACTATAAATAGGAGTGGTGTATCTCAATTGTAAGCAAGCAAAAAATTGTAAGCAAAAGTTTGTAATAAAGTACAACTTTCTCCTTTAAAAATCAATCTCTCATTTCACACTTTCTATCCAATTAATCTTTAACTTGAAAAATTGCTAACAATTTTACACTCGATAATGACATCACCAAATCAATATATTATGTAGCATGCTTCGACATTGCAAAGATTGGGATTAAAGCATAAGAAGTTATGATTTGAATGGAGTTGTCATTATGTTTGTGTATGGAACACTCATTGGCTTTGAATGAGAGTGTATCAAGTGAAACATTTTTCCACTTAGTGGCGTAGCTATTTTTGTCCGCCTCCTTTATCATTATCGGTTAATGCTCTCGATAAGTAGATAAGTATATCTTGGTTTGTTATCATACGTCCTTCCACATGCAGTTTATCTATCGTATTTACCTTTTGAATATACGAGATTAACATGATATTTATTTTGATGGGTCACTAAACTATGAACAACCAAACGTAATGTCTAATGATTAATGGTTAGTTATTCAAAGATTGGTCACACATTAAACTTGCACCAGACTGAACACAATTGTAGTATGGTATCACATATTCAAGGTGACATGAGTGGATAACATATCAATTGCATTAATTGGTATAAAATACAATAATGTACCTTCCACTTTTTGATTGAACCCGTATGAGAGTTAACTCTGGTTTCCCAGAGATTCTGCTTGATAATTGTTGCATGACCATTGCTCTCAATAATAAGTGGAGTATGTTATACGTCTAGTATACCAAAACAGAGACTAATCAATAATAAACTCGTCTCACAAGTTTACAAATCAGATTTCCACTACTTTAGAATTCTGTATTAGCTATTTATAATAATAAGTATGTTGTAATTAATTACAACAACAAACTAACAACTATAGTAATAATAACTATAGCAATAAATCAAACGTCGTACTATTTACAGAAATAGTACAACGTAGAAACGAAAATGATATATATATATATATAAATATATAAATCAACTAGAAATCTAACCAGTTGAAGAAGGAAATTTCGTCTGAGGCTTGTCGTAAAAATTTTCTTAAGACTTTATTCAAAGTCTCCCAAGATACAACAGACGTAAGCTACTCGAGATCGTGATGTGTATGATCTTCTGTGTGATAGGACTGATTATGATTTTGAGAAATGAAGATAAAGAAGAGATAACTCAGTTTTAAATTGAAGTGAGGAAAGTGATCAGGTTTCCTCCTTATTTATAGCCGAATTCCCAATGGCTACACCCGTTGAGAAAAGTAGCATCCCTTCATTTACAACGCCAAAAGGTGTTACTGTTCGCAACAGGCACTTCCTTTCATTTGCAACGCCAACCTTATCTATTTAAACACACTTCTGTTTTAAAATCAGTCTATTTTTAGGTAGCAAAAATATATGACATAGCCTAATCTTATTGGACCCGCACCCGGCCCGGTTCGGTCGGTCGGACGGGCGGTGGCGCGCACGTGTTAGTCCATGGCCATATAGGTCCTCCCCCTTGTAGAAAATTACCTGACCCTAAGGGCCAATATAGGGATTGAGAGTACACTATATAAACAATAAAATGAACTTATTTTTTATGATGTAGGATACATCTCATACTATTTTTGAGAATTCTAACAATCCCCCACATGAATGACGATATATGTCTCCCCCACACAAAGTGTAATATCACATAGTTCATATGAAAATAATGATATATCAAGGATAAGTAGATATTTCACTTTGAACTTTCCCTAGTTAAAACTTATCGGATATACTTGGCTAATCGGTGAATTATTTCATCTTGAATCGTCAGCCGTTATTATATAACCAGACAATAAGCTTTACAAAGCATTATTTCCATTCACATCCAATCTCTTGGTTGTGTTCATGTTGGTCCTGAACAATTTTTGGTTCTGCGAGTGTTTATAGAGAATAAAAGCCTTTAATATTCTCATAGAGCCGACCCAGCTCACACTAACATAGGTGATCACAACCATTAAGAGTATCCTACATATACCCCACTTGTTATTTTCAAGATATGGTCATCATTAAAAAACATAGTTTTATCCTTTTGATACTTCTGTTGGCATGCATTTACATTGTGCACCATAGGAATGGAGTAGGACTAAGTCCAAACAAATGCATTGCTTCTTGAGTTATTCAGAACTGGTTTACCTATTGATCCTAGTCCGTGGGATCTCCAGTCTCTAAGATAGGTTTCCGTATAAGATAACTCTTGTTGGTTTAGGATTTTAAACCCATTCCCCTCGATGCGCAGTTAATTTTCTCTCTTGATAAACCTTTAGTAAATGGATCCGCTAGGTTATCATTTGTTCGCATATAATCTATGGAAATAGTTCCATTTGAGAGTAACTGCCTAACTGTGTTATGGCGTCGACGAATGTGTCGTGACTTTCCATTATACACAAAGTTTTGCGCCCTACTTAAGAATCAGCAATCCAGTTTGCATCACTTTATCCTTCTAAGACAGCAGGATATTTTCCATAATGTAAGTAATAGTTTGTGGTATTTTTTTAAATATCCAAGCACTCTCATTAGTGCTTTCCAGTGTTCCTTCCCTGGGTTGCTTGTATTCCTGCTTAATCGACTTACTGCATAAGCTATATCTGGTCTTGTGCAATTCATGAAATACATGAGACATCCTATTACACGAGAGTATTCTAGTTGCATTACACTCTCATTAGTGTTTTTATGCAGTACTTCCGATGGATTATACGGCGTTCGTACTCCTTTAATTCCAAAATTTTGAAATTTTTCAATCAATTTTTCTACATAATGTGACTGAGATAATTCAATTCCATTAGGTGTTCTTATTATTTTGATTCCCAAAATAACATCTGCATTTCCTAATTCTTTCATATCGAAATTGTTGATTAACATCTGCTTAGTGGTCTCTATTACCTTAGTATTTGGACCGAAGATTAGCATATCGTCTGCGTATAGACAAATCATCACGTATGATTGTCCAATTTGTTTGTAATAAACACATTTATCACATTCATTTATACGAAAACCATTTTTCATCATGACACTATCAAATTTTGTGTGTCATTGTTTTGGAGCTTGTTTTAGTCCGTATAATGATTTGACTAATCTACATACTTTGTTTTCATTCCCTTTGGATATAAAACCCTCAGGTAGCTCCATGTAAATCTCCTCATCGAGATTTCCATTTAAGAATGCCGTCTTTACATCCATTTGATGAATCTATGGATTATAGATGGATGCAATTGCTATTAACATTCTTATAGAGGTTATTCGTGTTACTGGTGAATAGGTATCGAAGAAGTCTACACCTTCTTTTTGACGATATCTTTTGGCTACCAATCTTGCTTTGTATTTGTCGATGGATCCATCTGGTTTCATCTTCTTTTTGAAGATCCATTTACAGCCAATTGGTTTTATTCCAGGTGGAAGATCAACTATTTCCCAAGTTTTATTACTCATAATTGAATCCATTTCACTTTGGATTGCTTCTTTCCAACATGAGGATTCAGAAGATGACATTGCTTCCTTGTACGTTTGAGGTTCGTGTTCTAACATATATGTTAAAAATTCCGAACCAAATGTCTTGGAAGTTCTTACCCTTACGCTTCTTCGTGGTTCAACTTCCTCAGTTTCACGATCAGTTTCATCTTCATGTGATTTACTCAATTCTTCTCTTGTCCTTTTGGGGACATTATTTCCTTCATTTCTTTTGTGTGGAAACACATCTTCAAAGAATGAGGCGTCTCTTGATTCCATGATTGTATTTACATGAATATCAGTTATATCAGACTTGAATACCAAAAATCTGTAGGCACTACTATTTTGGGCTGGCCCTAAATAGTAACAATCTACTGTTTTTGGTCCAAGTTTAACTTTATTGGGAGGCGGAACTTGAACTTTTTCCAAGCACCCCCACACTTTGAGGTATTTAAAACTTGGTATGTGTCCTTTCCATAACTCATATGGAATTGTTCCTGTTTTATTGTGAGGAACCTTGTTTAATACGTGATTAGACATATTTAAGGCTTCCCCCCACAAGTTTGTCGGTAGGCCAGAAGTTAAGAGCATCGCATTAATCATATCTTTTAATGTTCGATTCTTTCTCTCGGCTATACCATTTTGTTTTGGTGAATATGGTGTTGTTGTTTGATGAATTATACCATTTTCGGCATAGAATTGTTCAAATGGTGATTCATATTCTCCACCTCGATCAGATCTCAATATCTTGATCTTTTTATTTAACTGATTTTCTACCTCAGCTTTGTACTTCATAAATGATGTAATTGCTTCAACCTTGCTATTTAAAAGATATACATAGCAATATCATGTATAATTGTCAATAAAGGTAATAAAGTATCTTTTCCCACCTCTTGTAGGTAATGAATTGAAATCACATAAATCAGTATGAACCAAACCTAGTGGTTCGGTGCTTCTATCAACTGTATGAAATGGTTTTTGACCATTTTTGCTTCTACGCATGTCTCACATTTGTAGTTTTTATCTACTTGGAATTTCGGAATTAATCCAAAGTTTGATAGTTTTTTCATTTTTCGAAAATTTATGTGTCCTAATCTATCATGCCATAGTAAAATTTCGTGCTCAAGCAAATAAGAAACTTAAATTTTATTAATAGCATAATCAGAATACATAGTTTTATTGCCGACAACGGCTACATTTGCCTTAAATAGGCCATCACATAAATATCCCCTTCCTATATACATTCCAGCTTTGGACAGAACCTCCTTGTCTGACTCGAAGACCATTTTGAATCCTTTCTTTGATAGCACTGGACCAGAGATGAGATTCTTGCGTATGTCTGGAACGTAGAGCACGTCATTCAACTTGACAGTTTTTCCAGAAGTAAACTTGAGGATTACTGTGCCACTGCCTTCGATCATGGAAACTGCAGAATTACCCATGTAGAGTTTTTCTTCCTGATCGAATTTCTGGTATGTAGAAAACATGGATTTGTCAGAGCAAACATGTGGAGTAGCGCATGTGTCCACCCACCATTGGTTAGGGTTCTGAGCCAAATTGCATTCAGATATAACAGCTAAAAAATTAGACTCGTCTACTTCCATGTTATCCACCATATTTGCCTCTGAGTTGCGTTCCTTCTTGTGTCTGCAATCTCTAGTGGCGTGTCCTGCTTTTCCGCAAACCCAACACTCTCCATTAAACTTCTTGGTTCGTTTGTTGACTTTGGGTTTGTTTCCAAGCGCTTTTCTCTTCTGCGGGAATTTCTTCTTCTTGTTTTTCATGAAATGCCCTTTGTTCTTTGACTCTTCTACCACAAATGCCTCTTCACTTGGTTTTGTCACTCCGCGGTTATCGGCCTTAATTTTTAGTCTGACAATAAGATCTTCTAAGGAAATCTCTTTTTCTTATGTTTCAGATAATTGTGGTAGTCTTTCCAGGATGGTGGTAATTTCCCTGTTATCGCTTCAACAAGGAAGGATTCTCCAACTTTATGTCCTACTTCAAGTTCATGAATTATGAGTTGGAGTTCTTGCACTTGACTAGTTACGGATTCAGAGTCAACCATTTTGTATTCCATAAACTTATCTACGATGAACTTCTTCAAACTAACATTCTACGTTTTGTATTTATGTGCAAGTGTAGTCCATAAGGATTTTGCCGTCTGGTGTGGCTGATATACTTTATATAGTAGTTTATCCAGACAATTCAGAATGTAGTTTCGGCACAGGAAGTCTGAATGCTTCCATGAGTCAATTCCAAGAAAAACAGCTGCATCTTTTTCTCTAGTTTGTCCGTCTTTAGGCTTTGGTTCATCCTCCTCGATGCACTTCTGCAGCCCTAGCGTGTTGAGATAAAACAACATTTGATTTTGCCATGTTATGAAGTCGTCACCATCTCCTTTGAACGGATTAGGCCTGTTGTGAGTAGTAGCCTTTGTTGATAGTTCAACTATTGCCATCTCGGTTTTAGTGAAAACAGGAAAGTCTTAAGATGTTATACGTCTAGTATACCAAAACAGAGACTAATCAATAATAAACTCGTCTCACAAGTTTACAAATCAGATTTCCACTACTTTGGAATTCTGTATTAGCTATTTATAACAATAAGTATGTTGTAATTAATTACAACAACAAACTAACAACTATAGTAATAATAACTATAGCGATAAATCAAACGTTATACTATTTACAGAAATAGTACAACGTAGAAACGAAAATGATATATATATATAAATCAACTAGAAATCTAACCGGTTGAAGAAGGAAATTTCGTCTGAGGCTTGTCGTAACAATTTCCTTAAGACTTTATTCAAAGTCTCCCAAGATACAACAGACGTAAGCTGCTCGAGATCGTGATGTGTATGATCTTCTGTGTGATAGGACTGATTATGATTTTAAGAAATGAAGATAAAGAAGAGATAACTCGGTTTTAAATTGAAGTGAGGAAAGTGATCAGGTTTCCTCCTTATTTATAGTCGAATTCCCAATGGCTATACCCATTGAGAAAAGTAGCATCCCTTCATTTGCAACGCCAAAAAGTGTTACTGTTTGCAACAGGCACTTCCGTTCATTTGCAACGCCAAAAACTGTTGTTGTTTGCAATAGCCGTGTCCGTTCGTTTGCAACAGTTCAGAACTGTTGCTGTTTGCAACAGCCGCGTCCATCCGTTTACAACGGTTCAGAACTGTTGCTGTTTGCAACAACCGCGTCCGTCCATTTGCAACGGTTCAAAACTATTGTTGTTCGTTGTAACGGTCATCTGAAATCGTGTCTCTTCATCAGTTTGCAACAGTCACAACCGTTGGAAAATCCATCTCTATTTAAACACACTTCTATTTTAAAATCAGCGTATTTTTTAGGTAGCAAAAATATATGACACAGCCCAATCTTATTGGACCCGCATCGGGTCGGTCGGACGGGCGGCGATCGCGTGTTAGTCCTTTTCTTACAGATATAATAAAGAATTATTGTACAACACAAGGAATATTTGGTTCCAAACCAAAGCATAAGAAAATACATAAGTATAGAATGAATAAATGGAAAATGTGGTTAAGGGGTCATTATCAATATAATTTATCTCAGACTAAGTGGTCTTATTTAGTACCAAAAAAATGGCAAAATAGGGCCAACCAATGTCGTGTCGGTCGGACGGGCGGCGAGCGCGTGTTAGTCCATGGCGATATAGGTCCTCCCCCTCGCACAAAATTACCTGACCCTAAGGGCCAATATAGGGATTGAGAGTACACTATATAAACAAGAAAATGGACTTATTTTTGGCGATGTGGGATATATCTCATTAACTATTTTTGAGAATTCTAACAGAGTACTCTTCTACCTTATGTAAATGAGGAAGTAAAATAAGAATAATGCCTTTGTCAGATTTTAACATGATAAGTAGAGACATACATCTTTTAATAATCGATTCACACAGATATTGTACATGATGGGGCCCATTAGTAGGTACAACAAGGCCATGTATCTTGTTAGTCTAGCCCGTAACCATAGAACATACATAAGAGATGTTCTGGTAATAGGATTATATATTTTTTATGCATGGTAATTAATGAATACAAATATATTAGAAAATCAAGCTTGCCTGCATAATATCGGAAAAAGCGTGTAACCATGGAACCTCAACATTAGCCAACTGTTCATAAGGTTTTCCATTGTCCCATCCATGTCTCTGGTGCAGCTATTCTATCATTGTGTTTCTCTATCAGAACTGCAAATTTGCACAGTATGCATGATCGTTCCTGCAATGTTATAACACATGCAGTCATTAGACATATATGTAACAAGAAACTTTGTCATAGTGATATATATAAATAATAGAGGTTCTTTTATTTTTCCGATAAATAGTAGTCTGTGCATCCACCATTTGTTGTCAACTTGCCTCAAGACTCTGCTACCAAAACATGAAGAAAACTAAGCAAGAAAACCATTCGTTGTCATCTCCCTTTCTTGGAAATATCTAAGTGATAAAGTCATTTCAAATTTTCAATTACAAGTCAGAAGGTCAGTCGGAAATATTCCAAGTGAACATCACCTAGGTAAAGCTATGGTGACTTCATCTGCTCTGGGGGACTAAAGTCATTCAGGTAACTTTGTCTGTAAGGTGATGAAAACACTTGAAACTCATTACTTTGGGCTAACTTAATCGCCTGGAGTCCCTCCATTCTCAGTGCAAAAGCCATCCAAATTTGAGCTCCAGTTGAGTGACTAAGAGTCACTCAGATGGCTTTATCTGATCAAGTGACCAAAATTGTTTGAGCCCATGCCAAGTCCGCGTGACTAAAAGTCACTTAGTTGCACTTCTTCTGGCATAAGCCTAAACAATATAATGCATGTAGATTGAGAGTAGTAGTACATATTACTTTATTGCCTTTTATTCCTATTGCTAATTGTTTTATCAATGGTTCGAAGTTCCGGCCGGCACGTCGGAATTTCGACCGTTTCGGTCCGGTTCCGGCAATGACCGGGCCGGAATTCAACCATGAATCCGGTTCTAAGCTTGAGTGGTTAAGAAAAATAAATGGAGAAATGGGTTTGCGTGATTGTTGAGTGCAGTGGCTTCGACTCTGAGAATGAGTGCGGCTTTGATAATGAGAACGAGTACGGCTTTGATTTAAGGAGCTTGGCTTTGATTTAAGGAGCGCGGCTTTGATTTGTAGGAGAAAGAGAGCGGATCTGATTTACAGGAAGAAGAACGCGGCTTTGATTATCTGTAGCTGATAATGCATTCTAGGGTTTAGAGAATACTGTATATGGGCCTCAAAATGGATTTGGCCTTTACATTTTCTTTGGTACAGGTCTTTTGTAGCTAAGTTTGTAATCTGGAAGTAAGTAGTTTGGGATTTATTGTTTTGAAGGTGCTGTAATATGAAAGATTGAACTATTTTATTTGTTATTGAATTGCTTTATTCGTTTTAAATACAAATTTGTAGTGTTTTTAAAATAAACATATATAAAATGCTTTCAAAAGTAACGAAATTCGAAACCGAAATTGAAACGGAATCTACGGAATTTCCGAAACGGGACCGAAATTTTGAAATATTTAACCGACCGAAACGGTACATACAACCGGAATTTTGAACCTTGGTTTTATCATGCAAAGTATGTAGCCACTGGACATGTATGCACCTATATGACTAGTACATTACATATACAACATCCCACCTAGCCGCCTTAATTCATATCATAGAAAATCTGAACGAACGTTTTGAAAATATTTATGACAATAGGTTAGAGAATGCAAGCACTATTATGCGTAAGCATGTGGTTAAGGATGAAAATATTTTTGTACAAGTATAATTTAGTAAACCATTTATAAAATGTAAATGAATATTTTATATACTACTATATAAACTGAAATTTGCAAATTTTCCTAAGGACTAGATGCAAAATTACTCTACACTGTCCCCCTTATCATAATTTCATTATTCCACTTTCAAAATGTAAAGAGATAAAGAAATTAAATTCTTTAAGAAAGAGACCTTTAAAATTTCTTGAAAATCTTTACATAATCATAGGTGAATCATCAATCAAAGCTTGTACTTCATTTCTCTTGCACCCCGACAAAGTTTAGAGTTTACGGTGTCCAACAAATGCCATAGGGAGTGGTGGTATTCAAAATCTTCAATAAGATTTTTGTAAGCAGACACCATATGATGCACACATTTATAGTTAACATCGTTTCCTTTTCTGAATTTAACAAAATTGCAGTTGATAATAATGTATTATTCACTCCATTTTTGATGAAATGGTCATCAAGTTTCTTAATATAAAACTTTGGGTTATGTACCCATGGATACTAATTTTTATACTATTTTAGTAAATGGACATTGAATAAAAATCTGTTATATAATATTGTGTTTTAGGTCATGTTAACTTGTATAAAATTGTGCTTATGGCCTTGAATGCTCTTCTATTAATCTCAAAACAGGTGGCTGTAACGATTTTTTCAATTCCAAGTGTTTGTAAAAGGTTCAAGTGCTATTATATGCTATTAACTATAGACGCAAATTAATTAAAATGCAAAATTTCCATATATAACCAAAACATCAAAGAACAATAGTTTTAAAAGGTGTACATCCAAATGCATATGCTTAGATGATTCACTTCTAGCATTTAGCCACCTCATGCCTCATATATTTCAATTATAATATCATTCTTGAATAAATTTAGTTTATATTAATATCATGATTAACCAGGGATTTTCTTAGAAAAAAGTTATAAGCCTACAAGAAATAATAAAAATCCAAGTGACTACAAAACAATAAATGCCCAAACCAAGAACACTTACCCCTGATTCATCAAAGACTACCTTACTAAGTAGAAATAGCTTCTCCAAAGTACACTTCTCCCTCTCACAAACACTCCTTGCCTTTAGCTTCAACACATTATCCAAATCAATAGAAAACTCCAACACATTGACCTGCACTAGCAACTGAATCCCTACATCCCTCAAGCTCATATCTAACCTATCCATCATCCTAAATAATCCTGCTACATATAAGGTCATTATAGAGATAGTTTGACAGTTTTCCCTATAAAGTTGCATGAGAAATGCAATAATCTGAAGCTTATGTTTGTGTAGATTATGAATAAACCAAACTGAATTGGCTTTACATGAAATAATTGGGTGCTATACATATAAATCCTACTAGATGAATTTATGAATCCAAACCTGCTAAGGTTACCTGCATATTTAACTTCAAACTACATGTAAAGATCATTTAAATAAATCTCACAAAACACCAAAATGATCGGAAAAATCATGAAAAACAACATTTTCCGAATCTCAGATGTGCAGCATATCTCGAAATAAAATAACTAGTTAATAATGTAATACTAGAGTGTTATCTTAATCAAATACAAGAGTTTAGAATAATAAGAACAAACTTTATATTATCACAATGTGAATATAAATATAGTGAAGAAAATATAATTGATTAATTTTATTGAAAAATAAAATCAAGGTATGTAAAATAGATACATTCTGCCAAAAGGAAAAGACACATTACCTAAGAAATGTTACAAAAACAATAATTTTGAACAAACAGTTGAAAACTAAAATCAATACATACAAATCTACTGATAATGGGATTGTTAGCAAAAGCTACTAAATTAAACTGATTATGGATCATCACCTAAGCATCTAAAACTTAGTGCAGTAGAGAAAATAACCAAATCATTTTATTGAATCAACAGTAACATGAATCAGCAAATAAAATGGATATAAATAGGAATAGGCAATGAATCAAAAACTTATTAAAATTGTGATAAAAACACAACTTACAAATAGCGTTTCGCTTCAAGTGACGCAGTTTGAGTCGACTCAACAATCTTTCAAGAGAAAGGCTAAGTAGCGCAAGCAGAGACGAAGAAACGATGACGAGGGAAGGCGACGAACTAATTTTAGTTACAGGGAATGAAAATTTTATAATTAGGTTTTTGTGGAATGAAATTTAGTGAAATTTTTTTACTGGGATGGAAATTCACAAATGCTGAGAAATAAAATTTTAGGGACATCTTGTAATAGCACTTCAAGTTGATCGCTATGCTATTATGCTATCGAATGTGGATTTTCTTTTAGTGTTGGCTTCTCGTCCACTTTAGGAGGATACGTTGGACTGTTAATCGCTATTGTCCTAAAGGTGGAGATAACCTAGGAGTAGTTTTAGGAGCGGTTCGAGGCTCAATTTATTCCTAAGTCTCAGAAAAGTGCTTTGTGTAGGGAGTTCCTTGACTTGCAACAGGGAGATATGACTTTGGCAAAGTACATTCAATGCTTTAATGCTTTGTCGAAGTATGAAAGGGAGCATATCAATAGTCCATTGAAAAAGAATGAGAAGTTCATTGAAGATTTTAACGAAGACATTGAGTGACAAGGTGATGACTCATCTATTGGCTCCATTTGATATGGTGGTGGAAATGGCTACGAGGTATGACCGCTTGTTTCAATAAGAAAGGAAAGCTGAATGTAGCCGATGTCACTTATTTTAACTAGGGCTAGAAGGGGTACTACTCCACTAAGTGTACCCAACCGGAGAACAAGGGCAAGGGTAAGTGCTTATCTATAATAGGCCAGGCCATAAAAAGAGGGATTTCCCATAAGCGAAGTAGGTAAAGGTTTATGCTTTGGAAGGACCTTCGTTTATACCGGCTACTAAGGAGAAAGAAAGGAGTGTGCTAGGGCGTACGATTTTGATTTTAAGTATATCAATTAAAGTCCTCTTTGATACTGGTGCTACTCACTCTTTCATTTTATGATATCTATTTGATATGTTAGAATTATACACTACCTATTTAATTACGTCCTTGTGTGTGGTTAATCCCATTGGTAGTTATGCCACTCTGGGGTTAAGAGGCACCGAACTAGATTTTGACTTGTGTGGACAATTATTTGCTTACGACCCATATGTGCTTGGCTTCATAAGGTACGGGGTGATTTTGGGTATGGACTGGTTAGCATGTTATGATGCTAGGATTTATTATGCAGATGGGATTGTCTCCATACGAAATCCAAATGGAGGAGAAATATTTAAGATATCTTTGGACGTAGTAAATGGGAAGTCAGACTTGGTGTTATGTGATATGGAAGATCAAGAAGATGAGATCAGTAGAGTATGTGTAGTCTGATAATTTGCAGATTTTCTCAAACCTGTAACGGACCTATTGCTAAGAAGGGCAATCAAATTCTCAATAGATTTGATGTCAAGGAAGAAGCCTATTAGCAGACCGCCTAGTAGAATTCCATCCAAGGAGACAGAGTATAAGCAACTTGTGGAACTTGAGAATAAATGTTTCATTAGGCCGAGTAGTTCGTCGTGGGGAGTGTCTACGGTATTCATAAAGAAGTTGGATGGATCTTTACAAACGTGTTTTGATTATCAGAAGCTGAATGTGTTGACAGTAAAGAATCATCAACCTTTGTCCAAGATAGATGACTTGTTTGATCAGTTGGGTGGAGCTCGGGTGTTCCCGCAGCTAGACTTGGCAATGTGTTTCCATCAATTGAGAGTAGTAGATGATAATGTTCCATTGACCATGTTTCGAACAAGGTACGGTTTATATGAGTGGTCGGTGATGCCGTTTGGACTGACCAATACCTCTGCCTTTTTGTAGATCTTATGAACCGAATCTTTCGTGATCAGTTGGATAGATTTATGTCGGTCTTCATTGATGATATTTTGGTGTATCTAAGGATGAAAGGAATTATGAAGTCTATCTGAAATTGGTGTTTGATACGATAATTAACACAAGTTGAAGGCGAAGTTTTCGAAGTGCCATTTTTGGAAAAGGGATGTGAAGTTTCTTGGGCATGTTGTTTCAGAGATGGATTAGCAGTGGATTCATTAAAGTTAGAAACTATTAAAGGTTGGAAGAGGCCAGAGACGGTCACGGAATTGAGAAGTTTCTTGGGATTGACTGGCTACTATCGTAGATTCTTTAAAGATTTCTCGCATATAGCAGCATCCTTGACTAAGCTGACTAGGAAGAACGAGAAGTTCTTGTGACCGATAAGTGTGAAGGGTCATTTTAGAACTTGAAGAAGTTATTGATAATGCTTCTGTATTAGTTGTGATTAATGGAAACCAAGATCTGGTAGTGTACATCGATGCTTGTGGAACAAGTTTGAAGGCAGTATTGATGCAAAGAGAATGAATGATAGCCTATGCATCACGACAATATAGGCCGCATGAAGTTAGAGATCCAACTCTTGACATAGAGTTGGTTGCGGTGGTGTTCACGTTGAAGATCTTGAGACATTAAATAATGGGAGAATGATTCAAGTTGTATATGGATCACAAATCCCATAAGTACTTATTTTCTTAGAAGGAGTAGAATATGAGGCAGCAGAGGTGGTTGGAATTCTTGGCGGCATATGATTTTGGGATAGAATATATGATAGGAAAGTGGAATAAGGTTGTTGACGCTTTGAGTAGGAATCATTAGAATGGAGTATTAACCATGATTGAAGAATGGAAGACGTTAGAGACGTTAGCCTCTTATAGAGTGCATTATAGGTATAACACTAGTTTAAGTAGAGATCCGGATGTGTTAGCCAGTTGGGAGGTACGTCCAACACTTGTGGATAATATTGCTACAAGGCAGAGGGAGGACCCACTAATTGTAGAAAGGATTATGTAACATTCCGTAAATTGAATGATAATTAATTAAAAAGAAATTAATAAATAATTATTAAAGGCCAAAAAAAAAATATGTACAAACATCATAATTTGGCTGTGAGACTTGCACTATTGTGTTCGTGGCAATTTTATGATCAATCTTCATATATAAAATTTTATGATCGGAGTCCAAACGAAAAATTTATTCACGTTTGAAGATTTTGAATCGGAAATAATTATATTTGTGTTAAGAAATAAATCTTATTCATTAACGTTAATTAACGTTAAATGGGTGCTTAATGTCTAAGCAAGGTTAACGTTAATCAAATCAAATTAAATCAGTTTAATTAGTAACCAAAGCAAACGAAAATTAACAGTTAACATATAAAGGCAACCGGTTGACCCCTTATTGGGACCGGTCGACCGCTAACGGACGACCAGTGGATGTATAGCGGTCGACCGGTGGCAGACTGGCGGCTGATATTCAACCTAGGCCGAATGGCCTGGATTCAGTATAATCTAATCTAACGGCTAGGATTAATTTGAACCCTTATAAATGCAGGCCTAACCCCTCACTTTTCTTCTCATATTTTCTGAAGCAACGACAAAGCTTTACCATTTTCTTTTCTCCACAAAATCTAGAAATTGTATAAACTATAAATTATATACATATATAAGTGGAGAATAGCATAAAATAATAGAGAAGATGAATAGAGTCGAATCGAATCGCCAAAGCCAAAGGTAAATCCAAATCCAAATCTATATTTAATTCAAATCTCTTCTCGGATCTATAATTCTGATAAATATGTAAATCCTTTTTGATATATATATTGGTAGAAAGAAAGGGAGTCTATTCGGAATAATAGATTTAGATCTGGAGATTTGGAAGCTTAGAGGTGAGAGTATAATTATATATTTTTATGCAATATTGGATTTATATCATTGTGTCTATGTTCCTTGTTTGCCTAATTGTAAACTTTGGAGTTGTAGGCTTAAATATAAGTATGTAATAATTTTGATAATCTTACCTACGTATTCTATGAATTGTTAAACCTGATTAAATATAGTATATACCTAAACTTGGAAAGTAAGGGTGAAAATAGTCCCTAAAAATTATGAACAATTCATTAATAAGATTTTAATTAAATTCCAGCTTTGTTATTTGAACGTTATATGTTATTAAACATGAACTGAATATTTTTATAGGATTTAAGTAATATTTTAATTCATTGGAATAAAGTATGTTGCAATGTAAATTTCTACAAATTATCCAACTTTATAATTATGTATGAAGGTGTATTATTTGAAATAACAAGGAAGATGGCTAAAGGAAAGAGATGTAAAAAAAATAGCGATGTTTACTATATTTTTTACCATTTATTTCAATAATAACATAAAAAAATCTCTTGTAAATCCAAACATAGCACATCCTCTTTTAGGTAATTTATTAGAAATTACAGTGTGAACATTACCTTTTGGGAAGATGTAGTTCTAATGCATTAAAATATAGAAATACCTAAAATGTAAGAATCATAATATTACAAATAGAAGTAATAGCAATAATTCCATTGTTAATTCAATATTCATGTTTTAAGACAACATGTGAAATAAAAAATAAGCGATGAAAGTAGTAACAAGACAAGGGAATAAGAAATTTGGAAAGTTATGGCAATCAAAGAAGTATACCTATTAGTTAAAAAGGAACAGTAAAATATATATAATTGTATTAATTGAAAATCAAGCAGTAAAAAGTATTTAATCTATTAATAAGCAGTAATGACATTTAATAGTATTAAAGGATTAAGAAGTAAGTGCATGTAAAAGTGTCAGAATACTAGTAATTGAACTTCGGTGGCAGAGTAATTATACAGTTAAAACTACATAGATGTTATAAAAAAAATTTCCGCGGTCTTCAAACGGACTTAAACGAGCGACTTGAATGAACAAACGATGAAAAAATAATCCAAGGACCTTGGAAACATTATAAAAAGGTAAAAAAGTAAATATCAAAAAATAGTCAAAAAAGTTGAAAAATTGGAATGTCGCATTTTTGGTTGGGGTCCTTAAGTCGGTACGAAGTAGAACTCGAGTCGGACATACAAAACCCTCGGGTTAGACTCCAAGCGATCGATACTGAGTAGAACTCGAAGCACTACAACCTTCGGACAATTCCAAGCAAGGCCCAAAGCAAACACACAAACCACTTGAGTCGGACACCAAGTCTGGTCAACGTCGACCTGAAGCTCATGATATTCACCAACATGGTGTTCACCGACATGATTTACTCCAACATGATTAGAACTATCTAAAATGATGATATAAAGTAACTCAAGAAATTTCAGAGGCATTGGAGCAAGGAGAACCACTCGGTACCGAGCACAACTACTCGGAACCAACCACTTTTTTCTCCACGTTAGTCCTCCAAAAATTTTGTACATGGAGAGCTTTGGCCACAGTGATTGTCATGGAATGCTTTTCTCAAATAAAAGAACGATGCTGCAAATTTTCTGAAGAAAAGCAGATAAGTACAAGCAGTATCATAACCTCCTAAAAATAACCCAATCTTAATGGAAAAGTGTTCGAAACACAACAAATCGGAGATAGAAGGCCAATGTAAAGAAGAAGGGGAAGTTTCCCCATGGAAAAACCAGTCTGTAGTGATCAATTCCGATCAAAACCTTATGGTACCAAATGGTTTTTATTGGTAAATTGGGCCCGATTACTTACTCCTACATTATCTCATCTAGATCTAGACTTGATATTTTGTGGGTCTCAAGTTCTGCTACGCGGTTTCACTATAAATACAACACCTATAGCTTCAAGAAAAGAACTTTTTGGCACTTGATTTCTCTTCTATCTTCTTCTTCCCCAAATACTCCAAACAATCCCAAATCCATGATCCACTAGAATATGGTTGGATTTGTCTATAGAGAGAATCAATCAAATAATAAGATTAAAGTAGACGTAGGCAAGAGTTACCGAACCACTATAAAAATTGTGTCTATTCTATTTCTTTTACATTTCTTTCATTAGATCTGGTGCTTTCAATTGATTCTGGGGTCTTTGTGCCATTGTTTCTTTTAGAGAGAGAGAGCTAGATTTAACAACTTAAAGCTTGGATCTGAAGTTTGGAAGAGATGAAGAGGCCCAACACCAAATCTATGATTGGAGGGAGTCAACCAAAGCATAGGGGCAGCCAAGAGGTGTCCTCAAGTTCTAATCAACCAATCTACGTGCTAGAGAGGAGATGGAGAGAATGATGAAAGAGATGCAAGATAGAATAGTGGTTCGATAGCAGGAAATGCTGGAGGGATTTTTCAGAAGGATGTTACAGCAAGGAATGGTTGGAGTTGATGGAATTTAGAACCAAAGACTAGAAACCAATGTAGGACCATCTGGAGTTGGAGCAGAGCAATCCGGAACAATGCCCCCATGACTAGAACAGGTCGATACCGAGATGAATTTACTCGAGGGCAATATTGATTTAAGCTTAGGATGAGCTCTAATGTCTGGAATGGGCAATGCTAGGGCCAAAGGGGCAGACCTGAATGTGTATGCATGATAGTAAGGGCTGGAATTGAAAGTTCATCGTTGGAATGGAGGGTAGAATAGAGTTATGGATCAGAGACTTTCATTGGATGGTAACCCCATAATCGAAGTGGACTAGAGTCGGGTTCGATTCCCTTACCTCGCCTTTTGTTTTAAACAAATGATATAGTATTACTATCAGACTGCTTATACATGTTTGGGATCCTAATCGGTCCCTAGGCATGCTCTAAGTTGGAAGTCTGAAGGTAATCCTTGATAGGATTATATGTTTTGATGTTTGATAAGTGCTCTGACTTAGGCTTCATGAGTGATGACGGAAACCAATTACGAAACAGCAATATAGACTGATGACCCCTTGAAATTGATTAAGATATTATTAACCACTTGAATGTGATGGATGGTACTGATTGAACATGGTATTCTGTCTAGAGAGATGGGGCGATGACTGTAAGTCCAATCCACCTTGCAAAAGAGATGACCATAAGTCCAAGCCTCCTTGCCGAAAAGAGAGTGGATTGGGCTTGTAAGAGAGTAAGCCTCCTCATCGGAGAGTGAGTGGATGAACTTGCTTGGATATTGAGTCCCCTCACCGAAGTGCAAGCGGATTGGACTCAGCAAGGATTCGGGGAGATCGAACCCTACATTGAATGTTGAACGATCCTAAAACCCTAGATTGGATGTTAAATGGTCCGGAGAGATCGAACTCTAGATTGGATATTGAATGATGCGGGGAGGTTGAACCCTAGATCGGACGTTAGACGATCCGAAGAGGTCAAACCCTAGATTGGACGTTAAGCGATCCAAAGAGATCGCACCCTAGAGTGGACGTTGACTTGACCTTGGGATTTGAACGCCTTGTAATCAAACTAAATAGATAAATCTCGAATGAACACGGGATGATTTTGATATACGATACGATAAAGCTTGCTGAACAAAGACTGATTATGGTTTATAACTGACACTTAAGTAAGGATTAGAGTCCTTAGCTATGACGGTCTGGAATGACCATGGATTTGCAAGAGAATCCGAACGAACCGGATGATTCACAACAACTTAAATCGATGGATAGCTGGAAAGCTTGACTTCCAAAAGTCGACAACTTTAGAAAATTATTCTTGAGAAAAACACACCTTATATTCATAAGACGTAATTTGGGAGGCAAGTGTTTTAACCAAATTTTCTATGGTCTTCGAACGAACTTAAACGAGTGAATTGGATGAACGAACGATGAAGAAATGACCCAGGGACTTTGGAAACATCTTAAAAAGACAAGAAAATGATAATATCGAAAAATAATCGAAAAAAGATGAAAATTTGGAAAGTCGCATTTTTGGTCGGGGTCCTTAGGTCAGTACCAAATAAAACTTGGGTCGAACACACAAAACTCTAGGCTCAGACTCCAAGCGATTGATATCGAGCAAAACTCAGTCGGACATACAAAACTCCCAAGTATGACTCAAAGCACTTTAACCTTTGGATGACTCCAAGCAAGGCCCAAAGCAAACACACAAACCACTCAAGTTGGACGCCAAGTTAGGTCAACCTTGACCTAAAGCTCATGATTTTCACCAACATGGTTTTCACCGACATGATTTACTCCAACATGATTAGAGTTATCTAGAATGATGATATGAAGTAACTCAAGTAGTTTCAGAGGTATTGGAGCAAGGAGAACCACTAGTTACCGAGCACAACCACTCGGTACCGACCACGTTTTTCGCACGTGGGTCCTCCAGAACTCTTGTACATGGAGCTCTGGCCCTAGTGAATTTTTTGGAGTGCTTTTCTCAAATAGAAGAACAACTTTGAGGATTTTCTAAAGAAAAGCAGACAAGTACAAGCGGTATCAGAACCTCACATAAACAACCCAATCTCATAGGAAAGTGTTTGGACTACAAGGATCGGAGATAGATGGCCAATGGAAAGAAGGAGAGGAGGTTTCCCCTAGAAAAATTAGTTAGTAACGATCAAAACCACTCGGTGTAGAGTGGTTTTTATTGGCAGTTGGGCCCAGTTACTTACGCCTACATACTCTGATCTGGATCTAGACTTGATATTTCATGGGGCTCCAATTCTGCTATGTGGTTTCTCTATACATACAGCACCTATAGCTTCACGAAAAGGACTTTATGGTACTTGATTTCTCTTCCGTCTTCTTCTTTCCCAAGTACTCCAAACAATCCCATATCCAAGATCCACTAGAATTTGGTCGGATTTGTGTTATAATCATTGTATTCCAAAGAGAATCAATTAAATAATAAGATTAAAGTGGACATAGCCAGAGTATTTTCCGAACCACTATAAAAATTGTCTTTTCTATTGCTTTTATATTTATTTCATTGGATCTGGTGCTTTCGATCGATTTTAGGGTGTTTGTGCCATTTTTGGTGCTAATAACAGCCTCAATTATACTTTTATGATGGGTGTGAATTATTAGATCTAGTCAATAATTTAAGTTAACCATGAATGATATAGTCATTAGTAGGGTTGGAATGCGAGGTCAGTAATATTGCACAACAAAAGTCTTCTCTTTGAATGGGGCTACCAGCGGTTGCGTATAAATTGTGCTGATGTGAGGTATCTCCAACGGTAGGACCTATGGGAATATACATTCCCGTATAAGTGAAGGGAATATCCCAATGTGGGTTTGCCTCAGTTTTAAGTCTTAAATGGAAAAGTACTAATGTGGGTTTGCCTCGGTACTAAGTAACTAAGTCGACATTTCCTTGATTACATTAGGTAATTTAAATGGGACGGTGACCGTAGGCTCGACGCTATGTCAGCAAGGTTGGTACCATATATGCGAGGAGTAGGGTTGTACAAATAGGTCGAGACCGTCATCGTTTCTAGAGAGCTCATTAGTAAGACTTGGGTTACACCTAGACGGACTACACCTCCTATCAATGTAGGTTCTGTATGGAACATGCACCACCTAAAGTTGTTTGTTAATTTGTCTGTAGTTAGGAGGCAAGGCTAGATAACTCCTCAATGAGTCTTTAAGACGAAGTAGAATACGGCTAAAATAGTTGTAAAACAGTTATTAAACACTAATGGGAAGTTCCTCGATGTACGCTAGCAATTCAGCCTAGACACAGATGGCGGATGCCCGGCATGGTGCAGAGCTATAGATACTAGCGGGGAATGTATCCTGGTCCATGGGGGACTATGATACACACACATACATACATAGATACACACATAATTATTATATACCTTGAGTAGGTTGGGCGTATCGTACGCATGCATGAAGTCAAAATGATTTGCTTAAATAATAGACATAACATGTAATGGAAAACAATCAGTATAAACTAGTGTTATGGATAAAGTATTTAATTTACCAGTCACCAAAACATTGTTTTGACCCCCTCCTCATTACAACCCATAGATAGATTTAGAAGGACAAGTACTGGTACAAGGTGGTAAACGATGAAAGGACATATTCCTTTTGCATGCTCGGTACTGATAAGGGTACTGGATACCAGAAGTATCGGCGTTGGTCAATATATGTACATGTTTTATTATATTTATTTATTCCATTGTGAGTTCTTATCGATACTTCTCCGATTAACTTTTGTTTATTTATGGGATACCATACCAACAAGCCATGCTCTAGTGGACTTAAAATTTTGATTTAACGAAAATTCGGGCACACTAAAGTACGGGTTGTTATATATTAGGCAATTAGAGATTGGGCAGATGTTGAGGTTCTGAAAGGATTCAAGATAGATTCTAAGGGATGGCTTAGAAAGAAGGGAGACTGTGCATTTCAGATATAAGGGATCTTCGAAAGGAAGCTTGGATGAAAGTTATAGGTCAAAGTTTACTATTCATCCCGGAGGCATGAAGATGTATCGTGATATGTAGAGAGTTTTCTTTTGGGAGGGGATGAAGAGAGATATAGGAGAATATGTGAAAAAGTGCTTCACCTATTAGCAAGTGAATGTTAAGCATCAAAAGCTGAGAAGTTTACTTCAACCTTTGGAAGTATTGATTTCCAATCTATGGATTTTATAGATGGATTGCCTAGGTCGAGGATAGGAAATGATAGCATTTGGACGATAGTCGATAGTATAACACCTTATAAAATTTAATAAGAAATTAAGTAATTAAAATAAGGTTAAAAATGGAAATTTGGTAAATGATAGAATTGGACCACGAAAGTTGCACTATTGCGTTCATGGCGATTTGCCGATCAATTTCCATATATAATATGTTGAAATCGGAGTTGGAATGAAAAAGTTACGGTGTTAGAAGTTTTCAAATTAAAATTAATTCAAACGAGTTTAAATTTGAATATCTGAATTTGAAATTAAAAGTTTGAATTTTGAATTTTAAAATATTGGCTGGGATTAGTGTTTAAGAAAATGTATGATTTAACATGGGTTAACGTAAGAACTAAATGAGTAATTAATGAATTAAAATGGGAAATAAATCAGCCTAAAAACCGACGCATGCAAAAGGAGACTGGTCGGCCCCTGAACTATAACGGTCGACTGCTAGCGGTTGACCGGTGGTTCAAGGCGGTCGACCGGTGAGAGGCAAAAATGTGGGTGGCTGCTAGGGTTTTCTTATTTTTAACTTTTTGGATTCGTTTATTTTAAATCCAACGATCGTCTTTCCATTCCACCTCTATAAATAGACCCCCAGGCCCCCCACTTTTCCTTCATTATATTTTGGAAACGCCAGCGAAGCTCTGTCAAAATCTCTTCCCTTAGGGTTTCAGAAATAGTAAACTTTTCTGGTAAGTAATTCTAGTTTCTAATCTCTAATTTAAATTAATTCTTGTTCTTTCTATCTTCCGATTTCTGAAATTTTCTCTATTATACACTATTAGTTGTACATTCAAAAAGGGAAAGATCTAAAACAGAATTAGGAGTGGTAGAAATCAGATTTCTTCTTCTTCTTCCTCTTTTTTGGGTTTTAGCATCAGTTTGGATTTTTAGACAAGAGGGCTAGATGTTTAATTCTTTTGATTTCAAATTCTATTCCTCTCTAGTTTCTAATTCTAAATCTAATTTCTGTATACAATTCACTTTGGAATAAGAAAGGAATTAAGCAAGGTGGAACCAAATCTAGTCCGAAAGCAAACAATTCTCTATGAGTGGAAATATCAAGTTTTTCACATTTTTGTAGTTGAACAGAATTTATTTGGATTTGATGTATGCCTTGTGAAATTTTGTTAATGAAAACATAACATCTAAAACCCCTAGAATTTCCCTAAGTAAATAACAATCTTTGTATATGCTAAAATTAGAATTATTTTTGGCATTGGTATATTAGAATCTAATTAACTATTAGAATTAGATAATCTATGGTCAATTTAACCTATTTTCCCTCTTTTGAATTGAAGTGTTAAAGGGTTCAAAAAGAAAATAAATTAAAAATGATGCATAAATTATGACATATTGGACTACATCATCACTCGGGCACCGAGGCTGCAACGTTGCCCCACGGTCGCCCCACGCATATACCAAAATCCAAAATTCCAATATAGATCAAGGAATGATGCTCCTAATGGTAGCTCACCAAATCGCTCTGCGAGCATCCCCTATTTTAGCCATACCAGGTTGTGATGCTTGTGAAGTTACGCTTTTACCTTTTCCTACAAGCAACTCTCACTCAGAATGCTAACACTACCCTTCGGGCAATAAAGCAATTCTAGCATTCATCCATGCAAGTTCTTCAGGATATGAACAAACCGAAGGCACTACTTATACTACATCCATTTTGGAATCATCCTCAGGATTAGTAGCCAGTAGCCCTTGCACCTCAAAGAACTCCATCTTCGATTCCATTATCTCAAACCAATCTTGGACCTCTTTCAAAGCGTAGAATGCACATAAGGGTTTGGGTTGGTTACGATTGTAAGTCATCTCATATAAGTACACTCCCCTGCTTACGGGTCGCTTCAAAACCAATCGATAGATACCAGTAAACTCAATTCCGGTTCTTTTGGAAATAAACAGATAATACATAAGAGCAGAGATCACCTCCTAACCATTTAAGCAGACAAATTTCCTTATCATTTGTCCTAAGAGAACAATACGAGATTTATATGCACTGTAGCCTCATCGAAGATAACTGTGTCATATAAACCCTGTGTTTCTCTTAGATATTTCTAGAATTATATTTTGGCCAAGATTTTATAGTCGGTTATTTAACTATCAAATAAACAAACAATCAAACAGATGTAATGTCATGTGAAATCCACTAAGCCTTTTTTATTAATCTTTTATTAACTAAATCTCTTTTCAATTATTTGATATAAAATACCTTCACAAAAGACATATTCACAAACACATTATACTCTTTTCAATACTTGAAAAAAATATTCATATACTTATCTTGCTAGTATAAGTATATTCGCAAGACATTACGAAAGATTTCATGTTTTCCCACAATCATATTAAATATGCCAAAACAAATGTCATTAAAAACATTGTTTACATAAACCCCAAACCACTATCCTTCGGTGTTAAGTATAAAAAGGATGTTTCCGTATCACCATAATTAAGAAGGATTATTTATCAAAATCAAATATCATCCTTTTTATAAAATTCCTTTTTTATAAACTCATTCTGTATTTACAAAACCTCTTATAAAGTCCATATTTACAAAAAAAATTATAAATCTCCAAAATTATTTATAAAATTCCTTTCTAATTATAAAACTCTTTTTATTAATAAAACTCTTTTCTATTTATAAAACTCTTTTATAAATCTTCCTTTATTAACTCCTTTATAAAAATTCTTTATAAAATCCTTTATACAAACCTTTGTATAATCCAAAACTCATTTTCAAAAATCTTATATATTTAACACAAATCTTCGCTATTTTTAAAATATCACTTATAAACCTATTCTTTTATTTATAGATTACCATTTATAAATCTCTCTTACAAAATGTCACCTATAAAATTCCTTTACAAAATATTATTTATAAATCTCCTTAACAAAATATCATGTATAAATCTCCTTTAATATATCCTTTTTATTAAGTAAAATATCTTTCATAAAGCAATTTATTATTTATAAACGTTTTTTATTAAATTAATTAATTACCTTTAAACATCATAGATAATTGATCAATTAACTTTAAAACATCACAAATAAAATAATTAATTAACTTTAAACATCATTTATGAGATAATTAAATAACTTTAAAACATTATTTATAGAATAATTAATTAACTTTAAAACATCACTAATAAAATAATTAATTAACTTACAACACCATTAATAAAATAATTAATTAACTTAAAAAAACCATTAATATAATAATTAATTATCTTAAAACACCATAAATATAATAATTAATTAACTTAAAGTACCATTAATATAATTATTAATTTACTTTAAACCACCATTAATATAATAATTAATTAACTTTTCAATTCAGAAAGAGGCTTAGCGACCATAACGGTACTTGAACAAGCTACCATTTATTTAATCAACTTCCTAAGATTAACACTAGTATTTACATAAGCAAGCATATATGTAAATAAAATTAACAATTAACAATCACCAGCTAATCCATTGCTAATTCAATATTAATTAATACACATATTACTTAACCGGCATATGAACAAATGTCCAAATTAACATAATAGTAGAACATGGACTTATTCTGTTAAACAAATGTCATCAATAATCTATTCAGTTAATTATATTAGAGTAAAAATATATTTTGCTAAATAGATGTCCAAAATAATCTAAGTAAATTAATTAACAAAACGGTGTTTTATTGGCCAAATAGATATCACTAACGAAGTAAAATTAATTTAACCATGTTATTATTTAAACTAATGTAATTAAATTCCACCACTAGTATTTTATCATAAATTTGCACTTCATTAAAACTATCAACTATTTATGTTATAATGTTCTAGATGTCATTACGAGTCTAACACAAAAATCCACGAGTTAATCAGATTTAAAATGAATAATATACAGGAATTTAAACTTAACACTTAATTTATATAAATCTAAACCAAATAAATAAAATTGTTTCTCACCAAATTCAAAGCCCAAGGCCTGCATCCAACTTCAACTTCAATTCAATAAAATCTCCTCCTCTTTTCCTCAAATTCAATTCTAGTTTCCTGAACCCAAAAGAACTGCACAACCATGCACATGCACAACCACTTATGCCACCTAGTCGCCAAACCAAACCCACCACCAAACTCCATTCGCCTCGCTCGTCACATTGGCTTCCACGACACCACCTCCCGTACCCTTAATCAAATTCTGAGCCTCTATCCTAATTTGAAATCATGTTCCCAGGTTCAAACATCCACATATAAATCGAGCATGCCCCACCTCCACAACCACCTACAATCACCGCCGCCTATACCAATGCAATCGCCATACCCAGGCGCACCTCCGACCCATCCCTCGACGAACTCAGTCATCCACATCGGTACCAGCAAATGTAAACCTGCGCACCAAAAAAAATAAGAGACAAATCCTAATTCGCCTACCATCGCCGCCACAGTGAACCGGACCACCTACGACCACTTCCAACACTTCCGTCATTCCTCAATGCTCCTCCCAACACCGACCAGAGCTTCCCTTATCCACCAGATCGTAGGAAATTGTTAGTTGATTGAAAAATGATCATCTCTTAACCCATATCGATTTACACCACTAATAATACTGCGATCAGCTCTAAAAATCTTTATTTGACAATTCGTACCCAACTGTACCCTCCGTTCATCATTTCATGATCATTGAATTTCCACCACTTTTAGACATCTAATGTTTTTAGGTGATATACGCCACTCTGCTCGACGTAATGATGAGTGACCATTTTTAAAAGATACTAGAGGACTAACACACAACTTTCATGTTGGAAGATTTACCAAAGTGTTAATCGATCCGGAGTTATTAATGTTTGAAGTAGAGGAGGTGTTTATTTTTCTTTGTTTTGAGATAGAGAAGATGAAGACTGAAATAATGAAGTTAGGGAAAAGATGAATTGATTGCAAAGTGAAAAATGAAGTGAATGAGATTGAGGTGATACTTATAACGAAAGTAAATTTTCATTATTTCCTACCTAAGTTAAAAAATTATCAACTTAAGCAAAACCCACAATTCAAGACCCATCACTTCAACAAGTCAACACTCAAATCACATCAACATTAAAACAAGTTTGAAAATTTGAATTTTGATTTGATTTGGGGAAAAGTTTTGAAAAGAAGATTTGCGTTATTCCACTACACGATACCTCATTCGCGTTTGAACTATGTACGACCGAAATAAAAATACAATCGAGCACAATAATGCGACACGGTCATAAAACAATTATAAAATACATTGGTTATCAAATTCTGTTAAATTCCAAAATTTCCAATGTTTGCCGTAAAATATAACAAACGATAATCCAAATATTTTCCAAATTAAAATTGTAGAAAAATTCTGTAAATTCATTTTATTACCAAATTGATTTTTTATTATTTTAAAAACCAAAAGTTAAATATTTAAAATTAATTAAATATTCCAAAAATCAAAATGATAAAATTCCGAGTGGTTACCTTCTTCCCCCCTTAAAGGAATTTCGACCCCAAAATTTCATCTCAATCAATCAAAGAAGGAAACCCACCAATCGAGAAACTTAACCATTTTATTTCCCATAACTATTTATGAAAACAGTTTCAGAAAACCCAACTTAAGTTCACAAACTTGTATAATACCCCACTACATCCTGAGGGTATATACCACTTTCTGGTTCAAATTTTTTATTTTTGAATTTATTTTCCTTAAGTAAACTCAAAATCCAAATACCTATTTTATTTGAAAACCCTTTTTGAAATGATACTATATATGTTAATCATAAAAAATATACATATAGCCAGAGTAACCCTAAAATGATACTAAGGAACTGGGTACTACCAAATAGTATCATACATTATGTTACCGAGAAGGGTAATACTTACGAGAAGTGCTTACCATCCGAACACATCTCTTTTCCATTTTTAGTTGTTTTTGGGCCGTTCGAACTAGTTAACATAAAAATACTTCTTATTTTTCCAAAATTCCCTTTTGAAACAATTCTATATATATTTCCACATAAATAGTTTTAACAAAATATCAATAACCAACTTGCTTTGGGTTTTGTTTGGATTCGAAATTGTTTCGATCGTACAATGATAAAGAGAATAATTTACTAAGTGCACAACAATGTTCGCATAAGCAAACATATGATTGTTACGTAGAAGATTATTCAGATCATTACAAAACAAATCGAGACTCATTCCCTGAAACAATCCAAACAAAATATACCTTACTTTAAAATTTTACCTTCCAAAATTAATACTTTGAAGTAAACTATTACGACTATTTCTAAAAATCATTTGAAATAATAATATACTTTTTTCCTTTTGTATATCAAATGATGCTTTTGGAATCAAATCAAAATCTGCTTTATCAAATAATTTTATAACAAATTTCTATGGTAGCATTTCCCCATTTAGTAACTCAAAAATGAACACCGATGATGCTGAAGTCATCATCAAAATTATTTTCCAACGACGGAAGTGGGTTCAGTGCTTTCTATCTCCTTTAAAATCCTATAGAAATATTTCTATTCATAAAAACTTTCAAATAATACCATTATAATTTTTTCCAAAACCTTGAAAACCATTTTTCAAAAATACTAAGATTTAAGTCCTCCAATTTTATACTTTAAATCCTTTTATTTAAAGCCACATTCTTATAATCAATTTCATAAAATCAACTTCTTCTATAAAACCATTTCTCAAATATTTATTCCAAAATATTCTAGGTTTCTTTTAATAAACACCCTTAATTAAAACTCAACCTTAATCCATCATTATCACTTAACGTCTTGTAGACAAACTGTGAAACTTAATTCATGGGTTGTTCGTTTCAATGTTCCCACAATTTATTATCTACCCAACCTATCTTTCAAAAAGGAAAATTACTGATAAATCAGCAAACCATAGTCATGCCCCAAAATAGGATGAGCATAACTAATCAAATCCTCAATGAAAATAATTGAATATTATTGTTTCCTACAAATAAGCACATCAAAAATAACTATATTAAAGTTTTAAAGATCATTCTTTTATATGTATAATATATCCTACATAAAATTATTTCATTTACCAATTTAAAACAATACTATGTCGGTTGGCCTTGTTCAAGTGTTTAAAGATCCTTATCAATAATGTTAGCTGCTCGTATTGACCAGAATCCATAAACCACTCAATAAATCAATCAAACAAATATAAAGCATTTTTTATAGCACTAACAAATACGCGCTCTTATATATATATGTATGTATGTGTGTGTGTGCGCGCGCGCGCGTGCTCAAACTCATTCTAGGGCATTACTAACTCTATCTCTAATGAGTTTTGTAACAACCCAGTATTTTGCATCAATTGATTATCGTCATCAAACGATTGTTATTGCTATTGAAATTTAGAATCAATTTGAAATTCTTTTATAAAAATGTTGACCGGGCTTTACAATTTGAATCTTGGCGCATGTTTCTTGGCTTTGCCGAGATGATATCAGGCGCAAACCCGATCCCCTCTCTTTCATTCTTCCATTTCAAAAACCCTAGACGAAAGAAAAGAAAACGATGGCGGCCGCTTCTTTGCTCGTTCCTTCGATCTGAAAATTTGGGCTTTGGCTCTTCGATCGATTTCTGGTCGTTCTTTGATTGTTACTTGCGGTTGCTTCCAGTTAGCCCGTTCCTCTGTGATTTGGACTTCGCCTTCGTCGATTGTTGTAGCTCTGGCTTGACGTCTTCGTTTAGTCTGGAATTGAAGCTGCGGCTTTGTCGATCTTTGTAGCTCCTTTGTGGTGACTCTGGCTTTGGTATCGCTGCTGCTTATTTGCTTGCGATCTCGAATTGAAGGTGAGTAATTTCTCACATCTAATTCGCCTTAGTAATATGCTTTGCGTATGATTTGGTTTACGTGATATTTTGTTTCGTGTACTCTGTATCATGCGGCTTTGAGATTATTTCTGCACTGTTGAATTTCGTTCATCCACTGTGGCTTTCGACTTTACATTCTCTGATTGTTTCTCGACATTAACCAATGTCCTCATTGTATATTCTGTAGCATGGTCTGGAGTTGTTGTACTTGTGGTCTTGCATTTGGTTTAGTGATGCATTCATGTCTGCTTTGTATCATTCTTGAAGTCTTCGTTTTACTGTATGCATCACTAGTCTTTCATTTGATCTGCTGTCATGGTTGCTGTGATGTTGTTTCTGGTTCTCGTTTCACTTGCATATTGTTGGTCGAAACTGGTCCTTATATCAATACTCTTCATTGCTGTTGTGTTGTTCCAGTTGAGTCTGCACATGTTTGGATTGCATATATGTACTGCCCTTGTACATGCTTCACTGCATCTTCTTCTACCTATTGCACTTGCAATGATGTTCTCCATTTCATGTTTGAATTCCTACTTGTCTACACTGATGTTCATCTGTCCATGTTGCATATATCACTGAGTTGCCATTTCATATGCTTACACTACTTCATTTTGTATTCATTTTGATCCACTTTGTCACTGCATATCTATATATGCTTGACCTGTTTCATTTAGTTGTCATGCAGTTTCTTCTTGGCTTTGACATTTCTGAGTCTTTGCCTTTGAAGTTATTTAGTGGTCTTTACTTTAGTTCATTGTCATCTGAACTGTTGCCACTGTCTTCCATGTAGTTGCACTCCACTCCATGTTTGAATTCCTTACTGTCCATTTATGTTTTTGCATACCTTGTAGTTGTTGAACTGGTCTGCATATGTACTTGAGTTCTGCATGTTCATTTGTCCTCAGTGGAAAGTCTGATACATATCATAGTTTCATTCATGTAGCTTTCTGCATATACTTGCTTCTTGGTTGCATTGTAGCTTGCATGTTTCTGGTGCATTCACTGTTTTACTATGGTCATATGTATGTGTTCACTTGATCATGTATTTATTGCCAGTTTCTTTTGAACTAACTCATGTAGATAGTAATCCCTGTGTACATTTAACTGTTATCACTCGAGTTTGTTCATGTTGTCATCCTTTGGTCTTTGCCTTTACCTGTGTTCATTTCAGTTGAACTGCATTTGGTTCTGTTTCATGATGTACTCGAATTTGTCTTTATTGTTGTACATACTTGAACTGTTGATGACTTCTTAGTTCATCTGGACATCTTGGTCCCTGTCTGCATTGCATACATGCAATTGCATTTGTTGTAGATATTGATGTTGTTTGAAACTGTTACATATCTACTTGTTTGTAGCTGCTGCACTGCTGTTCAATTGTCTGGTTAGTTGCATTCATTCCAGTAGTCATTTGGAGTTGCATTCATCCCAGTGTACATTGATGCTTGTTTTTGAACTTGAGTAGTCTTGTTGCAGTTGACCATCATGTAGGCTGTTCTGATTTGGTAGCATTGCATTTGCTTTTGATCATTTCCATATTGGTTCATTTGGGCATATGTAATTATTGGGTTGCTTTGTGTTCCCTTGGCATTCAATGTTGTCCAGTCTGTTATACCTTTTGACATTGTCTGTACATGTTGCTTGGTGCGTTCGTTTGCACTATTTTATATCACTGATTCATTTAATTCAGTGCGGTTCATGCTTTTTCAATTGAACTATTTTAAAAGCTTGTCTTGATGATTTTTATTGTTAATCGCCGTTTCGGCAATTCTGTTTCTTTTCTAAATTATCTTCATTGATGATCTTTTTATTTATCTCTGTTGATGATTTAAATTTGCTGATTTTTGTTTAACACTATTAAGTGTTATATCGACCGTCATCCGATTTCTTTGTTTAAAGAGTCGGATAGACGGGAATTATTGTGACTGTCGTCTATTCGATATTGATTATTATTGCTCCTGTGCATTAATAACTGAGTTTGAATTAGACTGACCCGTGTATTATTTTCTTTTGAATTTAATACTCGGGTCAGACCCGAGTATTTACAGGTTGTAGATTTTTAGCTTTGGGTTGCTGCTAGAGCTATGAAGACTTTTCACATCTTCTGAAGTTGTCTTTGTCTTTTTGGTAGTAGTCAGTGTACTGATTAGGATGATGTGTATTCATGTACATTAGTTGATAATGTATTTGTATATATAACTTCCAGAGTCGACAGTTGTAGTTGTATCATATGTACCGTGTCAAATGTATTGTAACTGACATCAGTTATTATATATATATGAGACTTTTTGTTCCATCTGTATTCCGCATTTATGTTATCTGTGTTATTTTTATATTTATTGTCCTAAACTATTATAGCCACTGTGTAGTAGCTTTGAGTTTGTATCGGTATGTCGAATTTCCTCCTGAAATAGAAATGCATGTTATACTATCTGACATATCGGTGCCCGCACAAAGCAATTACACGGATGGTCGCTCCTCAACAGCCTTATTCTCCATGCTAGTTGACAGCACTACACCGTAGTGTTCTTGGCTAGCTGGGGTATAGAGGTGGGGCGTCACAAGTTTACCCCATCAGCGCCAAGATTCTCGCTTAACCTTCAGCTCTGATACCAACTATAACGACCCGCCCTTTCGACCCTTAGAATTCGACATAAATGCATCCATGGTATTCACGTACCGAACATCTAAGTGCCAGAAAGACATATTGTTAAGGGTGAAAGAAATAAAAGATAGAACAGAATCTCATAATGTGGTGAGTAATATATAATTTACCAATGATCATTACAAAAGAAAACTGTGATATACATATATAAATCAGAGTAACTAACCTATCATCAGCCTAGACAGTTATAACAACTCGTCCTCACAATTGCTGATAAATACAAACAAGAAAGTATAGTTGAAATAAAAGAAAATATGAAATTACGTCTTGGAAGCATCCAGCTCATCTGTTGAAGCTCCAAAGCATCCACAAATAAATCTGGAAAATATGCTCGGACTGACCCAAGCATTATAAGAAAATAATGCCCCGATAAGTCTGGTAAACCGGCATAAGTAAACTCAAATCAAATGATAGGGATTTCTATATGTATAAAACCCCTTGAAAACATAGGTTCCTCATAAGATCATGCCGCACATAAATACAGATGGGTTTTTACCTTACGATAACCAAACCATTTTTATTAGAAAATCCAGTGATATTATAATAATGTCTAAGGTCGGAAAATAAATATATAACAAATATGGAATGGTCATAATTACATTAAACAGTGCTAGGTTCTACAACTAAAATCGTAAGACACATATTGGAGAATGAATTCCAACAACAAGGTAAGGGACTACCTTCCATACAGTACACCTTTAGATAAAATATACCCTAGGAGCATATATGAACCCTTTTTGAACACAGAGTCGGCCGCCCCTTTAACATGACATATCGGATTACATTGTCCCTCCGGCACCGAGTTTGCAACATTGCCCCATGGTCGCCCCACACGCATACCAAAATCCGAAAATCCCGATCTACATCGAGGAATGATGCTCATAGTGGTAGCTCACCACATAGCTCTGTGAGCATCCCCTGTTTTAACCATTATCAGGTTGTGAGGCTTGTAAGGTTATGCTTTTAACTTTTCCTCCTAGCAACTCTCACTTGGAATGCTAACACTGCCCTCCAAGCAATAACGCAATGCTAATATTCATCCATACAAGTTGTTTAGGATATGAACAAACATAAGACACTACTTCTACTACATATATTTAAGAATCACCATCAGGATTAGTATCAAGTAGCCCTTGCACTTCAAAGAACTCCGTCTTCGATTCCATTATCTCGAACCAATCTCAACCTCTTCCAAATCGTAGATTGCACAATGGATTTGGAGTGGTTACAGTTTCGAGTCATCTTATATAAGTAGACTCCCTTTCTTACCGGTCGCTCCAAAACCAATCGATAGACTTCGGTAACTCAATTCCAGTTCTTTTGGAAATAAACAAATAGTACATAAGAGCGGAGATCACCTCATAATCGTTTAAGCAGATGGATTTCCTTATCATTTGTCTTAGGAGAAAAAATGAGATTTAAATGCATAGTAGCCTCATCGAAGATAACTGTGTCACATAACCCAGTGTTTCTCCTAGATATTTCTAGAGTTATATTTTGGCAAGGATTTGATATTCGGTTATTTAACTATCAAATAAACAAACAATCAAACATAGATTTAATTTCATGCAGAATCCACTAAGCCTCTTTGATTAATCTTTCATTTATTAAATCTCTTTTCAATTATTTTATTTAAAATACCTTTACAAAAGACATATTCATAAACAGATTATACTCTTTTCAATACTTGAAAAAATATTTATATACTTATCGAACTGGTATAAGTATATTCATAAGACATTAAGAAAGATTTCATGTTCCATAATCATATTAAATAGGTCAAAACAAATGTCATTTAAGACATTGTTTACTACAAACCCCAAACCACTATCCTTTGGTGTTAAGTATGAAAAGGATGTTTCTGTACCACCATTAATTAAGAAGAATTATTTATCAAAATCAAATCTCATTCCTTTTATAAAATTCCTTTTTTATAAACCCATTCCATATTTACAAATCCTTTTATAAATCTCTAAATTAATTTATAAAACTTCTTTTATAAATCTCTAAAATTATTTATAAAATTCCTTTCTAATTATAAAACTCTTTCTATTAATAAAACTCTTTCTATTTATAATTTTTTATATAAATCTACCTTTATTAACTCCTTTATAAAAACCCTTTTATAAACCCGAAACTCATTTTTATAAATCTTATATATTTAACACAAATCTTTTTTTTTTAATATCACTTATAAACCCATTCTTTTATTTATAAATTACCATTTATAAATCTCTCTTACAAAATATCACATATAAAGCTCCTTTACAAAATATCATTTATAAATCTCCTTTAAAAAATATCATTTATAAATCTCCTTTAATAAATCCTTTATATTAAGTAAAATCCCTTTTATAAAACAATTTATTATTTATAAATACCTTTATTAAATTAATTAATTACATTTAAACATCATAAATAAATAATTTATTAATTTTGAAACATCACAAATAAAATAATTAATAACCATTAAACATCATTTATGGAATAATTAATTAACTTTAAACATCATTTATGGAACAATTAATTAACTTTAAAACATCACTAATAAGATAATTAAATAAATTAAAGCACCATTAATAAAATAATTAATTAACTTAAAACACCATTAATATTGTAATTAATTAACTTAAAATACCATTAATATAATAATTAATTAACTTAAAACACCATTAATATTATAATTAATTAACTTTAAAACACCATTAATATAATAATTAATTGACTTTTCAATTCGGAAAGAGGTTGAGCGACCATAATGTTACTTGAACAAACTAACATTTATTTAATTAACTTCCCAAGTTTAACATTGGTATTTACATAAGCAGGCATATATGTAAATAAAATTAACTAACAATCACTAGCTAATTCATTGCTCATCCTATATTAATTAATTTACGCATGACTTAACTGGCATGTGAACAAATGTCCAAATTAACATAATATCAAAACCATGATTTATTTTGCAAAACAGATGTCATCAATAAACCTATTCACTTAATTATAGCAGAACGAGAATTTATTCTGCTAAATCGATGTCCAAAATAATCTGAGTAAATTAATTTAATAGAATGGTGTTTTTTTGGTCAAATAGATATCACTAATGAAAAAAATTAATTTAACCACTTTATTATTTAAAATAACGTAATTAAATTCAACAACTATTATTTTATCATAAATTTGTACTTCATTAATACTATCAACTATTTATGCCATAATGTTCTAGATGTCATTACAAGTCTATTGCAAAAATCCACAGGTTATTCAAATTTAAAACGAACAATATACGACAATTTAAACTTAACACTTAATTTATATAAATCTAAAACAAATAAATAAAATTGTTTCTCGCCAAACCCAAAGCCCAGGGCCCGCATCCAACCTAAACCTAAATTCTACAGTAGTTCCATCTCCTTTCCCCCAAATTCAATTTGAATTTTCGGAAACCAAAAGAACATACACCGCCATGCACGTGCACGACCACCTACACCACCTAGTCACCAAACCAAACCCACCGCCAAACATCATTTGCCTCGCTCATCACATCGGCCTCCACGACGCCACCTCCCATTCCTTTGATCAAATTCCCAACCCCTATCCTAATTTGAAACCGCATTTCCAAGTTCGAACATCTACCCACAAATCGAGCTCGCCCACCTCTACAGCCACCGCCTCCTATACCAGTGCAACCACCACACCCAGGCACACCTCTGACCCATCCCTCAATAAACTTGGCCACCCGCGTTGCCACCAGCAAATGAAAACCCATGCACTAAAAAAATAGGACGCAAAACCCTAATTCGTCTACCGTCGTCGCCATAGTGAACTGGACCACCTACGACCACTTCCATCACCTCCGCTATGCCTCAACGCTCCTCCTAGCACCGACCAGAGCCTTCCTCGTCCACTAGATCGTCAAAAATTATTAGTTGATCAAAAAATAATCATCCCTAACCCACATCGATTTACAACACTAAAAATACTCGATTGCCTCTAAAAATCTCCATTTGACGATTCGAACCCAACCGTACCTTCCGTTCATCATTTCGTAATCGTCAAATTTCCACCACTTCTTGACGTCTACTATTTTTGGACAATATCTGCTACTCTACTTGACGAAATGATGAGTAACCATTTTTAAAAACCACTAAAGGACAAAACACACTTTCATATTGGAAGATTTATCAAAGTGTGAATGGATTGGGAGTTATTGATTTTTGAAGTAGAGGAGGTGTTTATTTTTCTTTGTTTCGACATAGAGAAGATGAAGAATGAAACAATGATGTCAAAGAGAAGATGAAAATTGATTGCAAAGTGAAAAATGAAGTGAATGAGATTGAGGTGATACATATAACAAAACTAAATTTTCATTACTTCCCACATAAGTTAAACAAAATTCACAAGTTAAGAAAAATCCACAATTCAAGCTACCCATCACTTCAACAAGTCAATACTCAAATCACATCACCATTAAAATAAGTTTGAAAATTTGAATTTTAATTTGATTTCAGGAAAAGTTTTGAAAAGAAGATTTGCAGTATTTCACTACACAATACCCCATTTGCGTATGAACCAAACGAACGACAGAAATGAAAATACGGTCACACACTACAATGTGACACGATAACAAAACAATTATAAAATACATTGGTTATCAAATTCTGTTAAATCCAGTAATTCCAATGTTTGCCGTAAAATACGACAAACGATAATCTACATATTTTCCAAATTAAAATTATAGAAAAATTCTATATATTCATTTTATTACCAAACTGAATTTTCTTTTTATTTTAAAAACCCAAAATCAAATGTTTAAAATTATTTAAATATTCCAAAAATAAAAATGATAAAATTTCGAGTCGTTGTAGTATATGGCAACGAACCATGGTAAGGTTCAACTTAAGAACATTTAAAACTCTAATTTGAGTAATGGAAGGGAGCCACGGTAGAGTGCAAAACATCAGGGTGGTGTTATAAATAAATTGGAATGTGAACGATAGCATTTCAAGGACTACGAGTGGCTATTGACGCTTAGTAAGGATGCTTACTAGAATGTAATCATGCTGCTTACATTCAACCACTTAGGAGAGTCCTGGGGACTCTAGTCAGAGTGGTTCCCATGATGGAATGAGTCAACATTTCATTAGGTGATGTTGTTCAAGCAAAAGATAAAATTAGTAAGGCATGCCTAGGGAGGTAATCACTAAAATAAGTTAATGACAACTTAATGATGAACACCGAGAATTGGTTCACAATTGGATGTTAAGTTTGGAGTATTCTTAATTGGGATGGGAAATTTAAATACGGCATGGTTCATTAATGAATAGAAAGTATATGGTACACTTATGTATTGAATGTAATGCACCTGGATGCTCCTTATGTAATGATTCTTCATATGATATGATGTATTTTGTTACGATGATAAAGTAAGGGGAAACCAGTTTTGCGTCAGTGACGTAGTTTCACTATGGATGCTTATGGTAAAGGTTTTACTCATACCAGGCTTTATGTCTAACCGTGTTTTTATATTTCCCATAAACTCACGTGTGCTTATTCGAGTTGGCCGATTTTATGGATTAAACGTATTTTTTGAAGGACGAATAAAGGTTTTGAGGATGAAGCATGTGGCATGCAGTTTATAATAAAAGTAGTTTTGAAATTTCGCTGTGTAAAGCCAGGAGTTATAACTGGCTATATATTGTATTGGCATCTTCATATGTCAAACACAACAATAATCTCTCTATGTTTTAATAATATTTACACTTGTGGGCAATGATTTGGGTTAAAATGATGTAATGAATTTTGTAATTAAAATTGATGAAATGAAAAAGTTATATTACTGCTCTATTTAATTATGTTATGCAAAATAATACTGAACTTAATTTATTATTGGAAAATGATTTCGATGATGACTGCAACATCATTTGTGTTTATTTTCGAGTCTCGAAGTGGGGGATGTTACAATTTCATATCAGAGCTTAGCTTAAGGGAACATTTAAGTAAATCAGAGCTATAGAAACTTATTGGTATAAAATGAGCACCTCGGGAAAGATATATGCTATATATAATGTACTTATATTTTGGTATAGATGTATAAAAGAATATATCTACCCTTCTACGATTGATCTCACTCTCTTTACCTCCATTTCTTATGAACCCTTGCATCTACAGAAGGCTAGAATGGATCTACGTAACTAATGTTTGACCATAGAAAGTGTGAGGGTGAATCCTAGTAGAGGAGATGACAATACTCAAACTAATGGACAAGGAAGGGAGGCGAACCACTACTGAAGCCGATACTCAAGTGTTTGCCTCGGCTGAAGGAGGAATGGATATGAATGTTTTTTTCCACTAGTTTATAACAAAGATTATGGTAAATAGCTAGCTGGCGTTGTTGAGCCAAAGCAGGAGGTAGTGAGGGAAGAAGTCTTTTCTAAGATGAAAAAAGATTTCAAGAGCCGTGGAATGAAGAAGATCACAAGGAAGGAGTCTGCCTTGAAGTTATTGAATTGGTTGAAAGTAAGTGAATGTATTTTTAGAGACTCGGGAATTGATAATGCTCAAAAGAGGAGGTTGGCTTCTTGTCAGCTTCTAGAGGACGCATTGGACTGGTGGGAGACTGTAATCGCTAAGATCCTATAGGAGGAGATAACCTGGGAGCAGTTTAAGGAGTGGTTCGAGGCTCATTATATTCATAAATATCAGAAAAGTGCTTTGAGTAGGGAGTTCCTTGACTTGAAGCAGGGAGAGATGACTTTGGCAGAGTACATATAGCGCTTTAATGCTTTGTCAAAGTATATAAGGGAGCATATCAATACTCAGCTGAAAAGGAATAAGAAGTCCAGTGAAGGTCTAAGGAAGAGATTGAATCATAAGTTGATGGCTCGTTTATTGGCTCCATTTGATATTATGGTGGAAATGGTGAGGAGATATGATCGCTTGTTTCAAGAAGAGAGAAAAGATAATGTTAGACCCAAGTGTGGACAGAAGAAAAGATTTCATCCATATCAAGAAGGCTAAAAGAATCAAAAGGAAGGCTGAAAAGATTTAATCCATATCACGAAGCCAGATGTAGCTAAGGTCACTTGTTTTAACTAGGGCTAGAATGGGCACTACTCCACTCAGTGTACCCAGTTGGAGAACAAGGGCAGGGCCAAGTGCTATATTTATAATAGGCCAGGCCATAAGAAGAGGGATTTCCTAGAAGCGAAGCAAACAAAGGTTTATGTTTTGGAAAGACCTTCGTCTAGACTAACTGCCGAGGAGAAAGGAAAGAATATGCTAGGAGGTACTTTTTTAATTTCCAGTATATCGATCAAAGTCTTGTCTAATACTGGTGTTACTCACTCTTTCATTTTGAGAGATCTGGTTGACAGCTTTGAATTAGACACTACATATTTGAATATGTCCTTAGGTGTGGTTAATCCGATCGGTGGGTATGCCACTCTTGGGTTATGGTGTGCGGACCTAGAGTTTGACTTGTGTGGACATCTATTTGTTTGTGAACCATATGTGTTTGACTTCGTAGGGTACGAGGTGATTTTGGGTATTGAATAGTAAGTGCGTTGTGATGCTAGGATTTATTGTACGGGTAGGATTATCGCCGTATGATATCTGTAACGATCCCGAATTTTAGTTCAATTTAAATTTATAATTTATGGAACTTTTGAATTAAAATTTTAAAATTTATTTGTAAAAGGATGCGAGTTTCCCCGATCTTCCAAATAAATTTGGTATAAATCACTTAAATTTAAAAATATTGTAAATATTGTATATATGTGAATATATATGTATTTGAGCATATGTGAGTAAATTTGAAATAATAATATATATATATATATTTGATTTGAATTTCAATTGTAAATGAATGGTTTAAACACATTTATATATATAAGATATAAAATATAAAATAAATATAAGACAATAAATATTAACTAAAAATAATAATAATATTTGAGTTAGAAATAGAAATAAATAAATAAAAGATAAGCTATAAAATATAAGTAGAACATAGAGATAAATTAGGTAAGTTTAAACCACGCGTTAACAAACTTTGAAGAAAAAAACATAAAGTAAACAAATTTGCTAAAATCTAATAACATGTAAAGATAGAAATTCATTTATAATACAAAGCAATAAAACTAAAGAAAAACTAATATACATTCAAGAAAGGAAAACAAATAAAAGAAAGTATGCCTATACAAATAAAAGAGACATTTCATTTAATACCCTATCTTCTCAAGTACAATACTATTATCTCTCAGCCACCATAACATGTTTTATCAGCCGAGTTAAAGGAATGCAAAGCAAAAGGAAATGTAAATATCACAAGTATGGGAACATAAAGGACTTAAGCAATTAATGCGCGAAAGCCTTGGTACAATACAATATCATTTCAGCCTACAAAACAAAGTAAATATCTCTGGTATTTGTACAAAATATTGCCCTGTCGCTCTCTTTTCTATATATTATAATCAACTTCATCCCATTATCGTTTGATTCAAACCAAACAAGCAACCTGAAACAAGTATCAGGAGCAAAGCAAAACAAAGAAATCAAAACAAAAAAAAGGGAATTCAAAAATCAAAATCTGGAAATAGAAGATTAAGCAAAATAGTTTTGAAGCAAGGCATACAACAGACAGTAAAATCAAACTTAAAAATCAAAGCAACTAAATGGTTAGAGCAACTAATCAACTCCACTTGAACAAGGATCGAGGATTCAGGGAATCACTTCAAATTAACTCAGATAAGAAAAATTCAAGTTCCAGTTCAATAGCAAATCCAGGCTTCTCTGTTTCTTCATAAGCAGGTGGGCAAACTCACTTGAACCCATCTATATGTTTTGATATCTGAACTAATACTTGAAGTTTTGTTGTGAAAAAATGTTTGTTAGTTGTTAATTATGTCTGCATGCTTGTAGATATATGTGCAAATGTATATGTGTGCATGTAGAAACATGCTTCTGTTCCAGATTTCAGGTTTCAAACCTGTTCAAAATTCAAGATCTCGCCCCACAATTCTTTTTAGGCTTGGAAGCTTAAACAAAACATGTTTAAAATCATCATAGCTTAATTTTAAAAATATATTTTTAATATAATATGGAATGGTTTTGTTTGAAAGAAGAGATACAGTAAAAATTCAAGATTTGTCCAAATTTCGAATTGCATGAATTCCAGATTTGATTACATCACCTAAAACTATTTCGAAAATAATAATTTTTAAAACAAAAATCAGAGTTTTTAGTTTCGAATTGAGGTGGCATTTGCGAGATGAACGAGATATGGGTTTTGGGGAAAATCTGGTGATCGGCGTGATAATGTTTGGCGAAATTTGGCATGGAGGTGCTGGAATGATTAATAATCATAGGAAAAATGCAAGTGGATTTTCTTATTGGCCGAGGTGATCGGAATTGAATGTTGTAGGGTTTCGACATTAATATGGGTGGTCTTTGATTTCGCGATTGTTGCATAGTCGATCGATCACCGGAGTGAATCGCGAGTGTGGAAACTAGTTCGTTGAGGTCAGATGATGCCCTGACCAGAAGCACGTGACCTCTGATGGTCGGAGGAGGAAGAGCGAGGCGTTTTATGGTGGTCCAGTGTTGTTGTGGTCCGGGTCGTGAGCTCGATTTCGAATTCGACGAAGTTAGTGGTTACTGGGTGGTCTAGAGGCGTAGTCAGGTGGTAGGCGACCTGATGACGAACGTGGTGTCGGCCAGAGATGGCCGCTCCATTGGTGCACGTGCATGTGGTGGCGAAAGTATCAGCTGTGATGGATTTGGGGAAGAGGTCAGGCAACTCAGGAACTGCTCGGGAAATTGGGGTAGAAACTAGAAGGCGAGCTCGAGTTATTTTAACATGATATCGGGTTAGTTTTAGGACTTAAACAAAATTTTGAAAAAAAATACTCACACAGGTTGGTTTGGGGAAAGACTCGAAGTAGGGCTCGGGTAAACAGGCATTTGGCTCGGGTTAGAATGATATAACAGGTTTAAACAGAAACCTGTTTGTTCTGTTTTAAAATTTTAAAATAAATTTAAAATGTAATATATTTTAAAGCTTAAATTTTAAATAAAAACTTAAGTAATTTAGTTTGAACTTTCTTGTATAGGTTTATAAGTGGATATTTAAATTTGGTAAATGTTTAAAATATATAATCATTTTGAAATCTTAAATTCAAAATGGAATTTGAATTTAAATTTAAAGTGTAACGTTTAAAATACACTTAAATGTTAATGAAATCATTAATAAAGAGATTAATTATCTTAGAGATAATTAAGGTAATAAAATGATTTAAATTAATAAGGTTATTAAAGAATGATTTATTTAATTTATAAATAAATAATTTAGATTAATTTATAATTGGAAATGATTATTAATGAATTAATCTAAGATAATTTCTCAAGAAGGCAATTAAAGAAATGTTATTTGTTAATGAAGATAATTAACTAGAAATTATTAAGTAATCAATTTAATGTGATTAATTTTGATAATTAATTAGATTAATTAATTAAGATAATCAATTGTAAATTGTTAATTACTTAATGAAAGCAACTAAGGGGTTAATTATTTATGTAATTGGTTTAAAGGTTAATTAATTAATATGATTTTTTAATTAAGGTAATTAATTTTAGGATGATTAATTAATTAAAGGTTAATTAATAAATGATTAAAGGTCAATTAATTAAAATGTTTTATCATTAATTAATGATTAATTAACCAAGATTTGTAGTTATTCATAAGTAATAAATTTGGTATAAATTAATTATGATCAGATATTAATTGATCCTACTTTTGAATGTTTGAACTTGACTGAATAATTGAATTGTTTTATATCTCTGAATTGTGATGCTTTGTGACATATTACGATTTGTGTGTAATCTGTAATGTAGTTAATTATCTGTGATATAATTTATTATATGTGATATATATCTGTTAATGAACGATAAGCGTTATAGTTTATATCGCTAATCAACTATATTCCTGTATTTTAGTCTGTGATGATTGGATGATGTTGCACTACTGTGTAAAACCCCTGGGCTACACTTTTACACACACAAATATGGATTTCACGAGGAAATCAGTTAAGTCACAAATGATTTAAATTTAATGTTTTGAAATTGAAATTTTAATTTCAATTGATTTTGGAAATGGATTTGGGTTAAATGTTAAAGCTTTTGAAAAGGAATTTTTAAAGATAAAAGTTATTTTGAATAACTTGGTAAAATTTTCAATTTAAATAATTCAATTTGAATTTGAATTCAAATAATTTGGAATTGAATTCCATGTTTGGAAAATATGGTTAAAGATGTTATAAATGTGTTTATATGAAGTTAAACCATTTTAAAAGTATAAATTTGAGAATTTGGATTTAACCCAAGAACCTTAACTCGTATAAATGAATCAGATTTCCAGAATGAAAACTGTTTGTTTTAAAAGAATAAAAGCTTTCAGATAAGAAATGAAATTTCAGTTTAATTAAAGGAATTTCAAGATTGTATTGAAAAAATGGTTTTCTAATTTATGAATGAATATTTTTGAAAGCTATGAGTTAAATCTTTGATTTAAAGATTTAATGAATTAATCTAATTGAAATGGGAATTAATTTGGAAAATCTATGAATGAATCTTTTGTTTAAAAGATTAAAGTGTGGAAATTGTTTAAACCGTTGAAGGTTGTTAAAATGAATCTTTTTGTTTAAAAAGATTTGAAATGGTAATTTGTTTAACCATTTAAAAGAAAGATTTTGGGTAATAAGTTGTGACTTAACTGAAATCTCATATCCATATATTTTTAAATATTGCGCTCACTATTCGGGTTAGCCGGGAAAAGACCTTTGTGTCATATAACCCATTCTGAATAAGTGATACGTCGTATATGGATAGCATTTGAAGACCGGTGTTGAAGACCGGGTATTTGCGAAAATGATAGGATAACCTATCGATTGTCTCTGCACTGAGTTGCTCCGGTATAGAGATTCCTAAGTGATGGGAAGTCCGATCGGGATTGTGAATACCCGGATTTGCAAGGGCTTCTTCGGAAGTGCCTTCGGTTCTGTTCAAACCCGGAACATACTTGTATGGTTACATGTCTGACATTACACTTTGAGATATAAAGCAGATTTCTTTCAAATACATTTATGTTGGTGGCGGAGAATTTATTCTCTTAGCTTAACACCCTTCTCTGAGACGTACGAGCTCAGAGGTTATGTAGTTGAAGGTTATCAGCGATATATTCCCAATTTGGTAATGTGGCATGCTGAGTGTTGTAGTGTGATGATCATTTATTGATCATTTGTGATCAAAGCGTGGCTTTGTGAAAAAGCGTAGCTTTGTGGATGAGACTTCATCAGACCTCACTCCCCGGAAGTGGTCGAAACAGGAATATGCGGCAAGGTTATGAGGGTCGCGCCCTTTAGGGTATGTCATTTCCTTCTGGAAAAGAGTGGTATCATGGTATGGAGCCCAGATACTTACTCATGTGGACACACTTTATTTATTATGTGTGATGTTGGATACCGAGGCCTCGGATAAAGGTCCCAAAGGACCGGGGGATGGCATAGTCGTGAGTTACGTAGTTACAGGGGTAACCCGGCCTTGTGTTGGCAGAGCAGTTGTCTCTCGGGACGTCCAGCCAGAGGCGATCCCATTCGGCAGTAGGAAAGGAAGTTCCTTAGCCTGACCATTTGTTGGAAATCCATCTTCCAATACGAACTTTGTACGGTATTAGTTGTAGAACCTGCCATTTACTTATGGTGGCGCCCCACTGTTTAGATGGTAGCTATAGTAGGCATACAATAATGGTTGTATGTTGGCTAAGATTAATATTATACTTTCAAAATGTTTCTGCACTAGTAATAATATCAAAAGAGTTTTGTTTACGTAGTAAGCATGTTTGACTATCATAAGAAGAAATCTCCTCCAATTCTGCGTTTGCATTGTGTGTGGCGGGAGACCTTATGGTAGTTTCATTTTCCAAAAGCATTGCGGGTTTCAATGTTTAAAATTATTTTATTGTTTGTTTTAAAGATAAACTGTTTTTGTTGCTCACACCAGTCCTACAACTGACTCGGAGTTTATTGTTCCCTTCCTAAACTCTGGGTGCCCACAATTTTCTACACAGGCAGTCTAGAGTTGGGTTTCTCATATATTCAGGTTGAGTAGATTATCTGGAGCTAGTCAGTCCTTGGACGACTGACCTTGCTTTCCGCTAGCTATGGATTGGAGCATTCTATTGGAGATATTCTATCCGCTGCTGGTGTTATCTATTTTCTTCCCGCTGCTATTTCTTGTATCATATCTCTGATGTATATTGATATCCGTTGTATCATTCTGTTGTATCATATTGTATCAGATTTTTGTATCTGTCATTGTGATGACCCAGATTTTGGACGTCTGTTAATCGGGAAATTAATTGATTTTAATATTGAAATATTAATACTAATTAATCAAATAAATGAATTTTTGGTAATTAAGGATATTTGAAATATATGCTGATTTGGAAACTAAAATAAAACATTGAATTAAAATTTATATTGAATGTTGCATTGTATAATTTTTGAATCCCATGGAAAGGAAAAAAAAAACTTGTTGTGTAGATAAACTTCACCATTTAAATTGTGATAAAATATCCATAAAATTTTAGATATGAGTTTTTTTGTGTTAGATGATATATATAAATATAGATGTATAAATATACAAATATAGGAATGTATGCTCATATGAAATAATATGTATATATATTTATAAAGTGATAAATATATATACATAACAACAAATGGATTTACACACACATCATAAATACACATCATCTCAAGTACACACAACCTTTTTTTATCAATGTCAGGCATTTAATGTCTAAGCATGCAAGGTTTCATATCCAGCATACAATATTTCTAGTCGAGCCTTAGATCATGGACCAAAGGAAAAGGGAACAAATAGTACATTCAAATATGAAATATGACAAGAAAAAAATATATGAATATCCATGAGCTTGCAAAGGAAGACAGTGGTATATATATTCAAGAATGTACTCATGAGAATAAAAGATAGCAAATATACATTCAAGTACATTCAAATATATAAAAGATAGTGAAAATTAGTCACGCATCCTTAAAATGGAACTTAATTTCAAAGCGGGTCCCTGTCATAAAGAATATATATTCTACGTCCCTGTTTCTGTTTTTCGCTAATTTATTCCCCAAATTACCCTGCATTTCACTACGAGCTCTAATTCTTCTTCTTATTTTTCGATTTAAATGAAAAACTGCAATTAAATTGAAGACGAATCAAGTTTTATTTTATGAAATATGATATTCTTAATCTTTGCAGTTATAAATAATCGCAATAAATTTCTGCAAATATATACGATAGTTGCAGAAATTTCTGCAACTATACGCAATAGTTGCAGACATTTCTGCAACTATACGCAATAGTTGCATTTGTGCAACTATATGCAATAGTTGTAGAAATGTCTGCAACTATACGCAATAGTTGCAGGAATTTCTGCAACTATTGCAAATAGTTGCAGATAATTCTGCAATTATTTGTAATAGTTGCATTTCTGCAACTATTTGCAATAGTTGCAGAAATGTCTGCAACTATACACAATAGTTGCAGTTATTTCTGCAACTATAAGCAATAGTTGCAGAAATTTCTACAACTATACGCAATAGTTGCAGACATTTCTGCAACTATTTGCAATAGTTGCAGTTATTTCTGCAACTATAAGCAATAGTTGCAGAAATTTCTGCAACTATACGCAATAGTTGCAGACATTTTTGCAACTATTTGCAATAGTTGCATAAATGTCTGCAACTATATGCAATAGTTGCAGATATTTCTGCAACTATACAATATAGTTGCATAAATTTCTGCAACTATACCCAATAGTTGCAGACATTTTTGCAACTATACCATATAGTTGCAGAAATATCTGCAATTTTGTGCAATTTTTATAAATTTGAAAAAAAATCGAACTGTTAAATATTTGCTGAATTGTCTGCAAATATTTGAAATAATTGCACCTTTAATACAAATATAAATTTTTGGTATCAACAATGGATCTCATTTTAAAGATCATAAAATTTATGATTTTTTGGTGAAAACGGTATGTTGATCAGGTTTTTGTAAATAAAGTTATACACGTTTGAAAAGTTTAAAACATAAAGGGTATTTGTGTATTTTTGCGTGCGTGAATTTGAAAATAGGGAGCGGAAACGTAAATGTTGGTTGTGAAGGATGTTTTATCTATTTTAAAACTTGTTAGGGATGTGAGCCAAACTATCCCTAAAAGATAAGTATGTGAATTTTAACAAAAGAAGACGACCATAATTAACGTTAGCACCCAATTCGTCATTTCAGCCTCCAAACTAAGGAAAATCTCTGTCTAAATTCTGTACTAGGGGAAACAAAGCCTGTACAATCTTACAATATAATCTTGTACCTGAATACTACTTCAGCTATACACATTTCTTTTATATATCATTCTTTTGTTTCCATTTCGTGCATTAAAAAGAAAACTGAGCATTATAAAAAAATAGAGGAAAGCTTCAACCTAAAACTTAACAGCAACTAAATCAAACAAGCAAGGAAGATCAAGCTGCTATTTTCTTAATCCAGAAAGTGTGCTCTGTTCTTTACTTTTTGTTTCAGGTGAGTAGACCTAAATTCAAAACAGTTTTTAATCTGAAATTATGATTCTTACCAGTGATAAATGTTGCTGTAATCTAGATTAAAAGTGTTCATATGAAGGCTGATGTGAATGTATGGTATATATGGCAATATCTTAAAAATGTCTGTATATAGATAAATATCCTCCTCTGCCTTATTTACAGGCTACAGAGAAAAAAAAATCTCAAATCTCTTCCTGTGATTGAATTTAAGTTTCGATTTTTAAATAAAAGATGAATCAAAGATTATAACCTTACTCTTAAAAAAATTCCAAAAGGTTATATTAAACATTTTTTTCAAATTGGGGTTTTACAGTAAATACACATACATTTGTCAAAAATAAATTATCATACTTTAGTAGTTTGAATTCAGGAACAGTTTATTAATCGAAGATGATGATTTTAGGAAGTAAAATTGAGATTTTTAGTGTAGGGATTATTGGGTTATGCTGCGATGATCAATATTGGGTTTTTGGTCGATCACAGTCGATCGGAGGCGAGTGAGTGGTCGAGATTTCGTCTGAAGGAGGATGGGGAGTATGGGAACTCTTGAAAATTGGGTAGGAATTTTTCTGATGGCCGAAGTGGATGAAGAGGGGCGATATAGGGTTTAATGTCGGGTTCCGTCAACGATCTTCTAGTAGATCGTTCGTCGTTGGTGAAGTACTGGAGGCGATCGCGAGGGGTGGGAATGTCGTGTGTCTCTGGGACGTTGCTCTGGTCGGAGTGGCGTGGACTCTGGTGGGCGAGGTCGTCACCGGTGAGTGGATTTAGCCGGAGATTTGGTTCTAGTTTCGTTCGAAATACTCGATTTGAATTTGCGTGGAGATTTAAATTTCTGGGTGGTCGATCGTGACGAGGGAGTTGAAGGTGACTTGTCTCAGGTCACGAGTGCGATCGGAGAAGGAAGAATCGGCGGTGCACATGCACCGATGCTCGATGTATCAGTGGAAGAAGGAAGCTTTTATGTTTTTCTTTTTGGAAGAAGCTGTGTCTCGGGATTGAACTCGTGAATTCTGTATAGTGGCTCGAAGTTAGGGCTGGTTCGAGAGTTCGTAGGGTTTGGCTCGGGAAAATCTGGGGGTAAACGTGAGTAAATGAATGATACTTACAGTTTTAAAGATTTAAACAAGTTTTAAGGAAAAGGAGGAAGCTCGAGAAAAGGACGAGGAAACTCAGTTTTAGTTCGAGTAATCCCTAGGATTTTCTTGGGTAAAATAATTACGTTTTAAGTGTTAAAAGATAACATGATCAAGTTTTATTAATTCACTTAGATCATTATTTTAAATAAAGTTGTTTATTTAAATATTAGTTTAATTAAGTTGATTCTTAGGGTTGTTTAAACTAAATTAATAACGTGATTAAATTAAGAAGATTTAATGTGTTTAATCATTAACTAAACTTAAGAAGGAAGTCAAATTTTAGATTAATGGTAAATTAATTCAAAATTTATTTAATAAGATTTTTAATGATAACCAAGAAGTTATTTAAGAGAAATGACTTAACTTTAAGTAATTAAGGTTGAGTGATTTAAATTAATTAACTAGAGAAAGGTTAATTAATTAGTAACCAAGGGTTTAATTATTAATGTGATTAATTAATAAATTAATTAAGGATAATTAATTAAGGATAGTCAATTAAAGAAATTAATTGAGGTTAGTTAATTGATTAAGATTAATTAATTAAGTATAACTAGTAATTAATGAAGGTAATTAAGGATGGTTAATTGAAGTAATAACAAAGGGTATGTAATTGATTAATGTACATTAAGCTGGGTTATGTAATTAATCATAAGTAATTAATTAAATTGGAAAATTAAATTTATTATATGACTAATTAATCTTGCTTAGGATGATAAATTTGAATGAATGTTTTAAATTAATTAATACCTCAAGTCTGATATGATGTGATGATCTGTGATAAGAAATGCTTTAGTTGAAGAATGTGGGCTACCTATCTGAGATATGAATTGTTATGTGATATGATAACTTGAAT